>OY288108.1:71819617-72139617 GCA_958431115.1 Syrphus vitripennis
ACACCTCACATTTTGCAGCGCCACCACCAGGACCTCTGCAACCCTAAAAAAAACTCGCCATGATAGTACTATAGTTTTCATATACAAAGTATTTATTGATATCTTTTGGATGCAATTATCCAAAAAATAGTCTCCTCTTGCTCCTACCACCAATTTTCGACGCTTAAAGACTCACCAAATCGAATTTTACACCTCACATTTTGCAGCGCCACCACCAGGATCCGGGCAACCCTAAAAAAAACTCGCCATGAGAGTACTATAGTTTTCATATACAAAGGATTTCTATATAACATCAAAATCTTAATGTTCTTCCTTCAGAGGCCTTCCCCTAGATTTGAGGAAAAAACGAGAAAATGGTGAAAAGGTGCGCAATTTCCTGAAGTCATTTGTGTGCATATGACAATAATTTAAACGCTATATGAAAGAACGATTCATTATCTTCAAATTGTTGGAATTACTTTTTTCGAAATCGAAATCGAAATATAACCCGCTGTGGGGTTATATTTGAAAAAATGTATATCTATATTTTGAGAAATTAGCAAAAACTGCTAATTGGTGCGCAATTTTGTAGAAAAAGTACTGGACTGAGTGAATCAAATTTGATATTTTCTAAAAGGTAATAAACATATCTTTAAATTGTTGGAATTGATTTTTTGAAAAAATGAAAAGTTTTGGAAATATATTGACTTAAAAAACACTTAAAATACTGTTTTTCAATTCGGTTTTTGATATGTTTGTTTAATGAATTTTACTAAAATTATGATCCAAAATAACAAACCGACATTCTAAATATAATTTTCAGAAAAAAAAATATTGAATTTTCTCGTATTTTTATGTGAAACATCGAATTTTTAAAACGTCTGCGTAAAATAAAATTTCATTATTTTAGCTAAGACACAAATCATTGGATTCTATTTGTTCTCCAAATGCCCGGTAGAGTTTTCATGTAAAATAAAACAAAAATTCAAACAGTGTGATGCACACAATTTGGCAGTAGATAAAGAGGTTCCTAACAATACAAATGCAGTCTGTTTATATGGAATGGTGACTATTGCCTGATGTTTGTGTAGTGTAGAAGTTCTGTTGTTATTTTTTTTGTTTTTTGTATTTACTGCTTGTTGGTTTTTTTTCTCTTTATTTTGTGTATATTCTGCAACTATGATTTACGTTACTATAGGTCAGGTTGTTCTCAATCAAATCATAATAAGATTTTCGTATTTGAATAATGAAAGTAAAAAGTTTGAAAGCATTTGGTTTGTTAGCGCAGACGATTATCCAAGGACGGAGGCTGGTTGATATTGATTTTTTTTTTAATCTTTTGAAAACAGTTGATCAACATTGTCCCCAGTTTGGCTGCAGTTTGAAAAACTTCTCCATTGTCAAAAAAATAAGAACTGGACTGGACACCGAAATAGTTTTAAAATGCGACATGTGCAACGTCGAAAGCAGAGTGCCTTTGAATAACAACAACAATAACAACAACAACAATGTGTGTTTGTTCATGTAAAAATAAAACAATAAAGAAACAACAACAACAACAACACCAACAACAACAACAACACCAACAACAACAACAACAACAACAACAACAACACCAACAACAACAACAACAACAACAACAACAACAGCAACAGCAACAACAACAACAACAACAACAACAACAAAAACAACAACAACAACAACAACAAAAACAACAACAACAACAACAAAAACAACAACACCAAAAGCAACAGCAACACCAACAACAACACCAACAACAACAACAACAACAACAACAACAACAACAACAACAACAACAACAACAACAACAACAACAACAACAACAACAACAACAACAACAACAACAACAACAACAACAACAACAACAACAACAACAACAACAACAACAACAACAACACCAACAACAACAACAACAACAACAACAACAACAACAACAACAACAACAACACCAACAACAACAACAACAAAAACAACAACAACAACAACAATGTGTTTGTTCATGTAAAAA
The DNA here is from genome assembly GCA_958431115.1 of Syrphus vitripennis. Lineage (NCBI taxonomy): Eukaryota > Metazoa > Arthropoda > Insecta > Diptera > Syrphidae > Syrphus > Syrphus vitripennis. Next base: position 71,821,626 of record OY288108.1, read on the forward strand.
TAAAAGAATAAAGAAACAACAACAACAACAATGTGTGTTTGTTCATGTAAAAATAAAAGAATAAAGAAAGTTCTGTCAATTCGATTTTTTAAATTTATTTCTTTCATTTTATTCCATACATTTTATAGGATTTCGTTTTTATTTATCCAGGAGTGATGTTCTGTTGGAAATCCCAACCACTTAACAAAAACTTTATTGCCTCTTGTTTGTAGAACTTTTTCTACCAGAAATACATCTTCACTTTTTGATTTCATTAATTCTGCATCATAGAAACCACCTTGTACGGGTTTTCCTTCGAAGTCTTCAAGAAGATATGTTATAGGGTTAGTTTCTTGGATATTTCTTATTTTAAAGATCTCAGTTGTCCAGTTCGGGGTGTATCCCTTTTCAAATACATGTTTATATTTGCTAATTCTTACTTTATCACCGACCTTAAATTAGTGGTTATGAACAAAAGTGTAATCATGAAGTAATTTCTTATAAATATTTATCCATTTATAGCTGCCATTGAAACTAAATTCTTTCCACATTTTTTCTTTTAAAGTTCTATTAAATCTTTCAACAATAGAAGCCTTTAATGAACTAAAAGTAGAGTAATGGTTAATTTTATATTTTCTCATTAAGCTATTGAACGTTTTGTTGAAAAATTCCTTTCCATCGTCCGTTTGCAAATTTTTGGGGGTTCTAGAAGAATCCATAAATATTTGTTCCATTCCTTTTGCAATAGTAATTCCTTTTTTGTTTTTCATTGGCATGAGATTGGCATTGGAGTAATGGTGACCATGAATTGAGTTAACGTAAAGTCCGTTTTCGAATCTTTTAAGAAAAGATATAGAACTTATAAACTCTTCATGGTGTTCATATCTATCTATATCTTTTATTATTTTGTCTGAGTCCATTTTAAGTTCCTTGTTGTTTAAGTTTTGAATGCTAACTAACAAATTTTATTTTATTTATGAAAATTGAAAATCTCATCTTCATTTTCACTTATATGTACAGATATATAATATATTATATTATATAGCTAAGTTTTGAATAATCATAAATATTTTCGAAACAATCAAATTAGAAAAGAAAACAAAATACATACTACTATATAATTTTCCAAACAAAAAAACTACAGTAGTAGTACAGCAAGTGTTCCGCCACATATATATATATATATATATATATATATATTTTTTTACGCCCATTAGATAAAAATAAGTAAAAAATGTTGTTATATTTGTATAAGTCTTATATATCTGTATCTTATATATATATATTATATATATATATAATTAATAAGGAAATTCAAATGCTAAAAACCCACATAGACTCTTCGATAAAGGAAACAATAAAAAATATAGAACAAGAAAACATGGCATCGCAATCAATTTCTCAAAAACTTAAAGGCTCCATAGAAGAAAAGTATGTTGACGAGAAAATAAGAAACAAAGTTGAACATATTATGAAGACGCTATTTCCTAATGTACCCTTTACGCCCATTAGATAAAAATAAGTAAAAAATGTTGTTATATTTGTATAATACTTATATATCTGCATCTTATATATATTATTATCATGGTGGAAGTCGAATGGGGCGACATCTAATATATGCCGGCAACCCTTACTCTTTTTTTTGCGGAGAGGTTATGGAGGTTTTAAATGATATTTATCTTTGTATATGAAAACTATAGTACTATCATGGTGGAAGTCGAATGGGGCGACATCTAATTTACCTATGCAACCCTTACTCTTTTTTTTTTGCGGAGAGCTTATGGAGGTTTTAAATGATATTTATTATTATTTTTTGGATGCAATAATCCAAAAAATAGTCTACTCTTGCCCCTACCACCAATTTTCGACGCTTAAAGACTCCCCCAATCGAATTTTACACCTCACATTTTGCAGCGCCACCACCAGGACCTCTGCAACCCTAAAAAAAACTCGCCATGATAGTACTATAGTTTTCATATACAAAGTATTTATTGATATCTTTTGGATGCAATTATCCAAAAAATAGTCTCCTCTTGCTCCTACCACCAATTTTCGACGCTTAAAGACTCACCAAATCGAATTTTACACCTCACATTTTGCAGCGCCACCACCAGGATCCGGGCAACCCTAAAAAAAACTCGCCATGAGAGTACTATAGTTTTCATATACAAAGGATTTCTATATAACATCAAAATCTTAATGTTCTTCCTTCAGAGGCCTTCCCCTAGATTTGAGGAAAAAACGAGAAAATGGTGAAAAGGTGCGCAATTTCCTGAAGTCATTTGTGTGCATATGACAATAATTTAAACGCTATATGAAAGAACGATTCATTATCTTCAAATTGTTGGAATTACTTTTTTCGAAATCGAAATCGAAATATAACCCGCTGTGGGGTTATATTTGAAAAAATGTATATCTATATTTTGAGAAATTAGCAAAAACTGCTAATTGGTGCGCAATTTTGTAGAAAAAGTACTGGACTGAGTGAATCAAATTTGATATTTTCTAAAAGGTAATAAACATATCTTTAAATTGTTGGAATTGATTTTTTGAAAAAATGAAAAGTTTTGGAAATATATTGACTTAAAAAACACTTAAAATACTGTTTTTCAATTCGGTTTTTGATATGTTTGTTTAATGAATTTTACTAAAATTATGATCCAAAATAACAAACCGACATTCTAAATATAATTTTCAGAAAAAAAAATATTGAATTTTCTCGTATTTTTATGTGAAACATCGAATTTTTAAAACGTCTGCGTAAAATAAAATTTCATTATTTTAGCTAAGACACAAATCATTGGATTCTATTTGTTCTCCAAATGCCCGGTAGAGTTTTCATGTAAAATAAAACAAAAATTCAAACAGTGTGATGCACACAATTTGGCAGTAGATAAAGAGGTTCCTAACAATACAAATGCAGTCTGTTTATATGGAATGGTGACTATTGCCTGATGTTTGTGTAGTGTAGAAGTTCTGTTGTTATTTTTTTTGTTTTTTGTATTTACTGCTTGTTGGTTTTTTTTCTCTTTATTTTGTGTATATTCTGCAACTATGATTTACGTTACTATAGGTCAGGTTGTTCTCAATCAAATCATAATAAGATTTTCGTATTTGAATAATGAAAGTAAAAAGTTTGAAAGCATTTGGTTTGTTAGCGCAGACGATTATCCAAGGACGGAGGCTGGTTGATATTGATTTTTTTTTTAATCTTTTGAAAACAGTTGATCAACATTGTCCCCAGTTTGGCTGCAGTTTGAAAAACTTCTCCATTGTCAAAAAAATAAGAACTGGACTGGACACCGAAATAGTTTTAAAATGCGACATGTGCAACGTCGAAAGCAGAGTGCCTTTGAATAACAAAGGTAAGGATAAACCCGATGTGAACACTGCCGCTGGGCTTGGAATAACAAGTATTGGTTGTGGATACTCCCAGCTAGAAACGTTTTTGTCTATATTAGACTTACCTTGTCTCTCATTTCATAAATACCATACAATCGAAAAAACAGCTGGACAAATGTGGCAAGATGTGGCAGCCAAAAACATGCTAAATGCTGCACAAGAAGAAGCTGAAGCTGCTCGAGAACGCGGTGATATTGACCCAGTTGATGGAATACCGTTTATAACAGTTGTGACAGATGCTTGTTGGAGTAAAAGATCATATAGAAAGAATTTCTCAGCTTTGTCTGGAGCAGCGGTTGTCGTCGGACTTCACACGGGAAAAGTTTTGTCAATGGGCGCTAAGAACAAACATTGCGTTTTTTGTGAACGAAGAGGATTACATGCAAGCCCAAATCATATTTGCAATAGAAACTATGATGGACCTTCAACTCTGATGGAATCAGACATTCTTCTTGAAGCTTTCAAGTGCAGGTACCTTACAATGCTTGCTGATGGAGACAGCAGTTCATTCAAAAAAATATTAGAAAATGATCCTTACAACGGAAGGAAAGTGGAGAAAATTGAACGTTGCAACCATTTGATGAGGAACTTTAGAAACAAGCTGGAAGCTGTTTCTAAAGGGGCAAAAACTGGCTTGAAAGGTGCCCTGACAAAAAATTTGGAGAGGATAAGAAAAGACATCTTGAGCGCATTAAAATACAGACGAATGAATACAGAAACAAAAGAAAGCTCCTTATTGGCAATCAAACAAGACATAAGAAACGTCATTCATCATGTTTTTGGAGATCATGCAAAGTGTCCAACGTACATAAAAGAAAGGTGCAACGTTAACGACACCAATTTGATACCTCTTATGGTAAAAGACGGAATTTATGAATCAATTATGGGCCCAACGAGACGACTTATTTGGAACGCTAAAAGTCTTCTGCTTGGATATACCAATAACCTGGCTGAACATTTCAACTCGATAGTGGCAAAACTTGTTGGTGGAAAAAGGATAAATTTTCCCTTGGCAGTGGATATTCTAACCGGTAAGTAATTTAAATAACATTTTTTAATATTCCTCTAACAATATAATAATTTGGATTTTATATTTAACTTCTGTAATAAACTATTTTTTCTCATGACACATGTTTTGCAGCTGTAGTTCAATTCAACGCGAAGAGTCAGATGTCAGAACTACATATATACTCAAGTTTATAGTTCCAATCCAGAAGCCAGAATCCGGAAAGTTGAGCTACGTCGGTTGAGAAGCAATGAAAGAGGGAGAAAAAGAAAAGTTTACGGCAAACGAAGAACATATTTCAGAATAAACCGTTCTTACTTCGAATGATATTGGTTATGAAGATGGTTCCAGGCAACCAGATATGGGTCAAGAAGAATTTGCTGCTGAAAAGGAAATCATTCTGAAAAGACTTGAGGACAACCAAAAAAACCGATTCCTTCTACAGCATCAAACAATTGGCTAGACAAACAACATCAAATGGAGTGAGATAAGAAAATTCATGCTGACTGCTTCTTCCTTCGGCACTTTTTGCAAGGCCAAAAAATTTGGGGGACATGTAAAAAGACTCGCTCATCCAACGGAAATTTTTGCATAGTCTGTAATACATGGAAAAATCAATGAAGACGCGGGAAGATTACAGCTGGAAACTCAACTCGGTCAACAAATAAAAGGTAGCGGATTATTCATTGACGAACAGTTCTCTTATCTTGGAGCATCACCAGATGGAATTATTGATGAAAACACCATTTGCGAGATCAAATGCCTCTTTTCAATTGCTGAATTGGATCCGATTGCAGCCATCAAGGACAAGAAACTAAATTTCATCTCAGTTTCAGATGATGGTTGCGTAGGAATTAATAAGACCCATATTTACTATTATCAAATTCAAGGGCAATTGCATATTTCCCAAAACTTTTGCAGTTTGGACTAGCAGCTAATATGATCTATACGTTGAAAGAGTTGAAAAGGATGACGACTTTTGGGAAACTCAAATGGTGACTAAACTTTCGTCTTTTTATATGGATTGGCTTTTACCAGAACTAGTAGATCCACGGGTCCCTCGTGGTATGAAAGTACGTGCTCTCTCAAATAACTGAGAAAGGGTTGTTTCTTTTTGTCTTTCTTCTTTTATAATTATGAAACAAAAATAAACTAAAATAAAATAAACAAATAAATTCAAGTAGGTGTAGGTTAAAACAAAGAGTTTTCGTTGGGTGATCAAACGAAATGGTTTCGTTGTTTTTCTTTTCCGTCGGAGAAAGTAGAAAAGTTTAATTAAATTTTGAGTATCCTCTCTTGCGGCCAATATTGCATAAACATTTTGTGTCTTGTTTTATTTTATATATTTTCAAAGCAAAAACCATCAATAGGTGCAGAGTTAATTAATAATTTCGTTAAAAATAACTTCAAATAACGTGACATTCCCTGAGCTGAGAAAACCCTTTTTTTTTTCATTTGAATTTTTTCCTATTATTTTCTTTGGTTTTGCTTTAAAATTGTCTTCACAAAATCGAATTGAGGGTGGAAAACTACCAAAGTCTTCCTCCAGTCTGTCGTATGATCGAAGTTTAAAGTTTTGTGCAGTAATTACTCGTGATTTTAGAATCAATTCCTTTGTAATACCCATCGGAGTTTTCCAATGTGATATCATCAAAGACAGCAGTTTCTAGAAAAGAATTTATCATACTTAAAAGAAAAAAACTCCAAAGTACAATCCAGACGTACATAAAAACGTGATCATAAACAGTTTTCCGTGTAAAAACATTAAACATTTGATAAATACATAATATCGAAAGCTCGTTATGGCGGCGAACGAAGTAATAAATAATAATAACTCCCTTCACTTTTTCGAGGGTGTGGAAAAGTTGCTTGAAATTTGGTTTGCACCAAATCCTGAAAATAAAAATGCTGATTTAAGAAAAATTTGCAGTTTCGACAAATTATAAGAGTATAGATTACGAGATGAACTCCAACAAGACCCATTGCTTGACCGAAGAGGAAGAAAATCTCCTATTGGATCCATTTACCAACCTGGATATGGAGGATGGAGCTAGTGCGATTGAGGTTGACGATGTCAGTGATGTCTGTTCAATCGCAAGCTCAAGCCTCTCTACGGCATCAAGAGCCTCTAGGCGTTGCAAAATAACAAATAGCAAAAGAACCGTCAAGAGGTTGGGTAAACTGGAATGGGACCAAATGACGGAACAGGAAAGGAAGTGGCTACATAATGCTCGTGCCTTTCTGGAGAGGGAGCTGGGAAAAGATGGGCATTCCGCTAATCTAGCACCAAACCTCCTTTCTCCGACAGGTTCGTGCATAAAGACCTTGATGGGCCCACCCGCTCCTATCGCTGGTTTAGCACAGAGTAAGGAAGGATGTCCCCCATCAAAGGCTGCTGTACCACTCCCCCCAGACGAACAAACACAGACACTAACCAGTCGGACAAACATTGAGTCGTCAACCAAACCACCTGCTGTACCGGTGATCGCTCTGATATCAGTTGGTAACTCAGGTGGGGAGGTTACACTCAATGAGGGTAAGGATGTGAAGGCTTGTGAAGGTAACCCCTCTGATAACAATCTAGGAGTAAACCTGAACAAAACCATTAACTCTGAACCCGAAAACCGCACGACCAACACGACGACCGACAGCCTTAACACGGTGATAGAGAACAGGACGAAAAAACGGAGAGCCAAAACACTCAACGACAACGAAATACGACGACGACAAAAACGGAATGCTGAAAGGATTGTCCGACGCTTTGCTAATAGGACCCCCGAGTCCTTGACAGCAAAGGAGAAGGCAGCGCTGGACAAATCCAAACAGCGCCTACTGACTACTACGAGACTAGAACCAAACGCACAACCACCTCTTGATGATGGCGCTCCTTGCTCCTCGAAAAGGACAAGGAACGAACTTGCATCCCCGACCGACTCTTCACCTAATAAGGTAACGAAGAGGATCAAGATCTCCCGGGTAACCGTGAAGGGAAAACAAGTCGCAATAGCGGACTTTGGTAAACCTTCACGGAAACTGACTGAGGATGAATGGCAACTCCTGGAACTCAGAATACTAGAAGAAGTCAACAGGCCCCCTCTGCTTTTTGGCAACCTTACAACCATTCATGGTTTCAAGGTGATGGATTGCGAGAACGATGACACCTTCAAGTGGCTTCAGGAGTTCACTAGAACAACTGCAGCACCATGGCAAAATGCCGATCTTCGTCTTATCGATGTAAAAGACATAAAAAACTTGACAAGACCAATAGGCAGCTTACTGGTTAAAGGTCCAACCCTTCCTAACGATCGACTTGAGAGATATATTATATCTCTTAATAAAGATCTTCTCAGTCAAGAGTGGGAAGTGATAAGTTGTGAAAAGACCAATGAAGGTACGGAAGTAATGGTGAGATTGAACCACAAATCTCTACCATTACTAAGGAAAGTGGACTTCAAAGTGCGCGTCGGGATCACCAGATGCAAGCTTAGACTGAAATCAAATAACAGAAAACAGGTTAGTAAGGCGATGAACAAATTCTTTATTATGTAAATGGAATTGAAAATCTTACAAATCAATCTTCATCATAGTAAAGCCGCCAGCGCAAACCTGGTCTACCTCATAGAAAGTAGACAATATGACGTGGCCCTAGTTCAAGAACCCTGGACAGTAGGTGGCATGATCAAGGGCCTAAACTCCAAAGACCTCACACTGTACAAGTCAAACACTGACAGTCAAAATTGTAATCCAAGATCTTGTATAGTAGCCAGGAAACAGTTTAATCTTTTTCTTCTAACTACTTATAGCAACATCGACCAGACCGCGGTAATATTAGAACGAAAGGAGCTCCCAACGCTCATTATCACCTCCACATATATGCCTTATGATGGAGAGGAAGGACCACCAGCGTTTTTAACAAGTCAATTGGTATCATTCGCAAGTAAGAGAAATTTTAATATTATTATAGGTTGCGACTCCAACGCACACCATGTGCAATGGGGCAGCACCGACACTAATACTAGGGGTGAATCCCTTTTTGAATTTATTATTAGTAGTAATCTTTGCGTGGCAAACCGAGGTAATACACCCACTTTTGTCACTAGAAACCGTAAAGAGGTGCTCGACATCACCCTCTCTAATAATTCAAACTCCTGTCAGATAAATAATTGGAAAGTTCTAGATGAACCTTCCTTCTCAGACCATCGTCTTATAGAATTTACGACTCCTAATGTTGAAGGTCAGCTCAATCCCTTTAGAAATAATAGGCGTACAGATTGGCATATCTTCAATAGGGAAATTAGTAAAAACATAGAAAGCGTAAATACAACTGCAATCCAAGGGCCAAACAGCTTAGAAAAAGCAACAGTAGATCTCACAGGGGCTCTGCAAAAAGCTTTTGACTTAAGTTGTCCCATTGTAAAGTCGAAGTCCATGGTGGACATTAGAACTAACAAATATTAGGAAAGAAACTAGGAAACTTTTCAATATCGCTAAACGCACAAGACTTGATAGCGACTGGGACTGCTACAAGTCCAGCCAGAGAAAATTTAAAACAGAAACACAACGTGCTAAACGCAGCTCGTGGAGAAATTTCTGTAGCAACACTGAGTGCACCAATAAATCAGCTAGGCTCAGAAAGATCCTAGCGAAAACAAACATCTGTGTGGGTTCTCTAAAGAAACCCGACAACAGTTGGACAGAGTCAGGTTATGATAGTTTAGAACTCCTGGTGGAAACACACTTTCCAGGAAGCAAATCTAATCCTGAATGCGAATCAGATAACTCTCTGCTCTACGCGCATGAAATCCCTACTGATATTGTAACGGAAGAAAGGGTTAAGTGGGCAATAAACTCCTTCTCCCCGTACAAATCTCCAGGCATTGACGGCATCTTCCCTCTGATGCTGCAGAAAAGCAGTGAATTCGTCACTCCCCACCTGATAAACATTTTCCATAGCAGCCTAAAATGGAGCTATGTTCCAAGGACATGGCGTGAGATTAAAGTCGTCTTTATTCCTAAAGCCGGCAAGCCCAGTCACACGGAACCCAAAGACTTTAGACCTATTAGTCTCACCTCCTTTATGCTCAAAACACTTGAAAGGCTAATTGATATTCATATCCGAAGTAAATTAAAACCGGAGGTCATATCACCCTTTCAACATACCTACACAAAAGGCAGAAGTGTAGAAACCGCACTGCACTGTGTTGTTAGTACGATAGAAAAATCGCTTGAGGTTAAAGAATACACTCTTGCGGCTTTCCTAGACATCGAAGGAGCCTTTAACAACGTTCACAATAGTGCAATTGAAAAAGCACTTTGTGATCTCAAGGTAGAAGCAACAGTTATCAAATGGATCATGTGTATGTTGTTGAACAGACAGATACATAGTGAACTTGGTAACGCACAGATAAAGATGCACGCATCTAGAGGTACACCGCAAGGTGGAATTCTATCACCTCTTCTCTGGATCTTGGTGATGAACGAGATCCTTATAAAACTAAGACATAACGGCATAACAGTGGTAGCCTATGCCGATGACCTAGCACTTTTGGCAACAGGAAAATATCCTACCACTATCAGCGAGCAACTAGATAATGCACTGTCCATTGTCAGTAACTGGGCCAAAAAATGTGGTCTTAAGGTAAATCTCCTTAAAACAGAGTTAGTACTTTTTACAAACAGAAGGAAAATACCTCCGTTCGATTTACCACAAATTGATGATACCCCACTTAAGATTTCCGACCGAGCGAGATACCTCGGTGTAATCTTAGACAAAAAACTCAACTGGGGCCTAAATATACAAGAAAGGCACAAAAAAGCCATGTTTGCACTCTACTCATGTAACAGGATTCTAGGCAGAAACTGGGGACCTAATCCTAAAATAATCATGTGGATGTACACCGCCATTGTCAGGCCTATTCTGACCTATGGCAGCCTGGTTTGGTGGAAAGCCCTGGAGAAATCCACGAATTTAAAAACCCTTACCAAGCTACAAAGAATGGCTTGCATCAGCACAACTGGTGTGTTGAGGACCACCCCTACTGCGGGTTTGGAAGCAATCCTCAATCTCCCACCCCTAGATCTATTTGTACAAGAATCAGCAGCAAACAGCGCCATTCGGCTTAGTCAAACCAGCATCTGGAAAACTAATCCATGTGGCCATGCTGCCATTCTAACGAAATACGTAGGCAACAATATTTTGACTGACCCCTTACTTAGATTTTAACAAATCTTTTAGTACTAGATTCCCCAATAGAATAGATTGGGAAAACAATGTACCCTACACCTATGAGTCGACTTTCACCATCTTCACTGATGGCTCAAAAATGGACAGTAGAGTAGGAGCAGGATTCTACTCAGAAAACCTGAAACTTGCCAATTCATTCAGGCTCCCCGACCATAGCAGCGTCTTCCAAGCTGAGATCTTGGCAGTGAAAAACGCTGCGAGGCATATATCAATGATGGCGATATCACACGCGGACATCACCTTTTTCATTGACAGCCAGGCAGCAATAAAAGCTCTGTCTGCCACTCAAATCAAGTCAAGGCTTGTTTCTTGCTGTCGCGAAGAGCTAAAGGTTCTTGGTATACAGCATAATGTAAGACTCTGCTGGGTTCCCGGCCATAGTGGTGTGCCAGGAAACGAAAAAGCAGATGAGCTGGCAAGGGAAGGCTCTTTACTTGAACCTTCCCTCATAGACCACAACATAGGAATCCCACTATGTGAACTGAAGAAAAACGTCGGTAACACAATCATTCAAAAATCCAACGATAGATGGAACCTCCTAGAAACCTGTGGTATTACCAGGAAACTATGGCCTAGATACGATAAGAGAAGGTCCGAAAGAATTTTAATTCTTAATAAACCTTCCTTAAGATCCCTTATAGGCATATTAACGGGACACAACCTACTTGGCTACCATAAAAAGAAAATGGGGCTTAATACCGACGATCTCTGCAGAGGTTGTGGCGACGAAGACGAGCATGAAGACACTGCTCACTTTCTTTGTCATTGTCCATCACTCTGCCAAACTAGGAAAAAAACCCTAGGCAACTACTTCTTCAACGAATTAGAAGAACTATCAGAACTCTCTAGCAAGAGCTTACTGAACTTCGTCAAGACCTCCAAATGGCTAGACGAACCATCGGATTCATAGGTTAACACTTCAAGAAGTTATAACACTTCAGGGTATCACAATGGATCTACATTGATCTAAGTGTGACGGTAACAAAATCAACTGTCAGCCCAATCAACCTAACCTAACCTAGGTTAAAACAAATGTAAAATTATATTCATTGAATAGAAATAAAATCTAATATTGAATTAAATCGAATTGCTTATTATTTTATTATTTTGACACCTCAAAGACCCTTCTTGATGAAAATACAGAATGGTTTTACTTTCATTCCAATGAGACCTGAAATTTTTTTTCGAATCAATCAATTATTTTTTTAGTCACAATTTCAAATTGGTACCTAGTTTTCTTCAAAATGTAAAAATCAAACATTACATCCTAACATGCATCCACCCCTACTATTCTACTTTTTCTCAATATTATTGGCATCGGCTTCGGCAGTCTAAAATAAATATTTTTCGTCTGAATTTTTTTTCTTCTCAATCGACATATGTATGTAAAAGCAAAAACAAAAATTGCTATGAATTTACGACACGTAAAGGGTAAAAGTGTCATATGTATTTCAAACGCTTATTTCATATTTTAAAAATGAAAGGACTTACAATCTTACATAGTGAAAACAAAAAAAATATACACAAAAAAATTAATGAAACAAATTTTACGGCAGCCTACTTGGTCACACCAAGCAAGCGAATAATACAGAAAAACACCAAAACCAACCAAACTAGTTTTTGAGAGGTATATGTATATAGAAAACAAAATACGAGTAGGTACACATAAAAAATCTGGAAAAATATTTTTACTCTTTTCAACATTAGCGATCGTAATAAACTTTTGTCTTGCTTTCACTTATTGGATATTTTACTGAGTACCAAGTGAATGGTGGTGAGTGTTCTTTTTGTGGATTGGTTTGGAATGTATATCTGATGTTTAAACCTAACATTGGTGAAGAACTCGGATCAATAGTTTCTACTTTTAGTTCCCACTTTTAGGTGAAGGGCTCTTCAGAAAGTTTTTTGTATGTTAAAGGAACAATTTCAAAAGCAGATGGAAAAGAGATACTCACTACAAAACTTGTAAATAATGCAATGGCTTTTCTCTTTGATGAAAAACGATATGAACTGAATGGCAAAGAAATTGACTGTAATCGAAATGTCGGAATAACATCAACGATTAAAAATTATTTATATTTATCCAAAAATGAAAGTGATATGCTACTGAATGCATCTTGGTCCCCCGACTCAGCTATTATTTTGAAACCACTACATTTTAATTATTGTATTCCACTGAACAAACTTTTGGGGTTCGCCGAAGATTATAAAAAAATTATCCCAAATGCCCGACATGATCTAATTATTACTCGGGCTAGAATGGATGAAAATGCACTTATATCCCCAACAGATGAAAATGTTCAAATAAAACTTCACAAGGTTCAATGGAAAATACCGCATGTGACTTTATCAGATGCTATGAAATTAACTCTATACAAATCTATAAACAAAAATAGTTTTATGAAAATTGCTTTTCGAAACTGGGATCTTTATGAATACCCCACGCTATCAACTGCTACCCATCATATCTGGAACGTGAAGACAACAACACAAATAGAGAAACCTCGTTACATTATCCTTGCTCTACAAACTGAAAAATATAAAAAATTATCTGCTGACCCTACAATTTTTGATCACTGTGATCTAACAGACTTAAAAGTTTATCTAAACTCCGATGTCTACCCACATGAAGACCTAAATATATCTTTTGAAAGAAACAGATATGGTTTGTTGTACAGAATGTATACCGATTTTCAGAAAACATACTATAATAAAACTAACACTGAACCATTACTTTCCTGGGAGCTATTTAAATCGCGTTCCCCAATTTTTGTTATAGACTGCAGACATCAAAACGAAACCTTAAAAACAGGACCTGTCGACATACGCCTAGAGATGAGAATATCAAAAAATATACCTGCAAACACATCAGCTTACTGTCTTATGCTCCATGATCGTATCATTGAATATAATCCACTTGATCAAGTAGTCAACAAAATTGTTTGAATTCAGAAATGAAAAATGTAAACATGTTTAAATAAAATAAATAAATTTAAACAGTATTTTGTTTGTTTTTCTTTAAACGTTAATTCGGGTTCTCATTGGGGCTGCTTCCGCTAGTTGTTTTGATATTTTTTGTTATTGATCTATAGAGTTTCGAAAATTTTTATGAAATAAAAACAACATACATTTTTTTGATTAATTAATTTTCAGCACAAGTTTTTAATACATTTTTACACTTTATTATAATTTTAACAATGTTTGACATAATTAGTTTTTATATATATTTTTAAGCAGGCTTGTATCGTTGTCTTTTAAATCCATATGGTAGCGAACTATGGTCTTCAAGAAAACGACGTTTTTCAGATTTAACGCTGTAGATTTTTATTTCTGGAATGGTTATCACCTGATGGTCTTTCGTTCGTCGAATGTTTTCTGATTTTATTTAAATTTTTTCACTGCCTGAAGAAGATGAATTAAGTACAGATTCTTTAATTTAATTTAACAAGCAAACTGTCTCAAACAGTGGTGTTGTCAGAATGTTTGGATTTTAAATGATAATAGTGTATTTATAGCAATGCAATTTTATTGAAACTATTTTTGTAGCGACCTTTTATAATACTGCTTTCCTTGTCTATAACCAGGAATCCAAAATTATCAGCCCAGCAGTGAGAACACAACTCCTTAAATTGATTAAATGTCATATCTGAATTAATATGATCTCTGTAAACATGCTTCAAGTTCAACTCATCTTGTTTGAAAAGAATGATAAAGTTAGCATTGTCTCTGATCAAATGTTTTGGTATATGAGTATAGGGCTGACATAAGTAAAAGCTGTCAACCCCGTTATGCCGTCCCATACAAAAATAGTCTCTTATGTTGTTTTGTTTCTGACATGCAACATCATCGAATATGAAAATTGAATTACTTTCAGCTTCTGATGGTGTCATTATTTCACAATTGTTTGAAAATTCATTGTATTCCATTCCTTTGATAGATGTTATTAGCGTTTTTAGATATTGATATTTTGGCTGATGTAAAGATTTAGAATAAATATAAATATTTTCAAACTTCAATCCATTAGGGTCAAGAAGAATGCTAAGCATTACATTTGTTTTCCCACAGTTTGAAGGTCCTACGATAATTCCTCGAATACTGTTTGGAAACAAAGATCCATGCTTCTTTTTAGTTTTTACATTGCAATCAAAATTTTTTCTTTTATAATTTCTAACTGCTTAACGAACCGCATAATGATGACTAACAACTTTTGAAATAAAACATTTAGTTTTTATACATTTCTAATCATATATGTTTCAACCCTCGACTAAGAAGGTATATTAATTATAATATGATTGAGCACAACACTAAAAAGCAGGAACATAAAAAAAGAAAATCATTTGAAGGAGAAGGGCTTTTAAATAAAGCTATTGACAAATTACCATTCGAACTACATATTCCTTCTTATAATTATTGTGGCCCAGGAATGAAATTGGAAGAACGATTACGTAGAGGAGATAAGGGAATTAATCAATTGGATGAGGCTTGTCGACTGCATGATATTGCATATTCTAAAAGTAGTTCTCTCTTAGATCGACACGTTGCCGACAAAGCTCTAACAGAACAGGCTTGGAAAAGATTCAAAGCAAGCGACTCTTCAGTCTCTGAAAAGGTTAGTGGACTTTTAGTCACCAACATGATGAAAGCAAAGACAAAATTTGGTGTGGGGAATAAAAAGGCTAGATCTGTCAATAGAAAAACTATCAAAACTAAACCCAAAAAGACTTGCAAAAGAAGTATTTTTAAAAAGGTTATAACTGAGACAAGAAATGCTATTAAAAACAATGTCAATTGTTGTGATACAACCTCTATAGCAAATATTGCTGTTAAGGCTGCAAAAAATGTCTTAAAAAATAAGAAAAAACAGGACATTACCACACCGAGAATAATCCCACTTCCAAAGAGTGGTGGTTTTCTCCCACTTCTAGCTCCTATTCTCGCTGGTCTATCAGCTGTGGGTTCTTTGACAGGTGGAACAGCTGGCGTAGTAAAAGCCATCAATGATGTACGAGCTGCTAAAAGCTAATTTGAAGAAAACAAACGTCATAATCAGGCTATGGAATCGGTTGCTATTCAAGGAAATGGATTATTTTTACGTCCATATAAAAATGGTCTTGGCCTTTTTCTTAAAACTCCAAATGCAAAAAACTGATTACCCTGCTACCTAACCACCCTTTAAGCAATTTGGAAATTGATCACTTTGGAAAGAAGCACTTAAAGAATTTTAGAGGAGTTTTCATGCGAGATTCATTACCAAGGATATCATTCGATAAAGAATGTGGTGTTTTAAATTTGGATGATGAAGCTGGGATGGGTACTCATTGGGTTGCATATATTATAAACAAAAAAAAAATGTTATTAAGTATTTTGATAGTTTTGGAAATTTGAGACCACCAACTGAAGTTATAAGCTACCTTGGTAGTAAAATAAATTAAAATTATATCCGAGAACATGACTTCGATACATTTATATGTGGCCACTTATGTTTAAGATTTTTACTGGAACAATGTAATATTATTTTTTAAAAACTTAATAAGAATTGAATAAAATGACGTAGAAAAATCAAAACTGTATCATTTGTCTTTTAATCGAGATGTCGTTAACACTTACTTTAAGTGGAAATGAATCAACTCTGAATGCCGAGTATTTCCCACCAATTGTACTGAAGTCTAATTATTATCAATGTGGGCATATATGTAACTCTATACCAAATGTAGATGAGTTTAATAACTTGTTACATGTGGGTGATAACGTTATAACGTTTCCTATTGGTTCCTATGAGATAGAAGATATTAATAATTTAATACAAACAAAAATTATTGAAATTAATAAAAACAAGAAAAGTGGTTCAAAAAAGAGTGAAATTAAAATCAAGGCAAATAACAATACTTTAAAATGTGAAGTAATTAGCTCAGAAGACATTGACTTCTCTAAACCAAATTCTATTGGCGCTATTTTGGGGTTTAGCAAAAAAAATCTTGAGGCAAATTTATATCATGAATCAGATCTTTATGTTGATATTAACAGAGTAAAGCTGTACGCATTGAATGTAATATCATAGAAGGAACGTATGTATATTAATAACCAAACAGCACACATCTTACATGAATTTGCTGTTAAAGTAAGTCCAGGCTATAAAATCATTGAAGCTCCGAGGAATGTTATATATTTACCTGTGAACGTCAAGCGGATAACATCACTGTGTTTAAAGTTTGTTGATCAAGACGGAAAATATATCAATTTCAGAGGATAAAAAATAACTGCCCGACTACATTTAAAGCCGGAAACATGATTGTATATGAACATATAATAAATTCAATTTCTTATAAAAACAACACACAAAATAATTTGATACTTAATCCATCTTCGAACTCAACTGCGGTAACATCTCTTCTTACTAAAGATAATCAGGACTTTGTATTATCATTGGGATACACATTAAAACATTAAAAACAAAACAAAAAAAGAAATATGCTAAATATTTTTCAAGAACCGGAGATTAATGAAAGTATTTCTAAATACGAATATCATACTTATTCACCGTATCAAAACAATTTTGATCGCAATGACATCATTCAGATTTCTCTTTGTATATGAAAACTATAGTACTCTCATGGTGGAAGTCGAATGGGGCGACATCTAATATATGCCGGCAACCCTTACTCTTTTTTTTTTGCGGAGAGCTTATGGAGGTTTTAAATGATATTTATTGATATTTTTTGGATGCAATTATCCAAAAAATAGTCTCCTCTTGCTCCTACCACCAATTTTCAACGCTTAAAGACTCACACCTCACATTTTGCAGCGCCACCACCAGGATCCGGGCAACCCTAAAAAAAACTCGCCATGAGAGTACTATAGTTTTCATATATAAAGGATTTCTATATAACATCAAAATCTTAATGTTCTTCCTTCAGAAAGTTTTTTGTATGTTAAAGGAACAATTTCAAAAGCAGATGGAAAAGAGATACTCACTACAAAACTTGTAAATAATGCAATGGCTTTTCTCTTTGATGAAATACGATATGAACTGAATGGCAAAGAAATTGACTGTAATCGAAATGTCGGAATAACATCAACGATTAAAAATTATTTATATTTATCCAAAAATGAAAGTGATATGCTACTGAATGCATCTTGGTTCCCCGACTCAGCTATCATTTTGAAACCACTACATTTTAATTATTGTATTCCACTGAACAAACTTTTGGGGTTCGCCGAAGATTATAAAAAAATTATCCCAAATGCCCGACATGATCTAATTATTACTCGGGCTAGAATGGATGAAAATGCACTTATATCCCCAACAGATGAAAATGTTCAAATAAAACTTCACAAGGTTCAATGGAAAATACCGCGTGTGACTTTATCAGATGCTATGAAGATCTGATAAAGCAGATTCTTTAATTGAGTCAAAATTAATTTGTTGAGATGCTGCATAATTAAGAAAAATCCCTTTCACTTTGCAGACAACGTATTCCATATTGTCTTTTGCACTAAACACTTTATACGAATAATTCTTAGGTCCTTCACTAACGAATTCTGTGATATAGCTTCCAACTCCATAAGAATTCTCCTTCACGATTTATGTAAATAACCGAATCAGTATCGTAATACAAAACTCTTTCTCCTAAGCTGTCCAGGTAGTTATAAAGTTTAAGCCGAGCTAAAGTTGTTGTGTAAGCAGCAACACAGACATTTACTGTGGATAAAGAGTCGATAGCTTCTTCTTTCATCTCGAAGTTAACGACAACGTTTTCTTCATTTACAGGAAGAATGTGAAGCACTTCAATAGATGGATGCGTTAGCAAATGAAAGAAAGTTGAAGGGTTGTTCACAACGATAGTTTGAAGTTGATTTTCGCATTGTCCAAACTTTCCCCAAAACGAATTTAGTATCAGTTTTCCTGGATTATTACATATCTCTGAAAATTCCAGCTGAATATTTTCTTTTTGAAGAAAATCAGAAACATATTTTTCCTTTTTTTGCTGAGACGAACACTCACTTGGCCAGCCAGATGCTTCTTGTTTTCATTTTAGAAACTTATTCATCATTGATGTGAACAGCCCATCATCTAAATTTTTATCCGGGTTATACTGGACTACATTATATTCCCATATTTCAAATATATTCAGTATGATGTATCCTTTTTCCACTGCTTTATTAACCTCGTCAATTACCCAAGTCCCTACCAATGCTCTTTGCTCATCAGTATGAGAACACAATGGTTCTACATTTCTCTCATCACTACAGCTTCGACATAGTGAAAACATGAACTTAGAATTTTGCTTGATCGGTAAAATTGGATGAAGCAGGTTTTCTGGAGGTAAATTTTTACATTTTACGAGCCCATTCATTCCTTCCAAATTCGACGTAGTTGAGCAGGCTGCATCACCAGTGATGTGGATCTTAGGATGTCCAGTGGGGAATTTTCCATTCTTACACACCCACGGGTAAAGAGAGCATATATCAATGTAGGTACTTTATCTTTTCCCCTTTTTTGCATTTATAGAAATCGACGACATTTCCGGTTCGACCGCCATAAAAAACATCGCAAGGATTTAGAGGGGAACTTTGAATAAGTTGGTGGGAGTTTAAGAAATCTCTGTCTTCTTTTTTAAACGACTTGAGATTCTTCCGAAACACACAAGACCACATTTCAATTACCTCGTAACCGAAATCCCTCAGTCTTTCTGTCCTCGCTTTTGTTGTCTCATACCTTCGGTTCAACGTGTCATTCTCGTTTTCGTGCAGAGGATCATCCCGTCTATGCTTCAAGCAGAGAGGGTGGCCATGGTAATAGCATCCGTGGTACTCAAAAATTTGGTTGGTTTCTTGACAAAAACCATCAACTTTTACCCCGTTGATTAAAACCTCTTTTCCTTTATACGAATGTCTGATGTTTATTTTTCTTTTTCTTTCTTCCAAAATCATCCACTTGATGGCTTCTGGTGATTGGTTGTCAACACATCTGTAGCCGTTTTTCGGTATTAGTCCGATAGTGTCTGGCTTTAGAAAGTTCGGTCTACGAGTATATAACAAATTTCATGCTGAAGCAATCGTTACCGATTCTATAAATGGCTCAACGTTACATTGACTCAAAAATAGTTTTCGGAACTCTAAGCATGCTCCTGTCAAAATTTTGACATCACTTTTGCAATATTCTGCCAGTTCGTTCTCCATATCAAAATAATCGTGTTTATGTTCCGAATACCATTTTAAAAAAATTGCACGTTCCTCCGTTCGCATAGTATCTGGACTATAATATTTCATTGGTGGCAATGTTCCAATGTATCTCTCATTTTCTTTCGTATTGAAGAGATACGGAAAGTAACCTTTCTTTAAAGCAGAAGGTAAATCGAATGCTTTTGGAAGTTTCGATAAAGCCATAGGAAAATAGTTTATGGAGTTCCCTTACCAGTTTTATATTCAAAATCCTGTGTTGATTTATCCGTAGATATCAATATTTTATTATTTTGTTCATCAATACAAATCCTTACAAACAACCATAAACAACATCGTACATTGGGTTTTGTGACTTGCTAATAAAATCATTTATTTATTTATTTAACTCTAACAAGTACATTGACTTTCATAGAATATCTTAAAATTAAACTTAAAACTAATTAATTAAATATTATTTAAAAGTAAAGTTTTACATTCATTTCGGCTTAAATGGAAATTTAGCAAATCTTCAAATTGATTGAAACATGAAGCGGAATTGCAAATAGGATTATTAGAACCATAATTAGTATTATGTCTAGCAATACAAAAGAAGTCGTTTTCTCTAAGTCGTTGGGTACGCACTGGTGCATATATATTGAATAATGACAGTAGCTTTGGGCTGTCAATATGGCTACAAATAATATCTCTAGCAAACATTGCAAAATAATAAACTCGTCTGTTATGAAGTGGATTCAAACCAATTAATTGGCATCTAATATTATAAGAAGGCATTTCAGAATACAAGTACGTTTTACGCAAAGCAAACTTTGTAAACCTTTTCTGAATTCGTTCAACTCTTAATGATCTATTGTTATAGTAAGGAGACCATATTATACAGCAATATTCAAGATTTGCTCGAACCAAAGAGACAAACAGACACTTCAAAGTGTAAGGGTCACTAAATTCCTTAGAATTTCTGAAAATAAAACCAAGCATAGCGTTTGCTTTCGAGATCAAAAAATCAATATGCAAGGCAAAACTTAATTGAGAATCAAAAACAACTCCTAAATCCTTTAGCATCGTAACACGAGTGAGTGCACTTCGAGAAATTTTATATTCGTATAAAATTGTATTTTTAGATCGAGTAAATGTCATAACAGAGCATTTACGAATGTTCAGATGCAAACAATTGGTATTACACCAATTTGTAAGCCTATTAATGTCAAGTTGCAGCTTGGTACAATCTGACGCAGATTTAATTTTCCTAAAAATCTTACAATCATCAGCAAAAAGTAGTGCACTTGAGTCAAAAATAAACCTTGGTAGATCATTTATAAACAAAAGGAAAAAGAGAGGACCTAAATGGCTTCCTTGTGGAACACCCGAGTGATTAAAAATAGCTTTCGAAAGATGCGAGCCTAATTTAACATATTGTTTACGGTTGGTTAAATAACTCATTATCCAGCTTAGTAAAGTAGAGTGAAATCCTAAACTTAACAGTTTACGCTCTAAGATATGAAACTGAACACGATCAAAAGCCTTCGCAAAATCTGTATAGATAGCATCAACTTGAAAGTGTTGTTCCATACTGTTAAGACAAAAGTTGGTAAAAATTGCCAAATTCGTTGTCGTGGATCTACCACTCACAAAGCCATGTTGGTCCTCTGAAATAAATGATCGAGTGACAGAGTATATTTTTCGCTTGACAATCGCTTCAAATATTTTAGGGATCAATTGTAATTTTGCAATGGGCCTATAATTTTGAATATCCTGCTTAGAACCGGATTTGTGAATAGGAGTGATAAATGAGTATTTCCAGCAGTCCAAAAATAAACCAGTAGATAACGAGAGATTAAAAATTTTATGAAAAGGGATTATAAGATTATATCTGCAATTTTTAATGAATATGGATGGCAAGTTATCAGGTGGTAGAGAATGAGAGCAATCAAGAGATGAAAGTTCACTTAAAATATCATCCTCAGAAATATAAAGATTTCCCAAATTAATAAAGGAGTTCGCAGGAATTGATTCAAAATTAGATTCCGGTTCAGCAGCATAGTTAGATTGGAAGAAGTTTGCAAACATGTTACAAATATTTTTCAAATCAGTACTAACTTCAGCATTATATTTCATAGAAAGAGGTATACCAATTGACTTTCTTTTTGTATTAAGAAAGGACCAAAAAGCCTTGGGGTTACTCTTTATTTTAGATTCAACGGACAAAATATGCTGACGATAAAGAAATCTTTTTAAGAATTCATATTCTTTTCTCAAACGACTAAAAGTAACATGAAGCGAAGGATCATATAAACTTTTTCTGTACATACGTTTCATTTCTTATTTTAAGTTAGCTAAGCGTTTATTAAACCAGACAGGCTTCTTTGAATTTAAAACTTTTTTAACAGGAACACACTTAGAGAAAACGTCTTCAACTATATGCATAAACAAAACATAGACATCTTCCAAATTAGATAAAGCCGATAAACTTAGTTCCCAATCAATCGAAGATAGATAATTATTAATATAACAATAATCAGCATTTAGAAAGTCGTAAGTATAATCATATTGATAAGAATCATTAGAAAAACAGTTTAAAAAAGCAATATCAAATGAAATGTGTAAGGCTTTGTGATGAATACTATTATTTGACAATAAAAACTCAGCTTCAATTACAGTTAAATTAAAGTCTTGATAAGAAAAAACTAAATCTAATATGCGGCCAATACTATTAAAAACTCCATTAGTCTGTACAAAGCTCATAGTGAACATAGAGTCTAACATTTCAATTTCAACATCTCTTAACACATTACATGGAAGCAGGCATTTATCTTCGTTAGAATATACCCATTTAACATTACTTAAATTAAAATCACCCAAGACCACTATAAATGAATTACCATCTAAATTGTTAGCAATGGTTTTAATATTAGAAATATGAGCTAGATAAATATTTATATCGGAATTAGGAGGTATATATGATAAGAAATAATATATTTTAATAGTGACTCTATCACTAGAACGAATATAATCGACTCTTACGCAAATTTGTTCAATCATACCTGATGAATCATCAAGATTCACCCAACTGCTTCTCAGGGAAGATTTTATCGCAAGCAGAACACCACCTCCCCTTGATAAACCAGTTTGGATACTGCAACGATCTTTTCTGTAGACAACATAGCTGGCATCAAAGAGTTCAGTTGAGAGTATGTTAGCGCACAACCAAGTTTCCGTCAGAGCAATAACAAGATACGAACAGTCAACTACTGCATTAAAAAATTCGAATGTTTTTGTCCGTAGACCTCCAGAGTTTTGATAATAGATTGAGTTTTCAACTTCACCCAAATCAACAGCAGCATAAGAAACATAATCAGCATCGATAGCGAAAACTACGTCTTGGGTAGTAGCATCAGCAACAGCAACATCAGCAACAGCAACATCAGCAACAGCAACATCAGCAAAAATAACTTCAGCAGCAGCAACATCAGCAACAGCAACATCAGCAACAAAAACATCAGCAATAGCAACATCAGCAACAGCAACAACCACATTAGCTAAAACCCCATCAGCAGCATCGGCATCAGCAATATTAACATGAGAAATATATGAGGATTCATCAGCTAAGTCATTACAATTGGTTCCGGTGGCCGGTCGTTTTTTGGCCTGTAATCGAACGGGCGAATTTGAACTCCTTTTGGCCAAAGCTCTGAGTTGAAAATCTTATCAGTATATTCCAAAGGAGTACCAATTTAAAGTTTATAAATCTAAGCTTTTCATCATCATAATTTTTCATAACTAGCTTATAACATGGAAATAGCGATGCATCAATGTTTGTCTTTGAATGAATGTAAGAGGTTATATTTTCGGTGGATGTTTCCTTCCTAAAACTGGATAAATGAAACCATCGCATTTTAGTCTTACTAAAGACATTTTTCTGTAGGTCATCCGTATCCGTATTCAGACCAGACTTAACGATGTAACTTTTAGGAGCTACAATAGGAGCATTAGCTTTACTATTTTCGCTATTAGATTTGTCATCACCAGCATATACATCATCAGCATTTATTTTATTAAAAAGAGTGCCGGGGTCGGCGTTGGATGCATTCATAGTAAGATCTTCCTCAACAACACTTACAACCACAGAATTTATTTCATGTGGGAGAACTTCGCCTTCGATTGTATTCGGTGAACCCCTTCCCGCACATATTGCATTCATCTCATCGACATCGATTACTTTATCAACAATATCCAAATCCAAATTGACTGCAGAAGAATTAGAAACTATTGCTAAATCCTCTCTATTATTTATAAGAGAGGTAGAATTTGTTCCAATCAAAGCATCAATGCGTGAAGCGTCGTCGTTGTTATTTGTTTGCTTTTGCATCACACCTTCTTCTTTCTGCACATCGTGTGCAGTATTGGAAGTATTCAATGATGAAGAAGACGGTGCATAGGGCAGTTGTTGTTGCGGTTTTTTATTTTTGGGGATTATTGTTGGTAGCTTTTTGTTACAAACCGATTTTGACAGGAGAACTGGGGAGGGTGAGGGCGTAGAATTTGAAATGTTCGTTGAGAGACGATTTGGGGTAAGAGAGGAATGCACTTTTGTTTGTATTTTCTTACTTGAAGGCATATTCACTTTTTGGAGTCGTTGACCCTTCGTAGAAACACGCACATTTCTACTCACATCTAAGTTTTTATTTTCTATTGTGATTTTTTTTGCATTGTCATTGCATGAGCTTGATTGTTTTGTGTCTGAGCTTTTTAAAAGTGCAACACAGTCATAAAGCTTTTTCATCAAAGATTGTAGATCAATGATTGAACAATTTTCACATTTCCAGAATATAATACAATTGGATTTAAGGATTTTTATTTCATTATCCTCAAGCAGAGTGCAGGTATAGTGAAATTGTGTACCACAAATACCACACAAGATAGAATCAATGTTGTTAGATAGGTCGGCACACTTTCCGCACAAAACACTCATCATAAAGCTAAGAGACTAATAGATCACACTTGCGATGCAAACAAGAGGCAGAATGAAACTCATTCTGTATTGTATTTATTTATACAAGACACGTTCCCATCTCTTTCATTGACTTTTTTTAAATTTTCAACCATTAAACGATCGGTTGGTCTAATGGGCAGAGTCATAAACAACATCGCACCATATCTTCCTATTGAAAAATTAACACTCCTGACACTCAGTGCATTTATTTGACCTGTCTTTCCCTCCTCAAACAAATATAGCATTCCCCTACCAATTTAGTATTCAGAATCCTCTGTTGATTTATCCGTAGATATCAATATATGATTATTTTGTTCATCAATACAATACCTATCAAATAGGAGGCAACGAAGGTGTACGACGTCGAACCTTTGCAGTCATAAATTAGTTCGAAAATTAGGTTTTATGACTCGCATCGTCAACAATAAAATTTACTAGAAACCACTTTCAATCGTCATCATAATTTGCCCTTTTTTTTACAAACAATCAAACATTCATTTACCTGTATCTTGACCCTTTCCGCTTTTCTTTTACATCAACCGTGTATCGCATCGATCCTTTACAAACAACCATAAACAACATCAAACATTGGGTTTTGTGACTTACTTATAAAATCATTAATTTATACAAGACACGATCCCATCTCTTACATTGGCATTTTTTCAAATTTCAAATATTCAAATTCTCAACTGTGTAACGGTCGCTCCACTAGTGCACCTATTCCTACTAATGTTGAATGCGTTGAATTGGATGAATTTGGGCCAAAGACTGAAATATAGTGCTATGATGTTTATATACAACATGAAAAATAATTTAGTGCTGGATTATCTTCAATCAATTATTGTGAGTGTTGGAGAGGTGCAGCCTTTTAATTTACGAAACAACGACGACTTAAGGCCGGATAGATGCAGAAGAAGCAGTACTCAGAATTCGTTAATGTTTTTGGGATTTTATGTTTTTAACAGCCTCCCAAATGAGTTGAAATCTGAGTTAAAAGTGAATGTTTTTAAATATTAAACATATTGCACATATAAAAAATAGTTAAATTTAATAATATAATTTTTATTTTTTCTTGTAAGGTTTACAGACCTCATAAATTGAGTTTTATTTTACAATCTAGGGCAAATATAGAGCCTAATCTTCTGCAATGCAGAGATAGGTACTCTTGGCTTTTGCCGAGATGGTTGCTGAAACTCTATTATTATTATTATTATTACTATTATTATTATTGTAAGTTGGTGACAAAAATCGGTCGGCGATACCGACCGTATTGTTTTTGGTTGCTATTTTTTTTTTAATTCTATTTGTGAAGCTCGTTTAGCATGTACAATTATGTATGAAATATGAAAATAATTATTGAATAATAATCTTGCGAACTAAAAAAAAAAACGAAGTTATACAGTTAAAGGCATCAGACCATTCATGTGTTTTCTAAACTAGATGTAATATGCAAATATCTCGGGTTAGCGTACTTTGAAAAGTCAGAAACCCACCCAAAAATCAAACTTAACATTTTCTTTATGCCTCAAAAAATTGACTAAAAAAAAGATGAGTAAAAGAAAATCGAAGAAAACATGAATATTTTGTTAAACTTCATTTTCTTATCTGAAAACTGTTACATGAGAATCAGAAGAAAGAAATTACTTATCACAAAAAGTTTATCAACAAAACAAATCAAAAACTCAAATAATATTTACAATCAGCTGTTTTTAATTTCTTTTGAAAGCATTCCATCAATTTCTTTCTTGTCAATTTTTGGGCGCTGAACATTCCATAGGTGTGTTTGATTTAGTTCATCTATGAGTTTCCACAAGTTTTCGACTGGTTTTATATAAAACTTGTAGTTTATGAAAACCTGAAGCTACAAAAAATGTATGCGAAAACTTGTGTTTTCGATTAGGTTTTCATCGAAAACCGATGTTTTGGCGAAAACCGTGTTTTCGGCTTGGTGTGAATACCGTATTAAACATAGCATTTTAAATATTTTTTAAAGAATTTTTACATACATACTTATACTATACATAGTATGTACTTACATTAAAAACCTATCGAATAAAAAAATAAACCTCCCAGCCCTTTACGCTTAGAATATAGTTTTTCAACCCTTACGTACATTTGCCCCATTTTGCCCAACTTACTATTCGAATTTTAAAAAAATTCGGTCTTAGTGCTCAACTTCAAAAAAATTCTAAACAAATAAGAAAATATAAATGAATTAATAAGAAAATTAATTCATAAAAAACAATTGGTAGTAGTGCCTTTAAGTTGTTGTTGTTGTTCACAAAAATTCAATGAAATTGGCCGCGTTCACATTGCGCTGAGATTTGCTATCTCAGATACTCAAGTATCCGTATATGTTTGTGAACGACTAATGTCGTTTTCAATTGGCAATCTGGAAGTAGAAAAAAGCATTCTGAATGCGTTCAATTGGGCAAAAGTGACAGTTCTGATTCTAAAAAAAAGAGAATTTCTCTTCTGGATTTGAAATCAGAAGCAAAAACAGAATCACTCACACATTCAAAGATTTAATGTCACGCTTGATAATTGTCATATTTTTTTTAATTTACAACTGTGAAGTGATTGCTTGAAATACTAATACTCTCACACCAAACATCAAATTTTTCAGAATCGAAAAAAACTGTTCAATTGGGATTCCGAATCTAAAACCAATTCCGGATTGCCAATTGAAAACGACATAAAACCGGATAGGTTAATTTAGCTGTTTGATTTGAATTCAAGTCAGCTGTTTTTGACATTTCTCTTCAGATAGCTGAATATACGAAAATTTTTTAGATCGGTTGAGATTTTTATTTTGAGAACAGATGTTTTATAATCAGCTGTTTTTTCTCAAGAGATTACAACAACACAAACCAATCTGGATTGCTTTAGATAACTTTGTGAACGTGGCCATTGACAGAATTTTTTGTTTGCTCTGTTTTTTTTTCTTGCCTACATACGAATACATTTTTTTCTTCGGTTTGTGCGAAGCCTTATGGAAAATATAAAATCTCTTTTCTTCTGCTGAAAACATTCAATTCTCCACTCCAGCCAACAGCGCCACCAAACAACAACGTGTCCTCCTAAAAATTTTTCGCCATAAGAGTTCTATAGTTTTCATATACAAAGATAATGGGGCATATTCATAGTCAAAAAATTTAGAACCGAGTCCAACTGGCCTCGAGTCTAAAGTTAACACACAGGTTAGAAACAGCTGCTATTCATAGAGAATTTTGCAGCTCTGTTTAGTAAAAAAACAGAAATCTACTACAATTTTAGTAGTATTGCCCGTCAATCCATTGAAATTCAATACATTTTTTGCCAGATAGAAAAAAACAACTTATAGGGTTTTCCATGGGTAATCCAGATTTCGATCAAAAAATTGATTTTTTTTCGTGGCCCATAGAATACAATTGGAATTGATTTTTTTTATCATTGTATTGGTGTAACTTCGTGTACGTGTAAACGCATATTTATTTACAAAATCCTTTACAAAATCTGGAACCCGATTTTTGTTTTCTTTTTGAAATAGAATTTTCATCACATCAAAAAAATCTTCAACGCTTGATTTTTTTAAGAAGAAGAAGATGAAGTTGATGAATCTACCAATTCATTTAAAATTGCTTCCATTTTTTGTAAAATTTATTTGTTTAACAGATGAAAACTCAAGCAAAACCAAAACTAAACAAAACCAAAACAAATTACAAATAAAAAGAAAAACTTGTATCTGTCAAGCTAACAGCTGAAAGTTGTATAAGTATTAGTGCCAAGAGGGGTAAATCTGCTGAAAAATCCAGATCTGCAGATTTGATTTTAAATCAAAAATAAATCAATTTATTTTGCCCCATGGAATGCAAAAACAGGGGAAATCTGATCTTTGACTGATCTGGATCAAAAATAAATTGATTTATTTTCCCCATGGAAAACCCCATTAGTCAAAGAGTCAGCCGTTTTTAAAGTTGAGCTCCAGTTTATCTTTTGGACCCGGGTCGAAATTGTCTATGAATAACATAAACTCCAGGTTAGCTTAGAAGAGACAAAGAAACAACTTGTCAGACGACTATGAATATGACCCAATAGTTTTCACACTAGTACCTAGAGTGTGAAAAAACAAGAAAAAGTGAGATGTCAACAAAGAAAAGTGAGGTCAACAAAAAAAAAAAATTAAATCAACGATTTCAGTCAGCCACAGCAGGCAAACACAAAAATTTACACCATAAACGCAAATTCCCAAGCCAACAACGCAAAGTAAAAATTTTTCATAACCTAGATCGTTTTATTATCACCACACCACGTACGCGGCTAATGCTTGCTTCATTCGATGCATCGAATAAAAAAACATCGATGTATCGGTAAACATCAAAAGGTTGCGGGATATCGGATTTATTCGATACATTGACTAGTAAACATCGATGTTTTCGATGTATCGATGTTTTTTTTTTGAGCAACCCTACCTTAAAGCTTAAACCAACCTAAGTATCGGAGAGTATGCACGTGTTTCGAGTGCAGTGCTGCATACAGAGATGTGCATCTTTTTTGGGTGGAAAACTCAGTCCTGGAAATGGAAAGTATGCGAACGGTCTTTTTGGATTCTCTATCGAAGAGACTTTTTTTTGGATTTCCCAAAACAAAAACTATATCTATCACTTTTTCACTAAACTCCAATTACTTGTTAGAATGAACAAGAACTATGGGAAAATATCCTATTATAACGAAAAAGTACCGAAATGGAAAGTAGAATTGGTTTACAAAACAAAATGGTTGTTTATTGGGAATTTTCGTGTGCTATGCTGCTATGTTGCCGTAGGTGTTAACCAATGTGTAACTATAAACTATAACGTCCTATTCTATTCGGTCCTCCGTTTAATAAATAGTTTTGTTTCTGTTAATAATATCGAGTACAAATAATCAAAAAATTGAGTGAAATTATGAAAAGTTAATGTTTTAACAAAATTTGAAAGAACGAAATTAAAATTTAAAAGTAAAGTGACTACATATTGTTCTCAATTAGAAGCATATTTATTCAAAATAAAGATTGTACGTCCCACATATTTGGGAACGAAGAAAGTAATATCCATTATAGTCTCCTAAATCTTATTGGAAATCTGGTGGTGTGAGGAGAGCAAATGAATTTAATATTGTATGAAAATAATATGGTGGCTTGGAATAGTTCTGAAAAAATGTTCTGGTTTTTATCATTGATGTAAGAACCCAACTTTTTTATATTTTTTAAAGAACACAATATTTAAATGTTTTTAACCTTAAAAATAAAATTGCCCGCACAATAAATAAATCTACATATAATAATTTGGAGGCCGATATACATAATGTATGTATATGTTCAATTTGTAAATATGTAGATATATTTTTCGATTTTCATGCTAATAAATTTTTATTGATTAATGATAATACATCCAACATTAAATAAAAAATAAAACTTCGGAAAGGTACGTATTAGACTTCTTAAGTACATCCATACATGCATAAATAATATGATACTACATACACCAAAAACATTTCTAATAAAAAAAAAGTTGCAAATGGATCGAAACTCGATTTTTTTTTTAATAATTTCAAAGAACGATGTTGGAACCAGTTTATTTTTTGGTGTTGTATAAAAAAGATATTCGTTTTTATTCATGTGCATGTCCCAATGTCAGTTATAAACTATATTTTGGCACGTTATGTTTATTTACCCAATGAAAAATACAATCTTAAACAAAACTGTAATATAGAGTTTCTGCATACCATCCAAGGCCAAGAGTACCCATCTTAACGTCAAGATTGGGCTCTATATTAATACCCAGCAAAAGAATCGGTGAAGAAACATAATTATTAGTTAAAAAACGTTAAAATTGACGAAAACGTATAAATATCACATGATTTTTTTATATTTTGGCTAAACAACACTATATTTAATAAAACCAATGAGTTTTTTCTTAAATAGATTTACATTTGTTTCAATTTTCAGCTACGCGGGTAGATTGTTGTAATAGATAATATGTACTATCATATAAGATGGAGTTTTGAGTCCTGCTTAAACGACATCGTTCCGGTCTTAAGTCATTACTTTTCCTTAAGTTTGTGGTCTCGCTACGAACATAAGACGCACAGAGATTGTAAAAAAACACTATGTTCTTTGTTATTTTAATGAATTATAAATTTATTGAGTTTTCTTAAAGTTAAAATGTAAAGTCAAAAATGGAGGCGAACTAACTGTATGAATTGCAAAAACTGAATGAATAAGTTTCTCGATGCCGTTTTTGTTTTCAGCATCATTGGCTTGGCAGTGAAGTAAGTTGTCTTTCAAGACGTTTTATGATGCAGTTCAGTCGCCTGCTTGCAGAACTGTTTTGGGTTTGTTCGCTTTCTTCGTTTGACGTTTGTTGTGGGTCAGTTCCGAAGTGGCTGCCACAGCTACTCCCCCCTGAGAGACTTTCCCTGGGAGTGTGGAAAGTAACTTGGCGTGGTGATGGAACAGCAGGAGGTCCTTGGCTTGGCTCCCGAAAGGTTGTGTTTGTATGCTGTGTTGTGTTCTGGCTGTGAGTTCGTCGAAAGTTGAGGAAGTGTTCTGGCTGGGTGGTTGATGATAAGTGTTCTGGCTGGGTGGTTGAAGATTCCGGGTGTTGTCGTTCTGGGCATGTTCCATCAGTTGGTGGATCTTGTTGGTTGGTAAAGCAGGGTTTCAATCTGTCCACTGACACGTTCTGGTTTTTTCCCTTGTAGTCGATGGTGAAAAGGCGGTCTGTTAGTCGTTCTATGACCTTGAACGGTCCTTCATAGGGTGGTTCCAGCGGTGCTTTCACTCTGTCGCATCGAACGAATACGTGGGAACACGTATATAAGTCCTTTAGTATGAATATTTTTGGCTTGATGTGGTGGACTGTTGGCATTGGTCTCAGGCTTCGGGCGAACTCTCGGTGCTTTTGCAAAAAGATTTGTGGATCTGTTGTTGCGTTGTCGGTGATGAAGAACTCTCCGGGTATTCTCAGATTCGTGCCGTATAAGATTTCGGCCGGCGATGCTTGCAGGTCTTCTTTAAGGCTGTTCCGTAGTCCTAGCATCACTGTGGATAGAGCCTCTGTCCATGGTTTCGAAGAGCACATGAGAGCTGCCTTTAGAGTTCGATGGAAGCGTTCGACCAGGCCATTTGACTGCGGATGGTAAGTAGCTGTTCGACGTCTCTCAGCTCCGATGAAGTTCATGAAGGCTTTGAAGAGTTGGGATTCAAATTGGGTGCCTTGGTCTGTGGTGATCGTTGACGGGGTTCCATAGTGGCTGATCCAATGGTCGAACAATGCTGTCACCACTGTTTCCGCCGTGATGTTTTTTAGTGGAACGGCTACTGGCCATCTTGAGAAACGGTCGATTATCGTCAAGCAATAGTTGAAGTCATTGATTTTTGGCAGTACGATGAGGTCCAGGTGGATATGACTGAATCTGCTATCCGGAACGGCAATGTGATTTGGCAGGAGCTTTGTGTGACGTTGAACCTTGGATCTTTGGCAGGGGAGGCATTGGCGTGCCCAAGCTGTACTATCCTTCTTGATGCTGGGCCAGACATACTTTTGTCTCAGAGCCTTTGATGTTTGCTTCTGGCTTGGGTGAGAGAGTCCGTGGGTCAAGTCGAATGCTATTCTTCTAAGTCTTACCGGTAGATAAGGTCTTAGTTCGCCTCGGGACTCATCGCAGTAGATCATCAAATTCGGTTGTACCTCTACTTCTCGCAGTTGAAGAGATGTGCCGCCCATTAGGATGTCAGCCAGTTCAGCATCCGTCAGTTGCTCCTCGCGTATGACTTCTGGACTTAATCGGGATGGAAGTTCGATCGACTCAATTCTCGAAAGAGCGTCAGCGACCACGTTCTCTTCTCCCTTCACGTGAACTATGTCAGTGGTGAATTGAGAGATATAGCAAAGTTGTCGGATCTGTCTCTCGGAAGCATTATCGTGTCTTTGAGTAAGAGCGTGGATGAGTGGCTTGTGATCCGTCTTGATTGTGAATTGACGGCATTCCAACAGATGGCGGAAGTGTTTAATTGCTGCGAAGATGGCGAGCAGTTCCCGATCGTAAGTGCTATATCTCTTTTCGGTTTCACTTAGCTTCCTCGAGAAGAATCCAACTGGTCTGGGTACACCGTCCTCGATCTGCTCCAATGCCGCTCCAATGCATGTGGTTGAGGCGTCGGTGATCAGGTGGAGTTTGGTTGTTTGTGATAGAAATGCGGATTCCGTTGCATTTGAGAGCGCTTGCTTCAATTTCAAAAAACATTCTTCAGTCACCGACGTCCAGTCTATCTTGGTTTTATCCTTCTTGATTGACTTCTTTATGTAGCAATGGAGCGGCAGTTGGAGTTCAGCAAGCTTGGGAATGCATTGTCTGTAATAATTGATCATGCCAAGGAACCGTCTGAGCTCGTGAACTGTGTCTGGTTTGGGGTATTCTGCGATGCTGCATAGGCGATCGGACGTTGGGGCGAATCCGGTAGGCCTGATGCTGTAACCCAGAAAGTCGACATGATCCTTGTTGAGCTGGCATTTGTTGACGTTGATGGTAAGTTTGTGTTGTCTGAGTCTGCTGAATACCTCGCGGAGGTGACTTTCATGTTGAGCTTCATTTGTAGACATGATGAGGATGTCGTCGATGTAGACAAACACAAAACTTAAATCCCGGAAGATGGTGTCGATGTAGCGTTGGAAGGTTTGTGTGGCGTTCTTCAGGCCGAAAGGCATTACCAAGTATTCGTAGAGGCCCCATGGTGTGTTAATTGCTGTCTTGGAGATGTCATCCTCGTGCATCGGGATCTGGTGATATGCCCGCTCGAGGTCCAGCGTCGAAAACCTCTTGTTGCCATGAAGCAACGGGAAGAGACTCTGTATTAGAGGTGGTGAGTAGTGGTCAGCCTGTGTCACTGAATTTAGTCTTCGGTAGTCGCCACACAAACGCCAACTTCCATTTTTCTTCAACGTCATTGTAATGGGGCTGGCCCATGGGCTGCTGGATGGTCGCATGATGCCTTGGTTGATGCAGAGCTGGATTTCGGCCTTGCCAGCGTCCGCTTTTACTCCGGCGAGCTTCCTGGCCCTCGAGAACAATGGTGGGCCCGTCGTATGGATGTGGTGGGCGTAAGCTTGCTTCTCCAGTGCCGAGGTGATTCCGTTGTGTGGCTTGGTAACATCTACGAATTCCCGCAGTAGACTCAGACATGGCGTGTCGGGGTGTATTGTTGAGATGCCAGTGAATGTGGAGCGGTGAACATGGCCCTTTGATGATAACTGCGTCTGGGAGTCAATTAGCTGCTGGTTTTTCAAATCGATGAGGAGGCCGAAGTGTCTCAGGAAGTCGGCTCCTATGATAGCCTTCTTGACATCAGCTATTGTGAAGGACCAGGTGAAATCTCGACGTAGGTTGAAGCTCGGGGCTAGTATGTGCGTACCGTAGGTCTTGATTGGTGTCGAGTTTGCAGCGTAGAGGGTCATCGCGGCTGGTTCACGGCTGAGGCGAAAGGTCTTGCTTGGTAGGAGTGAAATGGCGGCGCCGGAGTCGACAAGGAAATTCTGTCTAGTCTTTCCATCGTAGAGATGTAGGCGAGCCTCGGTGGGGTGGTGATTGTCGCTGTCGAACACGGCCCCTACTGTCGATAGCGGTTCTCGTTTCCCTGACGACTGCTGTTGTATGAGCATGGAGGTAGGCACCGTCGTGTTTCACTTCCGTACCGTTGGTGGTTGCGACACACTCCGCCTCGCCCAGGACTACGCGCACGAGACTGCGGTCTGGAAGCGTGGGTTGAAGCGCTGGCCATTGCATGCGGCCTCGGAGCATGAGTTGGAGCGTTGGCCAGTTGAATTTTTGAGAGCAGATCAGTAACCGTGCGTTCCAGGTGATCGATTCTGTCGAGCAGTTGGGATACCAATGGAAGGGAAGCATCAGGTTGTGGCGAAGGTGAGACGGCCATGATGTTGCTTTGTTGACCAATCTCCGCAATGATGCGGTCCGCCATTCTCGCCAGTTGCTCCAAATTCATGTCGTCCGAAATTGCCAAGAACACTTTCACATCAGCGGGAAGCTTCTCCAACCAAAGGCCATGCAGTGCTTCGTCAGGCAGGGAACCAGCAGATAGGGATCGCATTTCCCTTAGCAATTGGGATGGCTTCTGGCTGCCCAGCGGAATCCCCTTCAACACCTGGCGTAAATTATCTTTCTTTGAGAACCCACATCTTTCGAGAATTTGATATTTCAAATAATTATACTTATCTTTAACTGGAGGTGAGTCCAAGATGTCGGTTATGGACTCTGTGGTGGGCCCATCAAGAGCACGTAGCACGGCGTAGTACTTCTTGTTGTCATCCTCGAGATTGATGGCGGCGAACTCCGTTTCGACCCGACGAAACCATAAATCTAGCTTGTGGCCGTCGAATGGAGGCAGTTTTGGGCTACGTGCCTCCCTTAGCAGTTCCTCAAGACGCTCTGCCATTGCTGCTTCTAGTTTGTGGTATTCGTCGAGTTCTTCTTTTGTCTGGGAACGTGTTTGCACCATCTGCGCACTGGGCGTGGAAAATTTTTTAGTGTCCTCGTTGTCGGAGCAGTCGGACATTGAACGAGAAAGCAAAAAATGTCTGGAAATTGCTGTGAACGTGAATGATCACGTCGGGGTCACCAATTTGTGGTCTCGCTACGAACATAAGACGCACAGAGATTGTAAAAAAACACTATGTTCTTTGTTATTTTAATGAATTATAAATTTATTGAGTTTTCTTAAAGTTAAAATGTAAAGTCAAAAATGGAGGCGAACTAACTGTATGAATTGCAAAAACTGAATGAATAAGTTTCTCGATGCCGTTTTTGTTTTCAGCATCATTGGCTTGGCAGTGAAGTAAGTTGTCTTTCAAGACGTTTTATGATGCAGTTCAGTCGCCTGCTTGCAGAACTGTTTTGGGTTTGTTCGCTTTCTTCGTTTGACGTTTGTTGTGGGTCAGTTCCGAAGTGGCTGCCACAAGTTGAACGGTTGGACTTCAGATACTTCTGATATTCCATCAAATAAGTATTCCGGGAGCTTACCATTACGCATTTTATAAATAAAAACCATCGCATCATAGATGAGTCTCTGTTTAATATTCTTCCAATTTAGACAGTCCAGCATGAATCGAATCGGCATGTAAATGTTCAGATTCAATATAGCTCTCATTACCTTGTTCTGAAGCCTTTGAAGTCTTAATTGGATCCGAACAGCAAAGTTGAGCAATAATTGAAATGTGGCAATATAAGGGCATTATATAGAAGAATAGAAGTTTCAAATGTCAGTTGTTTTCTTATTCTACTCAAAAAATATATTTTCTTCGAAATTTTCGCGCAAACATGATTTGAATGTTCCTTACAGTTAAGCTTTTCTTCTATGATAACACCTAAGTTTTTTGTACTTTCAACGCAGTTTATTAATGCACCATCCACACATACATTAATTTCATCATTCATTCTAAATTTCATACATTTAGTCTTACTCACATTCACTTTCAATTTGTTCATTTTTAACCACTTATCAACTCTCGTAAAGTCTTCATTCAATCTTTCACACATTGTTTCACTCTGTTTTCCACAAATGTAGATCAAACTATCCTCCGCAAAAAGTTTTACACTGCAATACTTCAAACATTTTTTTAAATCGTTTATGTATGAAAGGAAGAGGAATACCCCAAACACAGAACTCTGTGGGACTCCCAGATCATTATTTATCTCACTAGACATTTCATCATTCACTCTAGTTTTTTGGCTTCTATTCGTCAAATATGACTTTCTGAAAGCACTTACTAATAATTTATATTTTTGATGTCAATACAGTAAAAACGCCTCCAAATCAGTCTCACTATTTCTAATGACTAGATAAAAACTCGTTTTATGAAAGAAAATGTTAATATGCAATCAGTAAACAAATAGGAAATAACTAGCGGCTCTGTTATTTTTTACAAGAGAGTTTCTATGTTTTAAATCATATTTTTGTTTGCTCTAGTCAGCTGGTTGTATGTACAGTAGAATCTCGAAAAGATGAACAGATATAAAACAGACCCCGTTCATCTTTTCGAACTGTTCATCTTTCCAAGCATCGAGAGTTAGTTTAAAAAAACATATAACTATACATAAAAACATTGCATTTAACAAAATATCAATTCATTTTATTTAAAAAAAAAAACATAAAAAATAACAAAAATAACAAAGTTGTTCAAAGAGTTAAACAAAATACACTCATTTAGACCTTTTTCTTAAAAAACTGCTCCATAGTAGCCTGTCGCCCGGAACAAAGAAGTCTCGTCAAAGCGTTCATCTTTCTGAATTGTTCATGTTTTAGAACCGTTCATGTTTTCGAGATTCTACTGTATTTCTATCTTTTGTATTATTGTACACCCTGTTCAATTTAAATTTATAGTTTGTAAAAGATGGACAGTTCGAAAACAACAATTTTACTTTGAAAACTCACCCTCTTTTTGAAATCTTCTTTACGTAGCTCTTTTATTGCATTAAATGGGGCTTACATGCATTGTTTTATTTTTCTTGTATATAAAAGCTGATCCATTTGTAAACGATGTTCAATATTGCAAAACATATTAGGTATTGTTTTTGTACTGAAATTGTTAACAAACATCAGTTCTTTATTATGTATGTTTTTTAACAAATGAAAAAGTTTGAGTTCTTTATTATGTATGTTTTTTAACAAATGAAAAAGTTTGAGACTTGTATTGCTTTTTCCTTCGATACACCCATTTTTTTGATGGCTTAACATTATCCTGTTATATTATTGATATTATGCACTCAGTCCCTTATTAAATGGCATCATTAAAAATCTAGATTTCTAATCAATCTCTAATTATGTTGGTATAACAAAAAAGTACCGAAATGGAAAGTAGAATTGGTTTACTAAACAAAATGGTTGTTTATTGGGAATTTTCGTGTATGTACATATGGATGTATGTATGTTTATTTAGTATTTACAACTATTAACTTACAAAATAATATAGATACTACATTTTTGTTATTTGTTCTTACGTGTTAAAAGAGCATAGTAATAAATAAATAATTTAACAAATAAATAATTGATTAAAAATTTACGAGTACTTTATATAAAAATTATAATTTTGAAATCTAACAAAATATATAATTCGACGTTTGAACATGTTCGAGTTGCTTTCAGTCTTCAGATCCTCTAATAGATTGTTGAAAGTTTGTAGTCCTATGTAAAATAACGAGTTTTGTCCAGCACTTGTTCGTGCCAGTGGAAGGCGAAAGTTATTATTGTTTCTTAGTACAAACGGTTGAACATCACCCACATAGTTCACTAAACGAGATAAATAAGCAGGCATGAAACCATTTTTAATTCTAAATACAAAATTCTTGCTTGACGTTAAGCCACATTAACATATCCAACATATAACGAATATTGGTATATATATTACGCTTCAAAATTGTTCTCATTGCCTTATTTTGGAGTATTTGAAGTCTGTTTATCATCACTTGATTGCACAAAAATAGAATTGAAGGACAGTAGTGGCTTTATTATTGCATTAAAAATGTTTATTGCACTAATTGTTGAAATATTTTTGCGAATTCTTCTGAGAAAGTTTGTCTTTTTTGATATTTTCTTCACTATATAGTCTATATGTTCATTCAATGTTAATTTGTTGTCTATGACAATACCCAGGTACTTTACTTTAGTGATTATATCCAGGTTTTCATTATCTACTTTTACGTTCATGACATTATCACTTGTCACATTAATACCGATAATCATCATTTTTGTTTTTGAAAAATTCAGTTTTAGTTTAAAATCAATCAAGTTGAATTTTTGAGATACCCTCTTTTAAAAAACAACAAGGCATCATCAGCAAATAATGCATATTCACTATTGTTTATTACACTGTTTCGTTATATAAACATTAAAAAGAAGCGTGAAGAAGGGGGAGAGTACGATAACTTGGGCGCCGAAAATTGATAACGGTTTTTTGTAGAGGGGTCCAAAACAAGCATTTTTTACTATGGGAGGGGGGGTCTATCTTGCCCCGTTTGGGCGGCAGGGGCAATTTTATGAAAAGAGTACTAAAAGTAAAAAAAAAAATCATTAAAAAATAACGGTAACACTTACAGTTAAGTTTAATACTGTTTTTTACAGCCAGGATTTTGTACTATAAGCCAATTTTTAAATCAGGCAAAATGTATGCATAGTTTTCGAAAAAATGAGTTTCAAACACAAAAT
Organism: Syrphus vitripennis; assembly: GCA_958431115.1. Lineage (NCBI taxonomy): Eukaryota > Metazoa > Arthropoda > Insecta > Diptera > Syrphidae > Syrphus > Syrphus vitripennis. The sequence continues at coordinate 71,860,663 of OY288108.1, forward strand.
TCGGAAAAAAAAACACAAAAAAAAGTTTGAAGTGTAATTCCTCAAAACCATAAGATTTAATATAATTTTTTTTATAGAATTCGGTGCTTCTATTGATTCTCAATCAAAAACTGAAAACTAGATTATTTTATGTCTTCTAGTTTTCGAGAAAATTGAAAATTACTGATTACTTTTTTATGAGATTTTAGCTTTTTGACTGCATGCCCCCCATACATACCTCAACTGTTTATACTTTACTACTGTTTAAATATCAAATTTTGCATACATCGAAACTCGCACATACTCCAAATCCTATAGTGGGGCCAAGCAGGGGGGTTGCATACATATACATACATACCTCAACTTTTTATACGCCGTAATGCTGGATGCTAGCATTGTTTTCATGTAAAAAAGCTTACATAGATAAGAAATCTTATATAAACAACAGCAAAAATAAAAATCTCACAAAAAAGTAATTAATAATTTTCAATTTTCTCAAAAACTAGAAGTCATAAAATCATCTAGTTTTCAGTTTTTGTTTAGGAATCAATGAGCGCATCGAATTCTATGAAAAAAAATTATATTAACTCTTATGGTTTAGAGAAATTATACTTCAAACTATTTTTTTTGTGTTTTTTTTCCCGAATTTTCTGTTTGAAACTCATTTTCTCAAAAACTGTGTATAATTTTTGATTGATTCAAAAAGTGGTAAAATACTGGCTGTAAAAAACAGTATTAAACTTAACTGTAAGTATTACCGTTATTTTTTAATGATTTTTTTTTCACTTTTAGTTCTCTTTTCATAAAATTGCCCCTCCCGCCCAGACGGGGCAAGATAGACCCCCCCTCCCTTAGTAAAAAATGCTTGTTTTGGACCCCTCTACAAAAAACCGTTATCAATTTTCGGCGCCCAAGTTATCGTACTCGTGCCTGAAGATGGATAGATCCTTGTGGCACACCAATGTCTATTTGTATTTCATCAGATAAACTATCATTCACTTTAGTTCTTTGTTTTCGTTCAGATAGGTACGATTTCATCCACGATAATGATTTTTCACGAACTCCATACTTTTCAAGTTTTTCAAATAAAATTGGTCTGTCCCATGTCTCAAAAGCCCGTTTTAAGTCAAGAAAAAAACATATTATTTTTGTTTTCGCATTAAGTTGTTGCTTCCAGTTTGCTATGACCATGTTAAGTGCACCTTCGCAAGAATGTTGTTTTCTAAACCCCGACTGGTTTTCAATTATCAACTTATGAGGGTCAAAAAATGTTTCCAGTTGGAATTGAACAACTTTTTCAAGAACCTTCTCATAGAGAGGGAGGGCATTAATTGGTCTGAAGTCTTCACATTTAATTGAACTTTTAATTTTAGGGATCGGCAAAATTTGAGATATTTTTCAGGAGCTGGGAAAAATACCATCTCGAAACGATTGATTAATTTAATTGATAATTTTGATCAATGGATTTCTTACGATATCAACTATGTCTTTGAAAATGTTTAAGTTTAGGTAGTTGGGATCACGCTTATTTTTAATATTATCAAAAACTTTCTTAATATCAGAAAACTCTATTTCACGAAAACTAAAAGAGATAAGATATCACATTCATTTGAGTGTTGTTCAAGTGTTTTGCACAATTTTTGTATGGTTTCACCGATGTATTTTTTGTTAGCGACAGCAACAAGAGATTACATACCAAATTTAGTCAATTAAAAAGTAAACAACACCAGCTTAGTGATATTCATTATGATAATTCTTTTGTAAAAAATTTCTCTGGGATTGAAGTACCATATGATATGCTTGTTCTGCTTGGACTTGGTCCAAAATTCCCTATACCGATTTCAATTGTCCCAACGCTTGATTTGATTGCTGACATAGAACTCATTATTTCAAGATTTGGAGCTGAACATATCAAAAAAGGAATGAGAACACATTTAACCTTTTTGATAACACAAAAAGAAAAATGCTCCAAATCGAATAGAAAAATTTCTGATTTCAGCAGCGAAAACTGCAGCCAAATTCTTGAAGGATAATGATGATATTTTTATCTCTAACAGCGACAAGGGAAATGTCACAATCATTGCAAAGCGGGCAGATTTTAATCGGAAGATGGATGAGCTACTTAATAACCCTGCGAATTTTGAAGTATTAACCATTAATCCTACTGAGTCACTTCAAAACAAGAACAATCGTCTAATTAGTACACTCTTTGTATATGAAAACTATAGTACTCTCATGGTGGAAGTCGAATGGGGCGACATCTAATGTATGCGGGCAACCCTTACTCAAAGTTCAGGAGGGGATATGTTGTTTCGGAGAGAGATAAAGAGTAGATGAGAATATTTTAAGAAAGAGAAGGTATATAGAGTATTTAGGAGAGTAGGAGTGAATAAGGGAGAATATGAGGAAATGGTTATAATGAAAGAAATAATAAATGGGAATAAAGGAAATTCTGTCTTGGTTTCGTTTGTTTACATTTTTTTTTGGTGGGTTTTGATAGTTGTTGTTGGTTTTGTTTACATTTTTCTGTCGTTATTTTGCAGGTACTTGGTACACAAAGAGATGGAGAAAATTGACAACGTTGCTTTGGTTTTCGTTATTTTGGTTGGTATTTTTGAAGTTATAAAATAAAAACATTGTGAGGCACAGTGCTGGGTAATAAAACATCGCCCAACGAAAAGAATACGAAATGTTTTATTTTATTTTTTCAGTTTCAATGGTAGATGACAGGGAGGTAATTTAAGAAAGATTATTAAAAACGCCTGACTTGAGGTCAGGTTTTTAATAACATAGTAAGTATTTTGTTTTTGAAGCTATATGCTTCTAAAAATTTTATAAATGTACATATACCTTCATATGATTATAAAAAATCAAAAACTATCTAAAATTCACGAAAAAGGTAAAAAACATCAATTTTGCAATTTTCGACTTTTTAACTTTTAATAAATAATAAAGTCTTAAATAATGTTTTTGAAAACCATTCTAGATTTTATTTTCTTTTTTCATTTTCCGGAATTTTTCTCATTTATTTTTTCAAAAGTTCTTGTTAATTTTTTATAATTTAAACGCAGACAAGTCATAAATGATGTTTGTTATGTGTTTATGAAAACCATTTAGAATTTTAAAGAAAAATAAAAAAAAAATGTTATATAAGAGTTTTTTTATTGTCAGGTAGTCAGTACCTACCTACGAATTTAGTGAAAATTAGGATTTTTTATCATTTTTTTTGTATTTGTTAATTTTTTTTGTAGAAACACATAGGTAAACTAGTTAAAGACTAGTAAACGTTTAAATCATGAATTTAAAGCCAGTAGATTTAAAATAACATCGGTTTATATGATTCACTTATGACAATTTCAAGAAAAATGTTACGAAATTTGTTTAAGTGCTGCTTACGACAAGCTTTCATTTTAAAAGTTCTTGTTCGATTTTAATTATTTAAACACACACTGGTCTTTAATTGTGTCCTGTGTGTGTTTTTGAAAACCAATTTAAATTTTGACAATAAAATAAAAAAATCTTATTATTTTATTGGGGTTCCCACTTACAGATAAAAAAAAAGTTAAATAATATTCCTATAGCTTTTTATATATGGGCTTTGTGCATATAAAATCAGAGAAATATTATTTAATTATTCTCATTAATTTTCTTAGCTTCATTCATAGGCATTTTTAGATTTTTTTTGCTTGATTTAAGGGTGGATATAAATTTCCTTAAGTGCCTACTTATAAAAATAGTTTTTTTTTGCAAGATTTCAGGAAGGATACCTACTTATATTGAAATTTGTATTTTATTATTTTTATTGTACCTAATGATAATGGGGTTCTCACTTACAGACAATCTACCTCACAATAATAAGTTACAAAAATCAATTTAATTTCACTGAAATCTTCCAAATAAAACAAAACAAAACAAAACACAAATAATTACCTACCCTCAAAATCTTGCCAATGCATTCAAATTGGAACAAAAAAAAATTCTTATAAGATTTGAGGGTGGGTATTCCTGTTCGTAGATTGTTTAGATCAATTTTGTCTAATCCAACCAGGTTGAATTGATATTTGCATTTTAATTATTTTTATTTAAAAGAAATTTAGAAAAAGCTAGTTGAAAAAAAATAATAATTTTCCGGTCGGCCGTTTTGCCGACGGCAAAACATATTAATTTTTTATTCACTTCAACACAAGAATTTTTTAATCTAATTCTTAGTTAATATCTTTATTGTTATTTTTATTGTTTCAACAGGAAAATTTCACTTAAAAACAATAGGTATAAAAAGTAATTTTACAAGAAAAAAAATTATAAATTTATTTGTTTATTTGCAAATATCAATTCACCACAACACAACACAACACAATTATTGCACCAACTTAACTTCTTGATATAAATGGACACTCGCAAAAGCAAAAACATTGTTATAAGTTAGGTATAACTGAATATTAATGCCAATTAAAAACTTCACATCAACATTAAAAAACCACCCCCAAATGCCACCAAAAAATGAACAGTCAATAAGCCAAAAAATAATAACAAAACCTCAAGCTATAGAATTATGTATGCACATTTATATTCTTTGTATATGTTTTCATATACAAAGATATATTCTACCTTGCACAGTGAAAATAAAGCAACAGAACTACAAAAGGAGAAAAATCATATCCAGAGGAAAAATCAAACAAAAACATACTGCTAGACCTACATTTTTTGCTCGCCAGCATGAAGAAGGCAAAACTGAAAAACAGATGGTTTTTTTTTCTTATTTTCTTATTCTCTTTGAAATTTTGTTTTAATTTTGAATTCTGCCAACGAAACAAATTAGTATTCCCTTCTCGCTCCTACTCCCAATTGCCGTCATTCAAAAAATTCCCCTACAAAAAGTCTCTCTCAAAAAAAGAGCTTACAGCAGCGCCACCACCAGGATCGGGGCAACCCTAAAAAAAACTCGCCATGAGAGTACTATAGTTTTCATATACAAAGGTACACTACACAACAAAAATAGAAAATTCATAACTCAAGAACAATCGTCTTCATTGCGCACATACACCGCACTTCCACCAAGGATTTTCGAACAATTTAAATTCCACAAGGATGGATTGCCTCTCCGACCAATTGTTTCAACAATCAACTCAGCATGTTACAAACTTCCCAGGTATTTAGAAACTTTGTTGAAAAAATCGTTTCAATCAAAATATTCCATCCAAAATTCAAAGCAATTTGTTAAATTCATCACCAAAACACATATTTTACCTGGACACAAATTGGTGTCATTTGATGTTTCCAACTGTTTAACAATATTTCCACTGATTTAGCATTGGATATCGTCAATAATAATTTTAACGACCGAATTAAACCAAATACATCAATACCCAAGAAAGAGTTTATGAATCTGCTTAAATTTTGCCTTGTGGACTGCAACTACTTCTGTTACAAGGGAAATTTCATACGTATGAAAAATGGACTTTTCATGGGGTCATCATTAGCTCCGGTACTAGTGGAATAGGTGCTTGAAGAAGTAATTGATAACGCTTTTCACAACATGGACTTCGTACCTCAATTTTGGAAGGCATATGTAGACGATCACATCACAGTCATTCCTTTTGAGAAAATTCATATGCTAAAAGAAGCACTTAAAATGTATAACAGTAACATCAAATTTACATACGAAACCGAAGATGAGCTGACGAATGAGATTAACTATTTGGATGTTACTGTTAAACGTCATCATGATGGTAACATCACAACAAATTGGTATCAGAAACCAATTGCGTCCAATAGACTGTTGAATTTTTATTCAGCACATCCGAAACATATGAAAGAAAACACGGCCAAAAACTTTATTCGGAGAGTTTTCTCATTCAGTCACAAATCACACTGGAAGGCCAACATTGAGTGCAAAACTAATATTTTGAAGAAGAATAATTTTCCGATTTCAGACATCAATAATCTTATTTCATCTGTACGATATAAAAACTCATATAAGATCTGAGACTAAAAATGTTGATAGAAGTAGTTATCTCTATTTATCAACAGATGAAACCACAACACAACCGACTGTTGAACCAGCTAAAATTTATTCAGCTATTTCATATGTACCAGGTCTTACGAAGTCTTTGGCCAAAACTTGTGAATACTTCGTTCCGGAAATCAAGGTAGCTATGAAACCAGTCAAAAAAGTTTCAAATTTTTTCGCCAACATGAAACATAAACTGCCTCTGACACAGAACTCAGGTGTTGTTTATAGTGTTCCATGTAAAGATTGCCCCAAAAAATACATCGGTGAAACCATACAAAAATTGTGCAAAAGACTTGAACAACACTCAAATGAATGTGATAAGGTTGACTCAGGGACCGCTAATTTAAAAAGTATTGCAGCACTGGCTAACCACAAACACTATACTGGCCACTCTTTTAATTTTGATAACACCGAAGTATTAAAATTTGAACGCTATAAATTTAAGTTACAGGTTCATGAAGTAAACCAAATATGTAGTTAAATTTGGAGAAGATGTATGTAATTTTAAAACAAAAAAAAAAGATTACACAAATACATACTTCAATCTTATCTCATACGTACATCATATCATAAACCCACAGTGGCAGCACACACGAAGGTGATTTTTTCTGTTCCACCTGCAAACGAAAGCCAGTTCATTTCAAATTTTTCAACATCATATTTAATTTTCTAAAAGTAAATTTGTTTCAATTTTAATCAATTTTAATTTAAAATAAAAAAAAGAAATAGGTAGGTTCAGAAATAAATTTCCATCAAAGATAAATTTCAGAATAAAAAATAAAAAGAATATCTAATAAAAAAATCATAATACCTCATATATATAATAGGTACAGGGTGAGTCATGAGCAGTGTGCCAAAATGCTAGGGTGTGTAGGTTGGGCTGAGACAAAAAAAAAAAATCGTATAGGAGGGGGGTCTATTCCCCCGTTTAGCCGGACGGGCAATTTTCAAAAAAAATTGACTTAAAATGGGAAAAAAATATTTAAAATCAATGGCTTCATCCACATTGCTGTGCGTTACCTTTTTGAATAGCCAAAAACTTCTTCTTTCATTTTGTTTTTAAATAAATCTATACTAAGAAATAGATTTTGAAAAAATTAATTTTCAAAGTCAACATTTTGAAAAATTTTACGTAATTAAGTGCTAATTTTCATTTAAAAATTGAAAGCTGTTATTAATTTTAAGTGAAAACCAGAAAACCGGATGCATAAATTTTCGTTTTCAAGAAATTAAAAAAAAAAAACCACCTTTTTCTAAGAAAAACATTTATTTTTATTTTAAAGAGGCTGAACTAAGTTAATTAATTTATTAAGCATTAAAATTGGTTTTATTACTTTTTTGAATTGGAGTGAAAATGAAATAATAGTGGATTAACCCTAGATTAATATTTTTTGAATTGATAACGTGAATACCTGTCAATATTTTTGTCTTGGCCCGCCCGCAGCCGATGGGTTCTACTTGTTAGGGCCTCAAGGCAATAAAACCGCAAGATTTCAGTATCTTTCAGGTATATTATATTTTAAATTTAGTTCCGATTAATTAAGCTTTTTTTTTACTATTTATTTATTAAAAAATATTAATTTGTTTTAATTGTTCACTCCTAAAAGTTTGCTTTAAATAATTCGTTGCATACTTTGAGTGAATCTTATTCCAAAAATTGTGTTCTTACTTTGCTAAGCTGTTAGAGCGAATTTGATCAAACAAGGTCAAATAGATCGTAAGCCGTAACTATTTTTTTTGAATTTAAAATAATTAAATATAACTGACGGTAGATCCTATTCAGATGTAACTTTCTCACAATCTTGTTGAAATCTCCACAAGCATTGCCTATAGATTGCCATTCCTTTAGTTCGCAACTTGGGTTTGGTCGTGGCGCGATGATATGCGTGGTCGCCTGTCAACCTCACAGGTCACAGGTTCGATCCCTGCCGTAGTTCTATGTCATGTTTTTATTCCATTATCATTGATCATTGTTGGGCCGCTGGTTTACTCGTTACACGTTGTTCAGGCATAACACTAACAGCATGTGATTAAGTAAATACAAGTATGCCCAACTAATATGACAATGAACAAAATAATGTGAATTATAAAGGGACATTGATACAAGACACGGCATTTTCTCCGCTTTAGCCCAGCCGCCAACCCTGGAGATAATATCTGAGACAACCACCACCTTCAGTCTCAGTACCTCGCGCCACATACCTTTCCCTTCCCATCCCTATCCTTCACGCCCGCGCTGTGTTGAAAAACATATAAAGGGTACACCATCCCCTTGAGCGCGCGCAAATTATAAAAAAAAATAACAGATTTTATGAAATTCTTGACATTTGCTGCAATTTTTTTTATTGTATGTATAATCAGCTCTAAGGAGATCATCAGCAATGTCATTTATACAGCTGTGGTCAAAATAATAGCAGTGTAAAGATATACCATATACCATCTTTGACGGTTTTTCTAGCATACCGAGGCACGTATTCTGCATTTTGTGGGCGTCATCCTGCCACACAGGATGATTTCAGTTTCAATCGTCCACAGGGTGTTTCGAAAACCCTGAAGTGGCCTATCAACATGGTTCCGGCAAACTGCATTTTTTGGTAATGTGTTATTTTGTTAAAAGTGGAACCTTTTTTGGGTTTCTAATGTTGAGATTATTTTCTCTTAAGACTCTTCTAAATGTTTCAACACTTGCTCTTAAATTTAATTGCTTTTTAATTTCAGTAGCTTGAATATGAGGTGAGGTCTTTGAAAATCTCACGATCTTTCTAACTGATTTTGGGGACAAAATTTTTTTCCTGCCCCGGGTTTCGGGTTTTTCCTCGTAATTCTGTGCGTTAGAAATCATTTTTGCAGAAATTTGCAGCGTTGTTTTGATTTCTTTATAAGTTTTATTTTGAGAAATAAGTTGGCGAATGATTTGCCGTTTCTCAGCAGTGCAGTGCTTGCTATGGCCCATACTATATGTACTTATATGAAAATATAATGGGGTTATTAGGGCTTATATAAACTTAAAAAAAATTATAACTTAAATATTTACAGAATCAAAAAAAATTCAAAAATACGAAACACTGCAATTTTTTTGACCGTAAGGAAACAGACTTTAAGAGGCTTTAAGTGACATTTGGAAAAAACCCGTTATGTTCTTAAATTTTTTTTTATGTGAAAATGAAAGATATAATGTTCTAGTACAAAAAAAGTAGTTAATTTACGTAATATATGGATCATGTATTTGCGTGCACTAGAATATACTTATAGGGAGATAACGCTGCTATTATTTTGACTGTAAGTACTAATTTAGAGTTGAACTCAGCTAATTCGAAATACGGGATGTGACTTTCTGTTTTTTTGTTTATTGATGTTGATTGCTAACACTGTGTTAAAAAAAAAAAACTAAATATACTTTTCTCGACACCTAGCACATTTTGTAGGTCTTGTAAGACTGAGTAAAATAGCATACAACAGATTTCCAATATACCTCCAAAATCTCATTTTAAGGGGAAAAACGTCTTTTTGTTAACGTCAGGACATTTCAATTTAAAATTTGTAAGATTGAGCAAAATGGCATACAACAAATTTCCAATATACCTCTGAAATCTCATTTTAGGGGGAGAAACTCCTTTTTGCTAACGTCAGGACATTGAAATTTAAGTTGTTGAAATAAAACTTAAATATTGCATTTATGGCTTATTTAGCCGTCTGTCTGTTGCGATCAGATATTCATATTTTAGTGATTGGACCCTAAGTCAGAAGTTGTAGTTGTTGTTTTTGTTTTTGTTGTTACAGTTGTTGTTTATCCATTGCATTGTAGTTGTAGTTTATCCATTATACTCTGTTATAAGTTCGTAGCGATATCTTAAGGCAAGAGTCAAAAATTTCGTTGGGGCAACCCAATTATCTTCACCATTCAGGATATTCACCATGTTTTCTATATTGAGTGATCTGGATCCAAAGGAGATTAGGCGTATTTCGTTATGTATGGGACACATAGCTAAGAAGTGGACAAACATTTCGTCTTCTCTTAGGTTGCACATGGTACATGGTGTGTTTTTGTTGTTTGATGTGAAGGTTCCTATTTTTGTCATGTTTCGTTCTTGCTGTAAGTATCTGCTTCCCTCGATATAGTTGAGAACATTATTGGGTACAAATCATTTCTTTGACATTTTGAAAGGATCTATTGTGACCAACAATATCATATACACATATATCCTGTTACACTTTTTCTTTTACGAGGGGAGGGTAGTATTAAATTATTTTTAATTATTGAAATAAATTCAATTAACTAAAAAAAAAAGAAAACAAGAGGCGTTTGCGTACCGACGACGATGACGCAAGCCACGAATAAACAACACGAACAACTGGCACTCAATCGAGTACGAATGCTACACAAAGAAGAGACGAAAAAAAGTGTAACTACAGCTACAGCTTGATAAACTTGATCGATTTATTAAATCATCAAGTCGAAACGCAAAACAAAATATTTTATTGTAAGTAAAGTGGGTACGTAACAATAAAAGTGGGCGCAAGGAATTTTTTTTTCAAACCGAAATAGAAAATTCCAAAACTATTTGAAATGAGTGGAGCGATTTTAAATGAAGAACACAACAAAGTTTAATTTTAATTTGTATCTTTATTTTTGGGAAACCGTGGGATTGAGAATCCCTGGATTTAAACCCAAAATGTTTTCAATCAAAAAAAATAAATTACAAGTAAAAAAAACAGTGAAATTAATAAGCAAAGTAAAAGAAAATGGGTTTTTAACACTTTCGATTTTCAATAACCGCGACACGATAAATTTACTGAACGTATGTAACTTTAAATTAAATATTTATATATATATAGGTTATAACCGCAGAACGGATATTTTAGACGTTGTATCTAAATTCCGTATATTTTAAACAATAAGCACAAATATGATATCATAAATGCATCCCATTTATAAGATATCATTAATGCAACCCATTTATAAGAAATGTATATTAAGCAAAAATCAAACAATGCAATGCAATGCATCCCATTAACAAAGAAACGTATAAAATGTATATTATCAAACAAAGAATTAGATATTGGCAAAGCCACCCATATTAAATACAAATCGAAATCATATTATAAATACTGGCTATCTGCGATAGCACAATTAGACTTTAAGTAAATATCAATCAATTAAAACAACAAAAAACACCAGAGTTCCGCTCTGGCAAGTTTTTAAAAAGACTTTTGTATTATTCAATAATAAAATTGCCGCAGTCGGTAGGATGCACAAAATATAATATGTGTATCCTTTGCAAATAAGAACCCATCGTTCACCTATCGTACAAGTAAATTATAAAGTGAAAATTAAAATTCAATTTTTTACAAAAAGAAAGAAAATTATTTTAATAATTTATACCCACATAAAGAGTGAAATTAATGTCTGAAATTCTGCGAAAAAGAAATCTTTAGAATTAATGACTTAACTTGTGTACTTAACGATAATGCAACTCAGTGAAGAATAAACTCTTTAGTGCAAATAAAGATTACTTCAGTGAATAACAAAGTTATTAGAACACTTATCCAAAATTCTAAAAAAAACATCAATAATTAATTTAGTAACTCACCCTCACGTAAAGAGTAATGTTACGGAATCCGTAGAGGAAAATTAATTACAAAATAAAATAAAAAAAAAGCTATTCAATAAATGCACCTTTTCAAGAGGAAACACGGAAAACCCAAAAAAGAAAACCGAGTACTTCACCTTACAATGCCCAATATGGATTGTACCAAAAGAAAGAAGACAAAGTAGGAAACAAAGAGTGGAGGATAGTCATTGACTATCGGAAATTGAACAACGCAACAAAAGAGGATAAATTTCCTATTCCACTAATTGACGACATACGAGTACTTGACAAATTAGGAAAAGCTAACTATTTTTCTACACTAGACTTATCAAAGGGATTCCACCAAATAGAAGTTAACCCCGAAGTTAGAGAAAAAACAGCCTTCTGCACATCAGGACACTATGAATGGTTAAGAATGCCATCTGGTCTCAAAAACGCCCCCGCCACATTCCAACGAATGATGAATGAGGTACTAAAAGAATATGTAGGAAAGATCTTTTATGTCTACCTTGACGACATAATAATATTCTCAACTTCATTGGAAGAACATAAAACTTCACTTAATAAAATCTTCACCAAATTACAGTCTGTAAATTTAAAGATATCCCTAAATAAATGCGATTTTATGAAAAAAGAAAGCGAATTCTTAGGTCATATAATTACCCCGGACGGAATAAAGCCTAATCCCAATAAAATAAACACGATAAAAAACTTTCCTATACCAAAAACTAATAAGGAAATCCAATCTTTCCTAGGCCTAACCGGATACTATAGAAAATTTATCTATTATTACGCCAAGATCATAAAACCACTAACTCTCTGTTTAAGAAAAGATAAACAAATAAATATAGACAACACAGAATATAAAGAATCATTCGAAAAATTAAAACTTGCAATGTCAGACGATCGATTAAATAGACACCCTGATTTTAATAAAGAATTTACACTAACTACAGATGCATCCAATTTCGCGATTGGAGCAGTCTTAAGGCAATCACATGGACCACTATGCTTCGCGTCCAGAACTTTAAATAAACATGAATGTAATTATTCAGCTATGGAAAAAGAACTTTTAGCAACCAAACAATTCCGACATTACCTATACGGTAGACGTTTCAAAATACAAACGGATCATCGACCATTAGCATGGTTGCACAATCTCAAAGAACCTAACTCAAAACTCCAAAGATGGAAGATAAAATTGGAAGAATACGATTTTCAAATCGAACATATCGCAGGAAAAGAAAATAAGGTAGCCGACGCGCTATAAAAAATAAGAATAGAAGAAACAAATTCACAAGACATCACCAAAATCAACAAAATTGAGGAGAAAAACAGTGTTAACAGAAAAAGTGGCATAAATAAGGAACATATATTACAATATAGAATTAGTTTCCACACAACACTCAAATGAATCAGATAGTTCAAACCTAATTCCAATCACCGAACAATGTTTAAATATATTTATTCGACAAATTATCATAGAAATAGGAGAACAAAATTATGAAATCATAACCTTTCCTTTTAACAAAAGAAGAATAAAAATAATTAGGAAAAATTTCAAAGAATCAGATTTCGAAAAAATCATATCAGAAATTGATATAGACCATAAAAATGTTTTATATTGTAACAACGATAAACTATTTTTAGAATTCCAAAGTCATTGGAAAGCACACCACAACAACCAAATTCTAATGAGAACACATACATTCTTAGAAGATTTTCATGATACAACTAGACTAGAAGAAATCATACACAAAAAAACATAAGGAATTAAATCACGTAGGAATAGAAAAATTATATTTAGATCTAAAAAGAAAGTATTTTTACCCAAACCTTAAAATACATATTACAAAAATCATAGATAATTGCGATATCTGCAACTTGAAAATAGAAAGAAATCCCATTAAACTACCATATGAAAAAACAGAAACACCCTTAGAACCACATATTCACTACCATATGGACATATGGATCCTACACAATAATAACAAATATTTATGTTGTATCGACAAATTCAGCAAGTATGCCTCAGTAGAAAAACTTAAAACAAAAAACCAAAAAGACAGCACACTAAATGAACAAATTAGATTACTAGACAAAACTGAAAAACTTATCGACTTAGTAGCAAAAGCGGTAAATATATACAACAAAACAATTCATCTCACTACAAAAGAAAGACCCATAGAGATACATCTAGGTAAAATGGATAGTAAAAAAATATATGATATATGATATATGATATGAATAGAAAATAAATAAAAGTCAATCCAAATTTCACAAAAATAAACAACCCAGAACGGTTTCATAAACTAAAAACCAAACACAAGAAAGTAAAACTATTGACAAAAAATTATTAATCAAACCCCACCTAAGACAACAACTCCTTCGCAAAGACCAATTCAGAAAGAAAAAGAAATTTACTAAAACATAAAATGAAAATAACTAAAACAATAGAAACCATAATAGTGGTTCTCTTATTAATAACTTTAGTAAAAACTAATGACATAAAAATAACAAAGATAGATAGAGAATTTTTAATCATACAAGAAGGACAAATAAAACTTATAAATAACTATGACATTCTATTACATGTAATTAACCGAACAGAATGCCAATCATTAATAAACCAATTAAAAAAACAACACCATTTACTAACAAATCACAACGATTCGCAAGAACAAAAAATAAATACATTAGAAATAAAACTCCAAACAATTAGCCCACACCATATTATTCATAAACGAGGATTAATTAATATTGTAGGTAAAAGAATGAAATACATATATGGAACTATGGACGACGATGATAGACAAGCCATAAAAGAAAGATTACAAAATTTAGAAGACAGTAACAAAGAACTTTTAGCGAACAATAACAAACAAGTAACCATTAACAAACAATTTAATGAACAATTCTTTCAATTACAAGACATACTTAAACAAAGTTCAAAAACATTAACTAAATACAGAGAAATCAAATCAGAAATAAATAATTCACGTATGGAACTAGAATTCAATAAAAACATAGTGGAAGTACAACAAATTATAGAAAAAATTGACAATATCATAATGACCAGCAGGACAGGAGTATTAACCCATGATATACTGAATGTAAAAGAAATTTATAACTTCAATATAAACGTAGAAAAACTAAAAGAAATAAAGTTGACATTGGCTACTTATAACGAAAACTTACTAATAATTCTAAGTATACCTAGATTTAATGAAAATTTATATAACAAAATATCTATACATACCTTCCCGGTAAAAGATAAAATCATAACAATACCTAACAATGAATTTATAGAACTTAATAAAACTTTGTATTATACAAACAAAGAAATAAAAAATCTAATAAAAATTGAAAACAATTGTATTGAAAAAATAATTAAAGACAATTCTAAACTAAACTGTAATATTAAAGATTACAAAGATGAAAATGTTATAATTAATAAAGAAAAATATTTAATAATAAAAAACATAAAAAACGAAAAATTGGAACAAAATTGTAATAACTTAGATTATACTCTACAAGGAAACTATATTTTGGAATTTGAAAATTGTCAAATAAAGATAAAAAATGTAACTTACAATAGAAAATTATATCAAAATTATTATAAAATAATACCTTTGATAAACTATAACTTTTCAGATAATTACTTTAAAGAATTACATTTCCAACCAATTGATAATATAAAAATACTAGAATCAAAAATAAAAAAACATACTACATTTAGTATAACAACATTAGTATTTGTAACAATTATTGTAATTATTCTAATCATTTATCAAAAAATAAAAAAAAAATGTTACAAAAATAAATATTCCAATGATTCAGTTGGAACCTCAGAATCACTAAATATACAAAAATCTACTTATCTTTTCTTTTTCCTGTTGCTTTCCTCTCCTATATCTCCTTCGTTTTTCACTTATATTTCTGCTGTCAACTCCTATATCTTCCCACCTCGAATCCTTATTTTTCTTTCCTTGTCTCGATCCTCCAAATTAAATTTCCTCCTTCTTGATTTTTCCTTTCCTTTCAAAATTCTCGAAAATTGTTTTTTTTTTAAACCTCTCGCTTGTTCGCTCTCCAAAGAGTGCCTTCCAAGTTATTTCCCAACTATCATTATCTTCCCTCGTCCATGCCAATCACTCACAAATTCATACAACAGAAGCATTTGCTTTCGTGATTGTCGGTTACGGCCTCACGGCTTTCTGGAAGCTTAACGCTCATCAGGAAAGCCACCGTTGTTGACTCTCTCCGAAACTTTACAATCACACACACAAACACGGTTTCAACAAGTTGTTGGATGGGTTTTCAAACTTGCGAAACATAATGGCCGAGTTCAGATCCCTCCCAACTATTTTTGTTTTCGAGAAAAATGAAAATTACAAAAAAAAATCGAGTAAAGATCCTTACTAGGCATTATCCTATTATTCTACTTTAAAACGCGGGATTCGAAATGGGAAAATATTAAAACTATTTCGAAGAGATGGAGGGAAGCATTTCTCTAACTGGTCGTTCTACAAAAGTGATTTTAAAAATTGAAATTGCTACGCGATGTTGAAAACCCATTTTGTACATAAATAAATTAAATTAATTAACGTTAAATTTGTTTAAAAAGGAAGAAAATTAAATACGTTAATAATTAATTTCAATACGAAATAAAAAATATATTGGTGAATATGTTGTTATAGTTAAGTAAGTAAGGGTCCGCCCGACCTCTCACTTCTTCGGCTCATCCGCCGGCATTTTCGACCTCGTCGAAAGAACTCGTTCTTGTACACCTGTTTTTGTTGCTTTTGCAAAATAAAGGCTAGGTACACCTGTGGTTGATGAGACCATGGTTGCCCTCAACTTCGCCGATATTTTGCAGCGACAACCAAGGAAAAGGAAAACGGTCAAGGCCGGTTTTTGTTACAGTAAAATTTACCGTAACAATCCTCCTTCAAACACTGTATATTCCAGCCTATTCCTGAACCAGTACATGTTTTTGGCGATTATCTTGTTCCCTTGTTATCTTGAAGATCCAAGTAAGTAAGTACCTGCTTCCCTCGATAAAGTTGAGAACATTATTGGGTACAAATCATATCTTTGGCATGTTGAAAGGATCTATTGTGACCAACAATATCATATATACATACATATGTATGTATATCCTCCTTCAAACACTGTATATTCCAGCCTATTCCTGAACCAGTACATGTTTTTGGCGATTATCTTGTTCGCTAAAATATGTGGCAAACGACATTCATTAAATCAAATCAACACTTTTTTGATGTAGCACATATGACATTTCATAGTGAAGGCGATGATTTCATCAGGTTGATGAATTCATTCCACAACTGCAAATATTCTTCTAACTTGTCTATCATTAACTTCATGTCCTTCGGTGTATCTGCGAAAATAACTATATCGTCTGGATAAAGTAATCGTGTAGTCACTTCATTTTTTATAAAAATCAATTTTTCGTTTTTCTTTGAAAATTCATAATTTTTAATTGAACCGTGTGGATAGAAAAAAAAATAGAAAAATGTTTTTTTAGCTCAAATAAAATATATGCGTATATTGCGTATAACAAATTTGGTCTTTAAATTTTTGTTATAACTACCACAAAATCCCAAAATCGAGCTTTTTTTAAAAAAATAATGTATATCGGAAGTGCAGATACATATATGCTTACACTTAGAAAATTCCATTATTTCCAAACACGTTTTTACAATGCTTGAATAAACAATCAAATGCGTTTTCTGCAAAACTAAAAAGTGGAGTTATCATAATTATAACAAAAATTTGAAGACCAAATTCATTAAAATTCACCGATGAATGTAGATAATGTAGAAGCTATGAAATAAATAAGGAAAACAAGTCAGCCACTTTTTCATACGAAATCATTTTCATACTACTACTTTATTTAATAAAAAAAAATTACATAGAATATACAAAATTTTCTGTTTAAGACATGACCTTATTATTGCATAGCTTCTAACTACATTTATCGTTCAATTTTAATGAATTTGGTCTTCAATTTTTTTTATATATATGAATTATAAAAAAATAATTAAAAACAAATTTTTTTTTCGAAATTTCACATTACTAAGTATTTTTTTATCCTAATATTCAATGTTTTTTTAAATTAATTTTTGATCGTACACAAAAATCCAGATGCCAAAATGTTTTGTTGTTTTTTTTCAAAAATCAAAAATAACAAAAACTACTTTTTTCTAAGAAAAACCTTTTATTTTTGTTTTTACGTTATTGCATTCCTAGGTCAATTTTTAAATGAAAATATTAACTCTATTTATACTATTTTTTATTATCAGTACTTTAAGCATGCAACAAAGTACTGGATTAACCATATTTCACACATTGAGAACACCTGCGTGAGAGCATTGGGTTAAAATTGGACTGCGAATGATTTTAAAACATGCAACTTACACTTTACATAACCTGAATCTGGAAATCAATAAAAATAAAAATACCTTCAAATTTAGATAAGAAAACATAGTTACTATTATTATTTATTTACTTTGTTTAACAATTGCCTTCTTATTGCTGAACATAAATTTATACCTGATAAATTTTCCTGTAATTTGACTCCAGCCACTTCAATTCGTTGCTTCAGCTAGTCCAAAGATTTAATATTTTTTTTCTGTTTTAAGGGATTTTTTTTTTGAATAGACCCCTCCGCACGTACGATTTTTTTTCCAACCTACACGCCCTAGCCTTTTGTGGCACCATATGCAAGTCACACTGTATAAGCGGTTTAGTACGAATTCAAGATCAATGAATTACACAGCAGAATAGGATCCAATGTTTGAATTTAATAAAATACAACTTTAAAATGAATCAATTGTTCTTTGTAGATTTGTGCATCAATTTTAAGTTCCTTCCTTTGATTTTATTTCTATTGCAGATAAATCAATATAAACAAAACAACACGCGACAAAATTCATCTTCCTATAAGTAAAAATAGGTTTAGAAAAAAGAAGGCAGAAGCCCTTTTCGTTTTCGTTTTTATTTTTATTTTTTTTTAATTTATAATTTCTTAAACACAATCGCAAAATTGGAATTACGAAAACGTTAATGGATATGTTTGTTATGAAGCGAGCAAGATAAACATCTGAAGAATAGGCCAGAATGAAGGAGATGGTCGGTGGATGTTGTGTTTGTTCAGACGAGCGGGGATGGCCAGAGAACCCACTTGTATACTGTGATGGCCAAAATTGTACAGTAGCTGTGCATCAAGCTTGCTATGGAATTGTGACGGTTCCAACTGGACCTTGGTACTGTCGAAAATGTGAGAGTCAAGAGCGCCCGGCGCGGGTGCGTTGTGAACTGTGTCCATCGCGTGATGGAGCTCTTAAACGCACAGATAACCAGGGCTGGGCACATGTTGTATGTGCTTTATACATCCCAGAGGTACGATTTGGAAATGTCACAACAATGGAACCGATTATTTTGCAATTGATTCCATCAGAGAGATATGCAAAGAGTAAGTTGTAAAGTGTTTGACTTTGGGGCGTGTTTAAAAAAAAATAAATTTTATGTGCATATATTTTCAGCTTGTTACATCTGTCAAGAAATCGGAAAGCCTAACAGAGCCAATGTCGGGGCATGTATGCAATGTAATAAGTTTAATTGCAAACAACAATTTCATGTTACATGTGCTCAGAGCTTGGGTCTATTATGTGAAGAAGCTGGGAATTATTTGGACAATGTTAAGTACTGCGGGTACTGTCAGCATCATTATAGTAAATTGGTAAGATTCGTACACAGTAGAATAAGTTAAATAATTTTTTTAATTACCATTTTGAAACCAGGGCCCTATTGCATCAACAGTTTATCACTTAGCAAATTATCATGAATTTTAGTAATTTTTTGTTGCACCAACAAGATATTTTATAAATATTTTTTTGAGTTTTGATAAGTGAAAAGTACTCAACTGATTAGATAAGTGTTGCACCAAACATCAATTGGGTTGATCTAAATTTTCGATTTGATAAGTGATAAGCTTATCAAAAATTACTAAAATTATCAGTTTCTGTTCCATTCTTATCGATGGAAATTATGATAAGTTAAGCAAAATTTTGCTAAGAAAAAATTGACTTATAAATTCCTCTTCAGGATTGTATTTCGGTACTAATTCTTGTTAAGGATGGATTAATATACACTGAGTTACAAAAAAAGTGGCACAGTCGTCAAACTTCAAAAAGTAAGAGGACAGCTCAAACGGTGAGGCGGCGGTCGTTTAGTGGAGAGTGGCCGGAGAGCAAGAAGACCTGTTCGTGTACCAAGACTCACATTACAGCACAACCACCACTGGATGGAATTTGCTCGCCTTCGCCAAGATTGGAGCGATGCCGACTGGGCTAGAGTTCTCTTCACTGATGTGATGAGACCAGGTTTTGTCTACTCTCACCAGATGGACGTAGCAGAGTATGGAGAAGACTAGGTGAGAGATACTCTTCGGCAACAGTTGCCCAGAGGGAACATTTCTGGGGAGGTTCCTTCATGGTGTTGCCAGGAATTTCTATGCACAGAAAAACTTAGCTGTGCACGTGGATCGGTAAATTCCATTTATTATATCAGCAACATTCTGGAGGAATATGTGGCTCCGTTCGCACCATATATTGGTGAAGACTTCTTGCTGATGCACGAAAATGCTAAACCTCACGTTGCCAGGTGCGTTAGGGACTACTTAGAAGAAGTGGAGGCCAGTGCCGTAGCCAGGATTTTTTTTTCGGGAGGGGCTTGCTTCTAAATCTTACAAAGATTTCTTTAAACAAAAAAACTACATATTGTAGGAATGCATTTCAATTCAAAATTAAACTAATGATGATATCAGGTGTGTTCTTTCCAACTCCAAATAAAATTATGCAAAAAACAACAAAAAAGCAAAGTAATTTATTACATATTAAACACAACAACATTTATGTCTATATAGACATTTGTTAACTCGAGATAATTATATGGAGTTAGCTATATACTATAATAACTATTGTTATTATCGATAATTTGTATGGAAAAGTCAAGGCCAGGGTTATGAGCTATCTTGTATTTTGTCGTTGTCGTTTTTCTTTCTGATTTTGACAGTTAAAAATGTCGCCCTTTGTTGGAAGAGTAATCAAAATCAAATTCGGCATTTTCACAAAAAAAGACACAAGTCACATCCTTTTTGGAAAAATGGCACAAATCAAATATTGTTTTTTCACTAACATAATTATTTTAGGTATGTAAGTGTTTTTATTCATGAAATAAAAATTAAATTATGATCTTGGTCTTAGAAAATGATGCGTTACAAAACTGTGTTTTTGAATTACATATTCATTCTCTTTTTACCTAATTCTGTATAGGAATGTGAACTTTCATTTTTCACAAAATCACTTTAGATTAGATTAGTTCTTTTTTTTTCAAATATTAAATATGAAGACTTCACGGGAAATCACTTTAAGTGGACTTTTGCATGTTTAAAAAAAAAAAATCGGAAAGCAATGCCCAAATCGATAGTTACGTAGTAATTCAAAATAGGTACTTGATTCCTATGGGCTGTTTCTGTTTGTCAAATATCTTATTTTTTATTTCCAGGATTAGGTATAATCAGGGATAGGATTTTGTTTCATGTTTCAATGACAAATACATGTAATGCATTTTATTTGGCTTTTTTTTTTGCCTTTTCTTGCCTTTCTTCCGTTATTGCCTTTTTTGCTTTTTCCCATCATTTAAGCCTCTTTCTAAATTATACATATGTACAAAGGACTGAAATTTACAAACAAAGAGCTTATTTAAGTACTTAATGTGCAATATACAATATACATGCATGCATATTGCATATGCATACATCACATTCAAAAAATAGGTCAACAAAAAAATTTTAGTGAGCTTTTTTGTGTGCACTTCTTATGAAGCTTAGAAATGAAGAAAAAAAGAAAAAATATTGGGTACCTACCTATCTTGTATGTACTTATGTACATGTTCCTCAACGGACAATCATAAACTGGGTGCCGATGTGCGCGTGTGCAGCGTCGAAAGAATCTACTATACCTATTCAAAACTACTAAAATTAAGTTGAATATTTATGTTTCTTCTTTCTTTTTTGGAAAAATGCTTTTTTTTTGACTATTTGGGTGCTTTATTTTGCCTTCTTTTTAAATTATTAGGTACACAAAATCCCATCCCTGCTGATAATAATTGTTATTATACTAACTTTTTTCAATTTCTTTTTCTACAATTACTGAATCTCCAACACTAACACAGAGTTTAGAAGCAAAGTGTTTTAATTTTCTGCAAAAGTGCTGATTTCATAAATAATCTACATATATAAATACCTACTTATGATGATATTGGCAGAACACTTCATAAAAGATTTGTACTATGAATCAAAAAAAATATTATAACTTCCATGTCCTAACAAAAACATCAGGCAGTTACGTCAAAATTCAAATTTCGTAAAAGGAGACCGAACTATCCTCAAATTTCATTATATTTTTCATGCTTCAGCCCCTCAAGCATCTCTCCTGTTGAATTTATTGCTACACTACCACTAACTTTTTGTATTTTTAATTTTTTTTTTACACCAAGTGGCCGTAAGTCTTCCAATGTTCGCATCGATCTGTCGAAGTGATAAGACGTACCCATTTGTAACGGTGCGATTGCTTGTTTTCAATTACCTTATTTAGAGCGGTTTTATCCCGAAATATTTATTTTTTCCCCTTCAGGTAGTGACTCTTAAAAGTGAAAGAAAAGTGAAAAGATAAATTCTGAATGTGAAAACAGCGTAAAACAAATAAAACAATTAAATAACGCAAAGTTTCAGATGTGTGATGACAATTTCCATCAAATTGCGCATGTGCTATGCTAAACACTCGATATATTTTCGATAAAAACAATAACGGTGTTAATCCCACTGATTCAAGAGTTAACCAAAGTTCCTCTCATTCTCTCTGTGTCAATGCAAGCAATGCTGTAGGCATTAATATGAATCTCTCTAATCCAGTTCTATCCGATAAAAAATCCAATAAAAAAATTGATAACTTTCAAACAAATAAAGAGAACAACGTAATCGAAATTCAAGGCCAAGCCATGGAAGAAGAAGATGATGATACCGCTGAGCAAAGCGAGTGGACAAAAGTTATAAGAAATCTTAAACGTTCTGCAAATGATTTTATACCTAACTTCAGGACTCAGGAATCATGTGGTTTGCTATATGCAGACAATACCAGTATCCTTGCAAGTGACAAAAAACCAAGCATTGCTCTTTGCAAAATAAAAGAAAAAATTCCTACCTTAGAAAATTATTTTAAAAGATGGGGCTTAAGAATAAATCCTGAAAAGTGTAACCTTACCTGCTTTAGAAATTCAAGCGGAAAGGGGCACTACCTAGCAGTGGAAGAAAGCAAAGCTTTATCTTTACAAATTAACGGGCATAACGTCCCTCTGAAAACTGAACTTAAAATATTGGGTACAAATTTTCACAACAGATTCGTCTTTAACAAACATCCTAGAAAATCTCTGATGAAACCAAAAATGGTCACATCCAATTTAAAACCTTTATTGAGTTCCAAACATTTGCCTGGGAACACAAAAGTTTTAATGTACAAAACTCTTTTAAGCCCCATATTAACTTATGGGTTTGGTATCTGGTTTCCGATTTCTCCAACTGTTGCTAATGAACTGGAGAATTTTGAAACAAAAGTTTTAAGATATTGCAGTGGTAAGTAAGAATTAAAAATGGTTCTCAAACAAAACTTTGTATGATGCTAGAGGATAGATATACCTCGGTTTATATAAGATCAGAATTTTCTGAACAAATTGCTGTTCTTTCAGGCAGAGCTCAAGGATCGATATTTGGTCCGACATTATTTAACATTTTTCTTCATGATTTTCCTTTTATTGAATTTATGACTCAGGAACCATGTGGTTTGCTATATGCATACAATAACATTAGGGTTAATCAATTTGATTTGAATTTGAATTGTAAGTCTTCCAATTATTTTAAGACATCAACCTTTAATATTTGACTATTTTTAAGAAAGTTATGTTTAATTCAATCAATTTTTTCAACTTTTTTTCTTCACAAAATGTACAAAACGGTAAATTCCTCCCTGAGAGACGATCGAAATGAACGAACAAGCAGAGAAAAAAAAACTTATCAATTGTGTGATAATTGCTTAGCGAAGAAGTGATTTTGATAAATTGGGTTTTTAGTTGGAGAAACACTTATAAATTTTCACTGAGCAAAAATATGATAGCTTGATAATGTTAATTTAGTGAAATGTATAGCGGCTTTCTGCAACGCTTATCACTTACACTTATAAAAATGTCTTTAAATTAATAAGTTGGTAAGTTGTTGGTATCAGCTGTTTTTTCGAAATTTGCCCGAAAACCTACTTTGGACCACTGTTTTGCTCACCCCGTCCATAATTGATTTTTTATTTTCACACCAAAACATTGACCAGTAATAATACTTTTTTGTGCATTCAAATAATTTTGATTTTAGTGGACCATTTTAATAAAATTACTAGATAAAGTCATAGTTTGATCAAAATTATTTTTTTATTTCAATATTTAAAAAAATTGCCTTGCTTTGACTTTCCAAAAAGGTATAAATCTTACCAATGCAAACTCTAAATCAAAAATTATTACAGTCTTTCCAAAAATATTTACTTTATGTAAATTAAAATTCCGACTGATGTGCCATTTGAGTTTAAACGACTACAGTTTCCAGTGCGGCTATCTTTTGCTATGACCATAAACGAGTCCCAGGGGAAATCATTAACTGTTTGTGGTATTAATCTGGAAAACCCACGTTCCTCACATGGTCAATTGTATCTATATTGCCTGTTCCCGTGTTGGAAAACCATCAGATTTGTTTATCTATGCGCAAGGTAATCACACAAAAAACATCGTATATCATAAAGCACTAGAATGAAAATAAAACTGATTTTTGTTAATAATTATGATTCACATGATTAACAATAAAGCAATTACTTACTTTTAAATGCTTATATCTGTTTTATTTAATTATTTTTTTTTATTCATAAAGCCCTATCACCAGGATAACGGTTCTGTTCAGGAGAATTTTTTGCCCCACTATAAAATAGGTAGGAACAAAAAACTGCCACATTACAAATCTTTTTGGCAGGACGAAGTCTGTAGGGTCCGCTAGTATGAATATAAAAATACGTTTTTTTTTGTTCAAGAAATCTATAATATAAAAATGAATCGCAAAATGTGTTGGCAAGCGCATAACTCAACAGCGCCTGGACCAATTTGGCCAATTCTTTTTTTAAGATGTTCATTGAAGTTCAAGGATGTTATATACTGCGAGAAAAACTCTAATAATTGCCGGAAAAACTTTGAAAACAGCCCTTTCCTTTTTCCCATAGAAACGTTTTCCAACTTAAACGTGGAGTCAATTTGAGCAATGAAACTCCAACCTGCAACATTTCGAAGAAATCTGCAATGTCAAAGGTGCACGATGGCACATAAAAAATATTTGGAGGCTTCAGACAGAGCCTTAAAAGATCTACGGAGCAATAATAACCGATTTGAAGGTGCAATGATTTTGTTAGCAGGAGATTTTCGTCAAACATTGCCAGTGATTCCACGATCAACGCTAGCTGATGAACCAAATGCATGTCTAAAGTACTCCAATTTGTGGAAACATGTCAAACAGGAAACATATTCTCTAAATAACTTATTGACATTGGTAATGGTAATGGCAAATTTCCTATAGACATCTTGACTGGCTGCATTGACTCGATCAGAAGAAGGACTTATTCAGGAGGTTTTTCCACATGTTTCTCAAAATTACAGAAACCATAATTGGTTGAGCGAACGAGCTATATTAGCTGCAAAAAACATAGATGTAAATGAATTAAATTTCAAATTACAGGCGAATCTAGGATACATATATAAGTCAGTTGATTCGGCTACTAACCAAGATGATGTAGTCAACTATCCACCGGAATCTTTAAACTGGCTGGATTTGCCAGGATTGCCATCCACGATCTTCAATTAAAGGTTGGATCGGTAGTTATAATGTTGTGAAATATCAACCAACCGCGTCTTTGCAACGGCACACGGTTAGCGATAAAAAAATCCTAAACAACGTGATATAACTGAAAGGAAAGTATAAAGGAGAAGATGTTCTCATACCGTGCATCCCAATGATTCCGACTGATGTGCCATTTGAGTTTAAACGACTACAGTTTCCAGTGCGGCTAGCTTTTGTTATTTATGACCATAAACAAGTCCCAGGGGAAATTATTAACTGTTTGTGGAACTGGAAAACCCATGTTTCTCACATGATCAATTGTATGTTGCCTGTTCCCGTGTTGGAAAACCATCAGATTTGTTTATCTATGCGCCAGGTAATCACACAAAAAACATTGTATATCATAAAGCACTAGAATGAAAATAAAACTGATTTTTGTTAATAATTATGATTCACATGATTAACAATAAAGCGATTACTTACTTCTAAATGCTTATATCTGTTTTATTTAATTTTTTTTTTATTCACAAAGCCCTATAACCAGGGTGACGGTTCTTTTCAGGAGAATTTTTTGCCCCCACTATAAAATAGGTAGGAACAAAAAACTGCCACATTACAAATCTTTTTGGCAGGACGAAGTCTGTCGGGTCCGCTAGTATGAATATAAAAATACGTTTTTTTTGTTCAAGAAATTTTAATAAACACTTTTTTTTTTTAAATTTTACTGATGAAAATCCGTACGGAAGGAAACCTTTTTTTAGAAGCAAAGTTGACAGTCAGTCTCTTGGGCTCATATCCTTGCTAAGTTTAACGATATGTTAAATAACTTAGAGGAAAGGCTATCGAGTAAAATCGATTCTGCAGTTGGGTCTATGAACGACAGAATCATCAAATGTGAGAAAGAAATACTTGAACTTAAAGAGAACAACATTTCTCTAAACGACAAATTGGAAGATATCGAGCGAATCAAATGACAATGATTAAAGGTGTGCCGCTAGTTACTGATGAGAGTGTTCTCTGCATAGTAAAAAGCATATCGCCTTGTGTTAAACATGAACTTTCTACACACATTGAAGGGTTTCGTATCAAGAGCAATTCATTGAACATTAGTAAGCCCGCCAGCAATTGTAGTGAGGCTATCTTGTCAGGCTGAACAAAAAACCTTTTTTGCCTGCAGTTTACCAATTTAATGTTTGCTCATCTGGATGACTACGTCAAATAGTCCAATATACGTAAATGAAAGTTACATCATTCCGTTTCTATGATATGCTCTTCTTCACATGAAGAAAACTATATCTAATTTAAACTATGTCGATAACGACCTGGTCGACCAAATCGTCGAATCACAGAGTGGGTCCTCTTGGGACAACGTCAACTATCTATCGCCAATCGGTGTTTCCTCATTTTCTCTTGACGAAAGCGAAATAATACCACCACAGTTTTATATCGCTTCCACGCCGAACCAAAATCGTGGCTAGTTCAATCATTTCAACAAAATATTTTTTTTCACTACCACAACTACTTTAATTGCCATCTTTGTGCTTTTGTTCTTGTAGGAAAACTAAATATAGACGATTATAATACAAATTAAAATTTTTTTCTATGCGTTTCCTTAAAACTAAATGTGCGTTTTTCAGGAGTTGGAGTACAGTACTTCCTTCCATAGTTTAAGACTTATTTATAATTATTCTTTTTAAAACACAAGCCAGTACAAAATTTATGTGATGTTTTATTAAAAAGAAAAAGAAAAAGGAAAAAAAAATAATAATTAAATCAAAACAATTCTAATGTTTGTAACAGAATGTGATATTTAAAACTTCTTTATCTTGTACTCGTATCTGTAATTTTATAATATAAAAGACTGAAATAGATTGTACTCATCCAATCTTCAATAAGATATTTTTTGTATCTCTAAATGTATATTTTAGCTCTCGCTTTTATAATTACTATATACATATAACAGTCTCACTCATTCAACATCAATTTATAGAGCGCTCTCGCTGCTCTTCTCATACAAAGCAAAACTAAATATCTATCTTAACTTTTCAATTTCAAATGTGCTGGCACATTCTCGTTTGTATTTGTAGTATATTAGTATGTAAGGTATTGTATTAAACTTGTATATATGTGTATATATGTAAAATTTCTTGTGAAACATTCGTTTCTAGCTAATGTTATAATGCTTATGAGCAAAAGCAGTCCAACAGTATTAAACTGACAGCCACGAGGCTCAATTCTTAAATTAAAAAATTCTGACAAAGAAGGCCATACGTTACAGCCGCTTTTTTTCACTATTGTTATCACTAGAATAAGATGAAACTATTGTAATTGAAATCAAAAGACTTAATAAAATTTCATTCATTCATTCGTAAATGAAAGTTTGACAGCTAAGAACAGCAAAATAGGTTTGTTCGTTGAACTTTACCCAGGGTTGACCCAGGTTTTCTTGACAACCCCAAGAGTTGTCAAAAAAACTTGGGTTTTTCAATTCTCAAAAAACACTTAAGGGTTGTCAATTGTTTCTTTTACATTCAAACCAGAAATTTATACTCTGTGCTGTAATAGTTTAAATTGAAATTTGTACGGATTCACCCGTTGCACAGTCGACAACATGAAATGCTTTCATTTCTACTTCTATTACATATTGTTGTATTACATTTATTTTTTCGATTTATTTGTAATTAAATAATAAACAATACCTGCAACACGTAAATCCACAGCAAAACAAATGCTTCAAACTCGTGTCACTTTGACAATTTATTCTTTACCTCAACTCGCCACAGCAAAAAACCTAGTTCTACTTCAGAGCGAGTTCAGGGCGACCCCAGGTCTCAAAAAACACAGAATTTCAATGTCAGGGTGAGTTCAGGTTTTTCAAAAAAAGCTTTAGGGCGACCCCAGGGTGACTTCAGGGCTCAACGAACAAACCTAATACGGCGTTCTGCATTAAGTCTTCGTAAACAAAATAAGATCTACTCCGCTCAAACTAAAAGTGGAATTTTGTTCATCAAACAAAAGGAAGATTCTAGTGAACTAAAATTATTGATATGAGTGATCTTCCAACTACATTGAGTGTTGATGACAATGATTATTTTATTTAAATTTTTTTTTCTTGCTTATTTTTGTTTTTACACTGTTTAAATTACTTTATTTATTATCTTTTTCTTTTTAAATTTTGATCTTTAGTTTAATTGGGATATTGATCTAAGTGGTTATTTAGTTCCTCTCTGAATTTTATTAAATTTAAAAGAAATAAACTCTTTAGAAAGTTAAATTTAGTTTAAATAAATTGCTAAAATAATTATCTTTATTATATAAATAAAGCTATTCTGATCAGTAAATATTTCCATTAATAATCAGAAAATAAAAATTCTATATAGCAAAATTTAAACTTTTTGTTGCTTTTGAGTGGTTCCTGTTCCTTCAACATCGACTATCTCTCTTTATCAATCATCTACCTACATTTAAAGTTCTTTGTTTCATCTCTCGTGGTGAGTGAAAATATTTGGTATATGTTCTACCATATTGAGGCAACCAAAGAAACTACATAGAAATCATGTTTTCTTTTTATGAGTAATCTGTGAGAAACCTTATGGGAAGCTGATAAACAAGGATATTCAAATTCAGACTGACATCGATTATAGCCCATCATCTCTTCATCGTTCTTTTGTTTTGAATGAAGTTAATGTGTATATGCCCCGTCTCACTTTTTTTGTGAGTACATTTTAGTGTAGGTTCTGCCATCAGCATTTTGATATTACATACAAAAATAAAACATTCTCTTCTTCTTGTTATAATAACATTCAAACTGCATTCCCGGCTGGTAGATGAAAATACTCCATGCAAAGCTATTAGCGCATTACAAATACTGAACAGTAGAAAAGACTGAAAAAAAATTATAATAAAAACAAAACAACTCGATTAAAATTAACACTCAACGTAAATACACTGACAAAAATATGGTAAAAAAATTTAAAATTAAAAATTAAATAAAATTTTAAAATAACAAACAAAAAATATAAAATAAATTGCCTTTTATTAAAAAAATGCTTCGCTTGTAAAAATCCCATTTATGATGGAGGTATAAACTGTGGCGTTTTTGTGTCAATTTATTTCAAAAGCTCTGTGCGAATATTTCGTAGGACACACAAAAAAAATCCTTAGCGAGAATTAAAACATTGTGTATCGCTGTACTTTATGTAAAAGGTTTAAATTATCTATGTACGACTGTTTAACTGTAATTGTGTTAATAAATTTCTTATTGACCGCAAATTTTATAAATAAAAATCAAAACACAAAAAAATTAATTTTAAAGTATTTTAATTTTTATTACAATCGAATGCGTTTCGGACTCATTTGTGAGACCATCATCAGCGAAACACGCAAATACACTAAAAGAAAGAGAAACAAAAAACAAAAAGTAAAAACAACATGAAAAACAAAATTTTCCATTGATATCAAAAAAGAAGAGCGAAAAATTAGACATTAAAAGGAAATTAATAATTTAAAAAATATAAAATAAACAAAAAGGAAAACATTATTTTATAAGAGCGAATAAGAATGATTCTATTGGACTATTGTCTATGTTCATTAAGTTATCATTAATTGAAATGTATGCAGATTCATAAGCATCAAGTTTGGAAGGTTGTTGAACTGTTTTTATCAATTTGTAGTTTTCTTCTAATGGTGTCATAAAATGTGGCGCATCATGGTTTAAATCGAAAGTATGTGCTGCTACTGCCTTACTGACGTCTTTATTCTCGATATAACGACGGTGTTCATCAATACGACATTTAACTGCTCGTCTCGTTTGTCCGATATATTTATAATGGCAATCTGGAGAGGTAATTTCGTAGATGCCACTTTTCTCCTTAAAAGGTTTCTTATCTTTTGTTGAACCTAGTAATGCACGTAATTTGTTGTTGGTGAGAACGATGCTCATGTTAGCTTTTTTGAATGTATGTTTAAGTCTATTCGTAATGCTCGGTATATACGTCATGGCTACCCTTCGATCTGTCGAATTATTTAGGTTTTGAGTGAAAAGAGTAGAAAAGTTTTCCCTTCTCACTTACATATACAGGGTGAGTCATGAGCAATGCGACAAAATGCTAGGGCGTGTAGGTAGCGTTGAGACAAGAAAAAAAAATCGTATGGGAGGGGGGGTCTATTCCCCCCCGTTTAGCCGGGAGGGGCAATTTTCGAAAAAATTGACTTAAAATAGAAAAAAAATTATTTAAAATCAACGGCTTCATTCAAAATGCTATGCGATACCTTTTTGAAAAGCTAACAACTTTTTCTTTCATTCTGTGTTTAAATAAATCTATTCTAAGAAATAGTTTTTGAAATATTAATTTTCAAAGTCAAAATTTTGAAAAAAAAAATGGAAAAAAAATATTCAAATTAATTTTTTTCAAAATTTTACGTAATTAAGTGCTTATTTTAATTTCAAAATTAAGTGCTGTTATTAATTTTAATTCAAAATCAGAAAACCGGATGCAAAAAATTTATGTCGTTCTCAAGAAATTAAAAGAATTCTAAAGCTAAAAATAAAAAATTAATGATCGCTAAACTTTTTAAAACAAGAAAATGATGATTTGCTTTAAAAAGTCCTTTTATTTTTACTATATTTTTTATTGGAAGGACTTATAAATAAAGCAAATCATCATTTTCTTGTTTTAAAAAGTTTAGCGATCATTAATTTTTTATTTTTAGCTTTAGAATTGTTTTAATTTCTTGGGAACGACATAAATTTTTTGCATCCGGTTTTCTGATTTTGAATTAAAATTAATAACAGTACTTAATTTTGAAA
The DNA here is from genome assembly GCA_958431115.1 of Syrphus vitripennis. NCBI lineage: Eukaryota > Metazoa > Arthropoda > Insecta > Diptera > Syrphidae > Syrphus > Syrphus vitripennis. The sequence continues at coordinate 71,892,057 of OY288108.1, forward strand.
TTAAAATAAGCACTTAATTACGTAAAATTTTGAAAAAAATTAATTTGAATATTTTTTTTCCATTTTTTTTTCAAAATTTTGACTTTGAAAATTAATATTTCAAAAACTATTTCTTAGAATAGATTTATTTAAACACAGAATGAAAGAAAAAGTTGTTAGCTTTTCAAAAAGGTATCGCATAGCATTTTGAATGAAGCCGTTGATTTTAAATAATTTTTTTTCCATTTTAAGTAAATTTTTTCGAAAATTGCCCCTCCCGGCTAAACGGGGGGGAATAGACCCCCCCCTCCCATACGATTTTTTTCTTGTCTCAACGCAACCTACACGCCCTAGCATTTTGTCGCATTGCTCATGACTCACCCTGTATACCGAGCATTACGAAAAGACTCAATCGTTGGTCGTTGGCGGTCATAGTGAAGTCCGGTGCAGATCCGCAGTATGTGATGATGGGTCTGAGGAGTTGCTTGTAGAGAAGTAACTTTGTCTTCTGGCTGAGTCCATTTCTTTTCCGCATAAGGGGGTGGATAAGATGAAAAGCATAATTCGCCTTTTTTAGGATGATCGTTACATGAGGGTTGAAACGTAATCTTTCATCAAAGTTGATACCAAAATATTTTACTGTTGGTTTGGTTCTCGGCTGCGATCCGTCGGGTAAATTGAGAATGATGCTGTGGCAGCTTGTAGCTGACGGTGTACATCGTTGTCCTGCGGGTCTTCTGAAACAAACCAACTCTGATTTGGTTGAGTTGACTTTGATGCCCCACCTTGTGTAGAATTCCCAGAGACATCTCACGTGTTGTTCTACTCTTTGGGCTGCCAATACTGGAGAAATGGATTTGGCGTACGTCAGAGAATAATCCGCGTATAAAAAATTCATGGCATTATTGGGTTGTGATTGGTCCGACGTGTAGATGTTGTAGAGAAACGGTCCTTGCTTCGATCCGTGGGCAACTCCTGCTCTGATGCTTTTGGTTGTGGATTTGCTGTTTTAAATTTCGACGAAGAATAATCTAGAATTGAGAAAAGAGAAAAGAGAAAATTATTTTGATAAGTGTACCTGGAAAATTAAAAATGGTTAGTATACACAAACTAACTAAGCCCCTTTATCCAGATGCTGTCAAATGCTTTCTCTATATCCAGAAAGCATCCAACAGCAACCTGATAGCTATTGAGGGTGCTAACAATATCGTTCTGGAACTTCAAGAGTGGATGTAGAGTAGAATGCTGCTCCCGAAATCCAAATTGCATATCCGGAATAAGTTTGTTAGTTGTACTGAATGCCTTCAGCCTCCGAAGAATAAGTCCTTCTAGTATTTTGCAGGTGTTGCTCAAGAGAGATATCGGCCGATATCTATAAATTGCAGTTCTATCACCTTTTTAAGTAAAGGTACAATTTTCGCTGTCTTCCACCTCTTGGGGAAATGGCAATTGTTGATGCAGTTGTTAAATTAAATCGTGAGAAATAGGACCATGACTTGGGGAAACTTCTTTATGATATAGCTGGAAATCATGTCCGGTCCAGAGGATTTCTTTGGTCGTCCAGAATATATAAGGTCAGCAACTTCTTCAGGGTTCGTAAAACTTTCAGTTGGATTGGGACAACTGGACATATTATCGCCATTGAAGATAGTAGTTCCAGTTTCCACCTGTTGCAGCTGTTGTATGGGATCGTTGGGTGGGTTTATCACGAAGTTTTCTTCGAAATATTCCGCAAACGCTTCGGCCTTATCCTCAATTGTCGTCACTTCCACTAGTCTTGTGTTGATTTTTTCGGGTATTTGTTGTCTTCTGCCGATAATTCTGTTAATTTCCTTAAATGCATCTGGCCCAGGTTTGATGGTTTGCAACCTCTTTTGGAATTGGTTGTTGTTGAAATGTTGAAGAGCATTCCTCAACATAATGTGGGTACATTTAAGTTCACTGTTCACCATATGGTAGTTGCTGTTGGCCTTTGCTGGATTCTTTGCAGACGCTTTCGCAAACGTTTTCAATGTTCATTTAACCTAATAATCGCTTCTGGAAGATGCTGATACCTGTCCCTTGAATTCTTTGGTCTCTTCTGTTCGTTCAATGCAATGTTATGGTTAATTCTATTGCTTCGATGGCTTTTTCAATTTGTTGGCATCAGGCATCACTATCATCTCCTCAATTTTGCCTTGAAATTGTAAGATATTCAATTTGTTGTAGTTAATATACTCTTCGTTGCGTGGATCTGTTGTCAAGATTGGTAGGCCTAGTTTAATATGAAGATCTATGAACGACTAGTGTACTAAGGTTCATGAACTTGTTTAAGTGACAAAAAAAAATTAGCGATATTGTTTCTCTGAATGCTAAAAACTAATGTTAAAAAACTAATTGATGTTGAATTGACCGAGGAGACTATAGTAAGGGTTCATTCCAATAGCTCAAATGGCTCAAAAAACGACAAAATTGTATCGGTCCTGAGTCTGGAAGAACCGAATCGCAGTCAAATAGAGGGAGCTCAATTGTAAACAAAACTAACATCTCAATTTATTTCCAAAACATGGGTGGTATTAAAGGTAAACTAAATACCCTCTTTGTTGTTGTTGACTCCTATGAATATAATGTTTATGCGTTTGTGGAAACCTGGCTATTCAACAAAATAAGGAATAATGAAATACTAAATACATCGGAATTTTCATTGTTTAGTCGTGGTTGTCATGACGTTGGCAGCAGAAGAGGTGGAGGTGTTCTTCTTGCAGTTTGGCGACCACATATTGCCAATTCCATAAATGTGGAATATCCTTCCACGCTCTGTCTTTCCCTCTCATTGTGTTGAACTGAAATTAAAGACTAATGTTTACCGATATCTCCTTACAAATCCCCTCTTACTTACCTAAAGCTCGCACTGTGTCTCTGACATGTAGAGGGTACATAAAATCCCCTTTAGTGCGCGCTAAATACAGGGTGAGTCATGAGCAATGCGACAAAATGCTAGGGCGTGTAGGTTGCGTTGAGACAAGAAAAAAATCGTATGGGAGGGGGGGTCTATTCCCCCCCGTTTAGCCGGGAGGGGCAATTTTCGAAAAAATTGACTTAAAATAGAAAAAAAATTATTTAAAATCAACGGCTTCATTCAAAATGCTATGCAATACCTTTTTGAAAAGCTAACAACTTTTTCTTTCATTCTGTGTTTAAATAAATCTATTCTAAGAAATAGTTTTTGAAATATTAATTTTCAAAGTCAAAATTTTGAAAAAAAAATTGAAAAAAAAATATTCAAATTAATTTTTTTCAAAATTTTACGTAATTAAGTGCTTATTTTAATTTCAAAATTAAGTGCTGTTATTAATTTTAATTCAAAATCAGAAAACCGGATGCAAAAAATTTATGTCGTTCTCAAGAAATTAAAAGAATTCTAAAGCTAAAAATAAAAAATTAATGATCGTTAAACTTTTTAAAACAAGAAAATGATGATTTGCTTTAAAAAGTCCTTTTATTTTTACTATATTTTTTATTGGAAGGACTTATAAATAAAGCAAATCATCATTTTCTTGTTTTAAAAAGTTTAGCGATCATTAATTTTTTATTTTTAGCTTTAGAATTGTTTTAATTTCTTGGGAACGACATAAATTTTTTGCATCCGGTTTTCTGATTTTGAATTAAAATTAATAACAGTACTTAATTTTGAAATTAAAATAAGCACTTAATTACGTAAAATTTTGAAAAAAATTAATTTGAATATTTTTTTTCCATTTTTTTTTCAAAATTTTGACTTTGAAAATTAATATTTCAAAAACTATTTCTTAGAATAGATTTATTTAAACACAGAATGAAAGAAAAAGTTGTTAGCTTTTCAAAAAGGTATCGCATAGCATTTTGAATGAAGCCGTTGATTTTAAATAATTTTTTTTCCATTTTAAGTAAATTTTTTCGAAAATTGCCCCTCCCGGCTAAACGGGGGGGAATAGACCCCCCCCTCCCATACGATTTTTTTCTTGTCTCAACGCAACCTACACGCCCTAGCATTTTGTCGCATTGCTCATGACTCACCCTGTATACCGAGCATTACGAAAAGACTCAATCGTTGGTCGTTGGCGGTCATAGTGAAGTCCGGTGCAGATCCGCAGTATGTGATGATGGGTCTGAGGAGTTGCTTGTAGAGAAGTAACTTTGTCTTCTGGCTGAGTCCATTTCTTTTCCGCATAAGGGGGTGGATAAGATGAAAAGCATAATTCGCCTTTTTTAGGATGATCGTTACATGAGGGTTGAAACGTAATCTTTCATCAAAGTTGATACCAAAATATTTTACTGTTGGTTTGGTTCTCGGCTGCGATCCGTCGGGTAAATTGAGAATGATGCTGTGGCAGCTTGTAGCTGACGGTGTACATCGTTGTCCTGCGGGTCTTCTGAAACAAACCAACTCTGATTTGGTTGAGTTGACTTTGATGCCCCACCTTGTGTAGAATTCCCAGAGACATCTCACGTGTTGTTCTACTCTTTGGGCTGCCAATACTGGAGAAATGGATTTGGCGTACGTCAGAGAATAATCCGCGTATAAAAAATTCATGGCATTATTGGGTTGTGATTGGTCCGACGTGTAGATGTTGTAGAGAAACGGTCCTTGCTTCGATCCGTGGGCAACTCCTGCTCTGATGCTTTTGGTTGTGGATTTGCTGTTTTAAATTTCGACGAAGAATAATCTAGAATTGAGAAAAGAGAAAAGAGAAAATTATTTTGATAAGTGTACCTGGAAAATTAAAAATGGTTAGTATACACAAACTAACTAAGCCCCTTTATCCAGATGCTGTCAAATGCTTTCTCTATATCCAGAAAGCATCCAACAGCAACCTGATAGCTATTGAGGGTGCTAACAATATCGTTCTGGAACTTCAAGAGTGGATGTAGAGTAGAATGCTGCTCCCGAAATCCAAATTGCATATCCGGAATAAGTTTGTTAGTTGTACTGAATGCCTTCAGCCTCCGAAGAATAAGTCCTTCTAGTATTTTGCAGGTGTTGCTCAAGAGAGATATCGGCCGATATCTATAAATTGCAGTTCTATCACCTTTTTAAGTAAAGGTACAATTTTCGCTGTCTTCCACCTCTTGGGGAAATGGCAATTGTTGATGCAGTTGTTAAATTAAATCGTGAGAAATAGGACCATGACTTGGGGAAACTTCTTTATGATATAGCTGGAAATCATGTCCGGTCCAGAGGATTTCTTTGGTCGTCCAGAATATATAAGGTCAGCAACTTCTTCAGGGTTCGTAAAACTTTCAGTTGGATTGGGACAACTGGACATATTATCGCCATTGAAGATAGTAGTTCCAGTTTCCACCTGTTGCAGCTGTTGTATGGGATCGTTGGGTGGGTTTATCACGAAGTTTTCTTCGAAATATTCCGCAAACGCTTCGGCCTTATCCTCAATTGTCGTCACTTCCACTAGTCTTGTGTTGATTTTTTCGGGTATTTGTTGTCTTCTGCCGATAATTCTGTTAATTTCCTTAAATGCATCTGGCCCAGGTTTGATGGTTTGCAACCTCTTTTGGAATTGGTTGTTGTTGAAATGTTGAAGAGCATTCCTCAACATAATGTGGGTACATTTAAGTTCACTGTTCACCATATGGTAGTTGCTGTTGGCCTTTGCTGGATTCTTTGCAGACGCTTTCGCAAACGTTTTCAATGTTCATTTAACCTAATAATCGCTTCTGGAAGATGCTGATACCTGTCCCTTGAATTCTTTGGTCTCTTCTGTTCGTTCAATGCAATGTTATGGTTAATTCTATTGCTTCGATGGCTTTTTCAATTTGTTGGCATCAGGCATCACTATCATCTCCTCAATTTTGCCTTGAAATTGTAAGATATTCAATTTGTTGTAGTTAATATACTCTTCGTTGCGTGGATCTGTTGTCAAGATTGGTAGGCCTAGTTTAATATGAAGATCTATGAACGACTAGTGTACTAAGGTTCATGAACTTGTTTAAGTGACAAAAAAAAATTAGCGATATTGTTTCTCTGAATGCTAAAAACTAATGTTAAAAAACTAATTGATGTTGAATTGACCGAGGAGACTATAGTAAGGGTTCATTCCAATAGCTCAAATGGCTCAAAAAACGACAAAATTGTATCGGTCCTGAGTCTGGAAGAACCGAATCGCAGTCAAATAGAGGGAGCTCAATTGTAAACAAAACTAACATCTCAATTTATTTCCAAAACATGGGTGGTATTAAAGGTAAACTAAATACCCTCTTTGTTGTTGTTGACTCCTATGAATATAATGTTTATGCGTTTGTGGAAACCTGGCTATTCAACAAAATAAGGAATAATGAAATACTAAATACATCGGAATTTTCATTGTTTAGTCGTGGTTGTCATGACGTTGGCAGCAGAAGAGGTGGAGGTGTTCTTCTTGCAGTTTGGCGACCACATATTGCCAATTCCATAAATGTGGAATATCCTTCCACGCTCTGTCTTTCCCTCTCATTGTGTTGAACTGAAATTAAAGACTAATGTTTACCGATATCTCCTTACAAATCCCCTCTTACTTACCTAAAGCTCGCACTGTGTCTCTGACATGTAGAGGGTACATAAAATCCCCTTTAGTGCGCGCTAAATACAGGGTGAGTCATGAGCAATGCGACAAAATGCTAGGGCGTGTAGGTTGCGTTGAGACAAGAAAAAAATCGTATGGGAGGGGGGGTCTATTCCCCCCCGTTTAGCCGGGAGGGGCAATTTTCGAAAAAATTGACTTAAAATAGAAAAAAAATTATTTAAAATCAACGGCTTCATTCAAAATGCTATGCAATACCTTTTTGAAAAGCTAACAACTTTTTCTTTCATTCTGTGTTTAAATAAATCTATTCTAAGAAATAGTTTTTGAAATATTAATTTTCAAAGTCAAAATTTTGAAAAAAAAATTGAAAAAAAAATATTCAAATTAATTTTTTTCAAAATTTTACGTAATTAAGTGCTTATTTTAATTTCAAAATTAAGTGCTGTTATTAATTTTAATTCAAAATCAGAAAACCGGACGCAAAAAATTTATGTCGTTCTCAAGAAATTAAAAGAATTCTAAAGCTAAAAATAAAAAATTAATGATCGCTAAACTTTTTAAAACAAGAAAATGATGATTTGCTTTATTTATAAGTCCTTCCAATAAAAAATATAGTAAAAATAAAAGGACTTTTTAAAGCAAATCATCATTTTCTTGTTTTAAAAAGTTTAACGATCATTAATTTTTTATTTTTAGCTTTAGAATTCTTTTAATTTCTTGAGAACGACATAAATTTTTTGCATCCGGTTTTCTGATTTTGAATTAAAATTAATAACAGCACTTAATTTTGAAATTAAAATAAGCACTTAATTACGTAAAATTTTGAAAAAAATTAATTTGAATATTTTTTTCCATTTTTTTTTTCAAAATTTTGACTTTGAAAATTAATATTTCAAAAACTATTTCTTAGAATAGATTTATTTAAACACAGAATGAAAGAAAAAGTTGTTAGCTTTTCAAAAAGGTATCGCATAGCATTTTGAATGAAGACGTTGATTTTAAATAATTTTTTTTCCATTTAAAGTCAGTTTTTTCGAAAATTGCCCCTCCCGGCTAAACGGAGGGGAATAGACCCCCTCTCCTATACGATTTTTTTCTTGTCTCAACACAACCTACACGCCCTAGCATTTTGTCGCATTGCTCATGACTCACCCTGTATATATGTAGGTATATAAAAAAAAAACTATGTTTGAGAATGATGATTATTCTAGTGATGCTCAAACTTTTAAAATACTCTTAATTCTTCATATATGATTGTTGCAAATAATTATAATGCTAGGAATTTGGTATCTATGACAGATTGCTGTAGTTTTTTTTTTTTTTTTTTTTTTTTTTAATTGAGCACGCACTAAAGGGGTTATGACTCCCCTAATATTGAATTTTTAATTACATTAGAGTCATCGTCATTGTTCAACCTTTTTATAATTACCCTTAATATGTTTACACACAGTGCGAGCGTTAGGGAAAGAAGGAAGGATTTAGAGGAGATACCGGTGCACATTGGTTTTGAAGTTCTGAATATTGAAATGGGAGGGAAAAATAGAGCCAGGTAAAGCATTCCACATTCTTGTTGTGCGGCTAAAGAAGGAATCTCTGTACTTAACAGTACGTCCGAAGTTGGGAAGGGTAAACTGATGTGCATTCCTAAAAGCGCGAGTGAATTGTTTAAGGGGGGGAATACAACTGGCTATTTCACTTGAACACTGTTTATAAAAATAGCGATAAAACAGAGAGAGACATGAAACACTACGGTGGTGTTCCAAAGTTGTTATAGCGTCTGTTATAGCGCTATCACCTATCATTTTTATAGCTCTTTTCTGGATTCTATCCAAGAGGTTCAAGTGAGTTATTGAAGCGACCGCCCATACGGACGAATGAAGGCTTTGTAAATTACAGCCAGATCAAAAGGGGAGAAAAATTTCTTGCATCGACGAAGAAAAACCTAAACACTTAGCAGCGTTTTTGGCGACGTCGAATATGTGATCATTCCACAAGAGGTGGTCTGTGACACACATACCGAGAACTGTAAGGTTATTTGTTTCTTCGATGCAAGTGCCACTCATGGACAGTGGCATGGGGGGTGGGTTTCGCTTTAACGACAGGAGACAGCATTGAGTTTTGGAAGCATTAAATTCTACACGATTTTTGTATCCCCATTGGACAATGCTGTCGAGATCAGAATTTAATGAGCTAATCATACGCTGCCGTTCCAGCTCCACATCCGAAGAAGAGGGATGAAGATCTGGAAACGAATATGAAAAGCTGAGGGTACTATCGGCAGCAAAACAGTTTAATGGATTAGAGGTTTCAGACAAGAGGTCAGTGATGAAACTAAGGAAGAGAGTCGGAGACAAAACGGAGCCCTGGGGCACACCAGCATTTATCTTATGAATATCGGACTTGAAACCGTCCAATACAACTTGAATTGAGCGATCCGAAAGGTAATTTCTAATCCAACGAAGAAGAGATTCATCCAATCCAAATGCACGCATTTTCGATAAGAGAGCTTGATGCCAAACTCTATCAAACGCTTTTGAAATATCAAGTGCAATAATCTTACTTTCTCCAAAACGATGTAAAGATTTGTTCCACTGTTCGGTGAGATATACCATCAGATCACGGGTGGACCTATTGCTACGAAAACCGTACTGCCGGTCATTAAGAAGCTTCCGTTCCTCGAGATATTTCTTAACCGTAGACCTACGTTAAGAAAAAACGACTAATCTTACGTTAATAGGTCGTTTTCGACCCTCATATATTTCTTAAGAGAATTCAAATAAAAATGAATACTTTTTACAAAAGCAAGTATGTATTACAAATATGTACATCTACATGTTTTCAATACATTTTACACATATATTGCGGTTATGAATGTTTTTACAGACGTTTTTTTGCGAAAACGCAGACCAATTCTGTTTTGTTGTTTTTGGCTTTTGTTTTTTTTTCTGTGCATAAAGCACATCTTCCACGCTTTTTTGGCTGCGGTGAATCGATTCTAAGCCGCTTAGCTGTAGGATTGAAATCTCTTCCAGCAAGTGTCGCCTGAAGGACAAGTGAGCATGATGCTCTAGGTGCTCTTGAGCACAAAGAAATTTGAATACGGAATGAATTTTCATATAACGGGTCGAAAACGACCCAATCCGACAGAAAACTCCCAAATTCAAAAAAAATCATGGCCAACTTAGTTTTTTAACCTAAAAAAGCTTGAATTCGATGCATTAAGGTGCATGGAACAAAGTCAAGAAAAAACAGCCAAATATAAAAAGTAGTTATTTTAATATTTTCGATAAAGCAAAAGAAATGGGTCGAAAACGACCCAAACGTAGGTCTACGGTTAAGCTGATGATTTATCAGCGTTTCCATGACCTTGGAAAGAAGGGACGTAAGTGCAATCGGACGATAGTTAGAGGGGGAAGAAGATTCGCCTTTTTCAGGGACAGGCTTGACAAATGCTGTTTTCCACCCACTCGGAAAGAGACAAGTAGAATAGGACAGATGTTAAAGCTTACGCATTGGTTTTGCCAGCGTTGAAGAACACCTCTTCAGAACAATAGGAGGAATACAATGCGGGCCAGCAGATTTGTGTACATCGAGATCTTTTAGGACTCTTGCAACTGCACGAGTACGAAAGAATATTGGTCCCATAAAATCGTTTACGCTCTCAAATGCAGGAGGAGTCATGACACTCTCTGGCAGCGTCGAATTAACAGCAAACTGTGCTGCAAGCAAATTGGCTTTTTCTAGTGAGCCGACTGCAGGGGTATCATTGAAGACGAGCGTTGGAACCGAAGACGAAGTGGTATTTCGAATATTTTTTACAAATGACCAAAAATTTTTACTACCCTTGGGACATTGTAGTATTTTTTGCCTTAATTTTTGGTCATGTAAAAATTTGGTTCTTCGAATGTGACCGTTACAGGTCTTTCTAGCTTGTTTAAACTTGTTCCGGTTTTCCTCAGTAGGGTTGGCTTTATAACTACGGAAACTTACTTCTCTCACCCTAATAGCCTCTTTGCAGCTCAAATCAAACCATGAATTCTCTTTCGGTTTGATAGGCTTTATCCTGTTCGGGATAAAATTTCTCATTCCGCAGAGAATTAAATTTGTGATCATATCTGCACTGGAGTCTACGTCACTATCGAGGAAGCATAGTGACCAGTTAAAGTTCCTGAAGAAATTATTGAGACCGTCCCAGTTGGCTTTCTCATATTGCCAAACGGTTCTCATAGGAGCTTTCACTTTAACTGGATTTTGTTGGCATGAGAAATTTGCAGATATGACACAATGGTCTGATGAGCCTAGGGGCGATAATACACTAACAGTGTATTTATCAGGGTCAGAGGTAAGAAAGAAGTCTAGGGTGTTGGCGGTTTGACCTGCAACGTCAGGGATTCGAGTTGGCTCGTCAACAAGCTGAGTAAGTTGGTTTAACTCAGCAAAGACCTCAACATAGCTTCCTTCGGGTGTTGTCTGGCCTGAAAAGCGAAGCCACCTAGAATTGTGTACATTGAAATCGCCCGTAATGACGATTTCAGTGTGAGGATAATGGGAAACAATTCTTTGGATGGAGTCGGACAGATCATCAAATTCGTTAAAAGTTAAATTTCTGTCCAAATTGGGGCTTCGATAAATGAAACAGGAATGAATGATTTGCTTCTTTACCGTGAATTTTAACCACAAAAAATTAAAGTTTGTGTTGGAACACAAACCATATTGTGGTTGAAGTTGGTAAGCTACATCATTTCTTATATAAACGGCTGGTCCATGATGAGGGAAAAATAACGGCACTAAGCTATACCCATATAGATTAAATTCTGAGTGATCAGAATTTTCACCTATCTGGGTTTCGCTTAGTGCCAACACAGCTGGCCTGTTATTTGCAGTGTAGACATATACAGAAATTTTTCCGTAGTCCGCGAATGTTGCAATAATCGATTCTAAATGTACCAACCATTTCAAAATTTCAAACTAGGTAAAACCTAAGTCAGACAATTAACTATGTTGTTTATTTAGATTCCAATTTGAGCCGATCTATAACAAACAGTCACTAGTGTTATGCCTTGGTGACTGAATTGCTACGATCCGCCCCTGGTTAACTAGAATAAACAGCCATTTATCTGAGATCACATTAGCTTAATCAATGTACACATTGTGTGCGAAGCTCCACACACAATGTGCATAACGATCTAGCCAGTGTAACTGTGAGAAATGAAGGGAAAAGGAAAAGGAAGGATTACCACTCGTTGCACTGTTGTTTCTTTTTTTTTGTCATTTGCTCTCTTTTGTTTTTGTTTTTTTAGGCTGCGCTAATTGTACTGCATAAGTTTTAGTTGCACACTTTTATTGATTTTTTTTTGTGTGTTTTTTTTTTTATGGAGATTTGAGGTGATGCGATGTGATGGTTGATGGATGGTGGTTGATTGCACGCACAAGCACTGATTTTTTTTTTGCACGTCGCGATTTTAGCTTTATTTTTATTTTTTTTTTCTTGTAGGTGAGGTGGATGGAATTATAATTTAAAATTAAGGGGTTTTTATTTAATTTTTATTTAATTGGTTTGGGGTATTGTTTTTTTGTTGTAATTAATAGATTTGGCACAAAAGACTAAAGAAAACAAAGAACAGATAGGGCGAACGAGGGAGACTCTCACAAAGACGTGTGCAGCCGATGGGAGGCTGGTCGGCACTTGTGAGTTGGAAGAAGTGTCTTCTGCCTTAAATGAACTGGAAGGTTCGGCTAGTTCAGATTTTAATGGAGTATTTCCAATTGTTTTGAAACCTTGTTTTGAATCTTTAAACTATATTCTGCAATTCATTTTTAATCAGTCGCTTTCTACTGGCCATTTTCTAGATGTATGGAAAGTTTCTTACATAAAACCGATCTTCAAGACCGGGGATAAAAAGCTAATTACCAATTACCGTGCTATAAGTAAGCTCGCTACGATTACTAAACTGTTAGACAAAATAGTCAAAAACAAATTGTATGACATTATAAAGGGTCATATTTCTGATTTTCAGCACAGTTTCTTTAGTGGTCGCTTAACAAGTACTAATTTGGCTTGCTTTTCTAATAAATGCTTCAATGCATTAGAAAAGCGATACCAAATGGATGTGGTCTATACCGATTTTGTTAAAGCCTTCAGTAGAGTAAGGCCCATTTGCTGATACAGAACATGAATACTTATTTTCCACATAAAATCTTATGTGACAGTTAAGTAGAGGAAAAAGTTGAACATAAGCGCTTAGGGTGAACATAAATACTTAAGTTTCGTTTCAGCAAATGGCCCTAAATCACCTAATTTTAGTTAAAAAATTAAAGTTATATGGTTTTGATGGTACCCTACTAAAATGGTTCTGGTCCTATCCAATTGGTAGAAACCAAATGGTAAAAATTGGTGATCTTGAATCAATCCCGATTATAGTTCATTCAGGCGTTCCTGAAGGTAGCCATTCAGACCCACCACTTTTCGACATTTTTATCAATGATTTTCCGTCAGTTTTATCTGTTTCTGAATGCTTAATTTTTAATTATTTAAAACTAAATAAAAAGTTATAGTGATTGCATTTCATTTCAACAGGACTAGGTAAACTTTGTTACATGGTGCTTCTCAATTTTTCTATATGCTCTGCTTTGACTTTTAACCGCTTATCGAGTCCAATTGTTTTTGATTACTTTTTAAGAAGTGATAAATTGAGCAGAGTTTTCGAAGTTAAGGATTTGGGAGTAATATTTGATGAAAAATTGGTTTTTGAGTCACATGTTTCTCATATTGTCTCCAAATCAAACTCTATGTTAGGTTTTCTGAAGCAAAATTCGTCAGATTTTAAGGACCTATATACTTTAAAGGCTGTTTATTGTTCAATTGTTAGACCATTGTTGGGATATTGTTCTATTATTTGAAATTCTGATATTGAAAATATCCAGAAAAAATTTCTTAAGGTTTGCTTTAAGACAATTCCCTTTTGATGGTAGTATAAATCATTACAAAAGCAGATGTTTAATGTTGGGAATGCAGACTCTTGAGTCAAGACGAAGAATGTTTAGTGTTTTGATTGTTCGTGATATTCTTTCGAGTGATATCAATCGTGTATTTTTACTTTCCTTAATTAACAACTACGCAACGAGTAGACCTTTGAGAATGAGAGCTCTTATTTTTGAAATTCCCCACCCTATAAATTATGAACAACGTGAGCCTATTTCTCATTTCTGTACATTTCTTAATATGACTTTTTGTCTCAAGATATAAATTTAAAACATCATTGTTAACATTATAACTTTTAAGGTTTTCGCGGTTGGAATTATACATTTTTGGATTTTTCGGATTAGCCGCGTTATATATATTTAATATTTAGCGAGTTCAATACAGTACTCACCGGGAAACTGCCAAAGAGATGTTAAGAGCGATTTTGGCTACGCAGGTTGTAACGTTGCGTGGAAGGTTCTGTTTCTTGCTGATATTGTTGTTGTTGGTTTGCAAGTTGGGAGCTAACTATGCTCACAGTATCCTTGTTTGTGTGCATTGGCAATTGGATCGACCTTGTAGCGTTGAGTATGGGATCCCATGTTTTCGAGAGCTTAAAGCTGTCGTCACGATTGAAATTGTGGTGTCGTTTAATCTCAATCGCTTCGCGCACCAAACGGGGGATATAATGAGGTTCGTTTGCTAGAACCTTAGCTTTATCGAAATGAACCCAGTGGTGTTCATCTGGGTGATCGTGAATATGCTCGCATATGGCGGACTTTTCACGTTGGTTTTTGCTAACAGCGCTGATATGTTCTTTCAGACGTGTCGCAATGCTCCTTTGGGTTTGTCCTACATATGAAGATCCACAGCTGCAAGGGTACCGCATATACTCCAGGTGTTTGTAGGGGGAATCGATCTTTTGGTGATTGCAGGTAATTAATCACTTTCTTGGGTGGTAAGTATATGGTTTTTACACCATATCTTTTCAAGATGTTCCCTATCCTATCTGTTACACCTCTCACATATGGCAAGAAAGCTTTCTTGTCTAAAAGGCTATCTTCCCTTTCCTGCGACGGAATTGGCTTCCACGTTCTTTGCTTTTTCGAATAGCCATTCGCTTTGAGGACATTGTCCAGCAGAGAAAGTTCAGTGGCAAGATGGTCGTATTGTTAACATTATTACAAAACTTATTTTGATTCTAAATATATGGTTGTATTATTTTAATATAATTTTAAAATTTTGCAAAAAATTTGTGGATTATAACTATCGTAGATTAAATAAATAAATAAAATAAATCGTTTTCTAAATTAAAAAAAAAAAAACATATTATCCTTATGAGTCTTTTAATCACACATCGTCCTTAAGAAATAAAAAAACTTCTTACTTCCTCGATGGAACCGATCAGTAATGGAGAATCCTTTTCCTGTTCAGATAATAAAAATATGGAACGCACTTCCCCCAGTGTATAAATTAATAATGAAATATATAAATGTATTCAATTTATTAATTACTTTACCTAGTATATATGTAGGTGTACAGTAACTTTTAAAAATTGAAATATGTAAACATTTTTTATTATTATTTATATGGCTATTTCTATCTAGGCTCTTCCAAAAAATACTGTTCAATAAAGGATTAAGTATCTTGTGTATTTTTCTCATACAATAGAATGAAATGAAAATGAATGAATTGAAAGTTAAAAAAGTTATTATGTATGTACATACCTTTAAAAAAGAAATAAAAAAAAAAGATTAAATATATGTATTTTATTCACAAAAAACAAATACATATAGTACAATTCTATAATTTGCAAGAAAGTGTAAGTATATCTGTAAAACATGAAAATTTGCAACATTGCTCTCATCGTCACAAAATCAAAACAGATACGAAATTATTTAAAAATCGAAAAAAACACAAAAAAAAGTACTCCTAATTACATCTGTAAAACATGAAAATTTACAACATTGCTCTCATCAAATCTCACAATCAAAACAGATATGTATACGAAATTATTTGAAAATTGAAAATAACATAGGTATATATAATATATACTTCTACATATATCAAAAAATAGACCTATGCTAAAAACCTATGAATAAATCCACAGTCCAAAGAATTCTTTTCATTTTTCCCCTGTTGCTATGATACCATCATCTGCCTCACCTTGTAACCGATTTTATTTTTATTACTCGCAGAAAAACAATTTAATTAAATAAACATGACAAACGTGAGCTTTCGCACCGACGACGACGACGAAACATACCTACGACCTGCGACAGCGACAGTACAAGTTGGTAACTGTATGCATGCAATTATGTATGTAATCCTAATTACTTTATGCATACAGAAAAATGTCGAGCTTTTAAGTTTTCGGAGGGGGTGAGAGGTAGGTGTAATAAATAGATCGTAATAGTCTTATAATTTTATTTACGATCTAGCCTCAGGATGTGTTCTACAACATTTTGTTGCCTTTCTCTCAGAAACAAAGTTCTCGCAGCAACTTTTAAGAGAGGGTTGAGTTGGCAGGAATTATGGGATCTTTGACTCGAGAATGAAAGTTTTCACTTAATGATGTCAATGATCCTGGAATTTAGAATTTCCAATGTCGGTTAGTGATAGGATAGAGAAAAACTGCTATGGCAAAGCTAAAATTCTTCTTAATTGTGCTAGTCGAACATCTTAGTCTTCAATTTTTAAATCACGGTCCGCCGGCCGTCGCGCCGCCGCCGTTGCAATATATGTACCTATACAAAGCTACATATAAAAAATTATTTTATTTGCAAGTACCTACCTAATTACATTTATGTACGTAACATTCTAATTTAAAAATTCGTTTTTATTAAAAATTTTAAATTAATTTATTAGGTAAACGGTTGCAAATAAATTAAAGAATTTTTTTAGTGCAAAAAAAAAAAATATTAATAAAAGGCCATAAGCTTTCAGAAAGGCAAAGGGTGAAAATTTTGTCTTTGTTCAAGTATAAAACACCTTTTTTTTCTTTGTTACGACGGTGCACCGCGGTGGTCTAAAGGGGTTTATGAGTCAGTGATCTCTCTATCACCAATCATTCTTACAGCTCTTTTTTGTATTCCATCCAAGAGGCTTAAGTAAGTAACTGGAGCACCAGCCCAGAGATGGGAATTGTAGTCAAGCTTTGGACGGCTGTAGGTTTTATAGATAATAGCGAGATCAGACGGGGACAAAAATTTCTTGCACCGTCTTAAGAAACCCAAACATCTTGCGGCATTTTTGGCGACATCGCATATGTGCTCGTCCCACGAGAGGTGGTCAGTGATGCACATACCGAGAATTTCGAGATGTTCGGCCTCGTTGATGCAAGTGCCACTCATGGACAGTGGCAAGGGGGGTATATCTCGCTTCGACGATACAAGACAGCATTGGGTTTTCGAAGCATTAAAATCTACGCGGTTTTTAATTCCACATTCTACAATGCTGTTAAAGTCAGAGTTTAATGAGCTTATCATATTTTGCCGTTGCAGTTCCACATCCGAAGAAGAGGGATGAAGATCTGGAAACGAATATGAAAAGCTGAGGGTGCTATCGTCAGCGAAACAATTTATTGGATTAGATGTTAAAGAAGATCATTAATGAAAATGAGGAAGAGGGTTGGAGACAAAACGGAGCCCTGGGGCATACCAGCATTTATATTATGGGTTTCAGACTTGAAACCGTCCAATACAACTTGTATTGAACGGTTCGAAAGAAAGTTTCTAATCCAACGAAGAAAGGATTCATCGATACCGAAAGCACGCATTTTCGATAAAAGAGCAAGATGCCAGACTTTATCAAATGCCTTTAAAATATCAAGTGCAACAATCTTACTTTCTCCAAAACGATGTAAAGATTTGGTCAACTGTTCGGTGAGATAAACCATCAGATCACCAGGTGACCTGTTGCTGCGAAAGCCGTACTGCCGGTCATTAAGAAGCTTTCGGTCTTCGAGATATTTCTTGAGCTGATAGTTTATCAGCGTTTCCATGACCTTAGAAAGAAGGGACGTAAGTGCAATCGGACGATAATTGGAGGGAGAAGAAGATTCGCCTTTTTTGGGATTGGCTGCACAAATGCTGTTTTCCAACTGCTCGGAACGAGTCCAGAAGAATAGGATAGATGGAAAAGCTTACGCAAGGGTTTTGCCAGCGTGGAAGAACACCTCTTCAGAATAATAGCGGGGATACCATCCGGACCAGCGGATTTATGTATGTTGAGATTCTTTAGGACTCTCGCCACAGCACGAGCTGTGGAGTCATGACACTCCCTGTCAGCGAAGAGTTGGAGGCGAACTGCTTAGCAAAAAGGTTAGCTTTCGCGAAAGAGCTAACAACTGGAGTGTCATTGTTAACGAGCGTTGGGACCGAGGAAGAAGAAGAATTCTTCATATTTTTCACAAATGACCGAAAATTCTTACTGCCTTTGGGACATTGCAGTATTTTTTGCCTTAATTTTTGGTCATACAAAAAATTGGTCCGTCGAATATGGGCATTGCAGGTCTTCCTGGCTTGTTCCGGTTTTCCTCAGTTGGGTTGGCTCTAAAACACCGGAACTTTACTTCTTTTTCCCTGATAACCTCTTTACAGCTTGAATCAAACCATGACTTTTCCTTAGGTTTGATGCTTTTAACCCTATTCGGGATTAACCCTATTCGGGATAAAAGTTTTCATACCCACAATAATCATATTAGTAATCATATCTCCGCTGGAGTCTACGTCACTATCGAGGAAGCATAGTGACCAGTTAAAGATCCGGAAAAAGTTGTTGAGACCGTCCCAGTTGGCTTTCTCGTATTGCCATACGGTTCTCTTCGGAGCTCTTTCTTTAACTGGATTAGTTTGACACGAGAAATTTGCAGATATAATACTATGGTCTGACCTGCCTAGAGGCGTTAATACATTGATAGTGTATTTATCAGGGTCACTCGTAAGGAACAAGTCAAGAGTATTTTCAGCTTGGCCATCAATATCCGATATTGGAGTGGGCTGGGTGCAAAGATCTCAGCACACATTCCTTCGGGTGTTGTCTGGCCCGAATGGAGAAGCCACGAAGAATTGTATACATTGAAATCGCCCGTAATAACGATTTCAGTGTGAGGATACAGGGATACAATTCTTTGAATGGAGTCAGGCAGAGCGTCAAATTCGAGAGAAGTTGAAGCTCTGTCCAAATTTGGGCTTCGATAAAGAAAGCAGTAGTGAATTATGTGCTTATTTAAAGAAAACTTGAACCACATAAAATTGAAAAAAGGGTTGGAGCAGCGTCCATATTGTGGTAAGAATTGATAAGCAACATCATTTCTAATGTAGACGGCGAGCCCATGGTGGGAGAAGAATAAAGGCACTAAGCAACACCCATGAATAAAAAATTCAGTAGGGTCGGAATTCTCACCTACTTGGGTTTCGCGCAGTGCCAATACAGCTGGCCTGTTCAATACAGTGTGGATGTACGCAGCAAGAAAATTAATTCTTAGCCCGCGAATATTGCAATAATCAACACTGAAATTGTCAATCATTACACGTATAAGAATAAAAAAGACCAAAACAGACGATATCTAAAAGAAATACTGAGTTGAATACAGGAATTCTTCACGATTCAGCGCCACGATTAGTGTTATGCCTTATTTTTTTTATAGAAAAAATCTTAGGCAGTTGTCATTACCAACCGCCCCGACGTTTTAAAAATTTCCTGAGGAAAATTGTGTTCGTTTTTCCGATCGTTGATTTGTTTAAATCATTCAACACGAACGCCATAAGTATACCTACATACATTGTATATGAATTTGCATAGTACTCTCATGAACACGTTCCAAATGTTGTGTGATGTGGTCGTTTGAGGGCGCACTTGTATATACACAGAAACAGCAACCAAAAAATTAGTAAGTGATGTGATCGCTTGGTGGCCGACGTGTGGAACGTGTTCATGAGAGTACCATGCAAATTTATATACAAAGAAGGTAGTCAAGATCGTCAAGAGGTCGAAGTATAGAAAAGGATATCCAATAGTACGAGAGCTAGCAACGTGAAAAAACAAGAATTTCAGGTAGGCCAGTTTTTAGATATGCTATCTCTCTCACTCCCCCGGACATCATACGGGCTACCTGGCTGGCGGTAGTGATTGCGTTCATCAGTGCGCATCGTACCTATACAGGTAAAATATTATAATTTCAAATCATTTTAAGAAGTTTTTTTTTTTTTTTATTTTAACTTTTTAAACTATTCGCAACAAAAATTTATTACCTTTTCCCAGACTGATATAAAGTGTAAAGTGATGTTTGATGTAGTATCATTTAGCTTGGTCTAGAAAATTAAACGTCTAATAAATGATCAGGAAGGATTAAAACTATAGAATTTATTTATTGATGAATACCGTAAATAAATAATACTTTATTTTTGCACAAAATTGATAAAATGACCAATCTTAAGTTTGAAAAAGAACCAAAATTTGGATGGTTACCTAAGAATGAATGTTAGATTTTTTAATCCATTAAAATTTTTCAAATTATCGTAGTATTTAACACACCATCGAGCGTAGTTTGGCTTATTAACTATAAAAAATAAGTTTGTGATTTTTGGAATAATATGTTTGAATACTTCAAAATCACCCATTCATGATGTTGTAATTAACTAGTTGGATATAAATCATATAGAACTGAACAGTTTTACCATGATCACCTTGTCTTGTTTTATCTACGAATTTTTGATACGAAGAGAGCAGTCGGTACAATTCTTCATTCGGTAATAATTCAGCAGTCGTAGTTGATTGAGAAATTTAAAAAAATCGTGTTGGAGTTGTTTTGTTTTAAAGTATTGGTCAAAATGCAAAATTTGCAAACCGACAGGCATCAACGGATGAAGGCGGAATCATACGGTATAAATTTATAAAAAGTGAAACACACCTAAGAAAATAGCAAACCAAAATAACTTAATTAGGCCACCCATCATACCACCTCCTGGCGCTTCTATCCCACCTCCTCAGATTCTTAATGTGAACCAAAATGATTTAATACAACTTGTCAATAGGTTAATACAAGAAACGCTTCAAGTTCAGGGACGACAAATATTCAACTCGATTATTAATCCCGCAGCGGATATTAACAACGAGATAGATCAACCAATAAATTTACTGGAAAATAATATAAACGATTTAGATAAAATACCAGATGTGGTTAAAAGCTTAAGAGAATTCTCTGGGCAGACTCACGAGTTTAATTCATAGAAAAAAAGTGTGGATCATCATCATCATCATCGGCTCGACAACCGGGGTCTGGTCCTGGCCTCCTTCAACAAGTCTCTCCACCTATCCCGGTCTTGAGCCGACGCCATCCTGTTGCGCACCCCAAGACTTCCGGCGTCTTGGTCTACGCCATCTCTCCAGCGCAAGCATGGTCTACCACGCTGCCGTCTACCATAGAATGTACCACAAAGGACTTTCCGAGCAGGTTCCTCTTCACTCATGCGAGCTAGGTGCCCTGCCCACCGGAGTCTACCGAGCCTAATTTTTGTCACTATGCTTCAAGGTAGATTGCGTACAATTCATGATTGTACCGTCTTCGGAATCGTCCTTCCTCACATATGGGGCCAACAATTCTCCTTAAGACTTTTCTCTCGAACGCGGCTAAGAGGTCGGAGTGTCTTTTGCTAAGCACCCAAGTCTCGGATCCATACGTGAGTACTGGCAGGACCATGGTCCTGTACAGCAGTAGTTTTGAAGTTATGGTGAGATTTCTGGATTTGAAGAGCTTTGACAGACTCTAGTAGGCTTTGTTGGAATTGAGTAGCCGCCCGCGTATTTCTTCTTCTAAATTATTATCGGCTGCTACTATTGACCCAAGGTATTTGAAGGATTGCACCACTTCAAATTCGTGCTCCGCTACCTTGATTGTTTGACCAACTGTTCTTCTCGCATTCGACGCCACCATGTACTTTGTTAGACCTTCACTAATGTGCAGCCCCAGATTTTGTGCCGCCTGCTCAATCTGGATGAAGAAATCGTGTACAGCTTGTTCGGTCCTTCCGATGATGTTTTTTTTTTTTTATAATGAGCACGCACACAAGGGGATTTAAGTACCCTTTATATGTCAGAACACAGTGCGAGCTTTAAGTAAGTGGGAGAGGATTTGAAAGGAAGAATGTCAATGGCGTCTGCGTAAGCCAGTCTCTGTCTGGACCTGTTGACGATGGTCCTCTTGTTGCCGTGCCAGAGTCACGGATTGCTTTCTCCAACGCCAGGTTGAAGAGGAGGCAGGCCAAACCATCCCCTTGTCGGAGTCCATTAAAGATGTTGATTGCTCTGGATAGCAATCCGGCTACTTTTACTTGGCTTGTACGTTGGTCATGGTCATCCTACAAAGTCGTGTCAATTTATTTGGGATGCCGAATTCTCTCATGGCTTTGTAAAGTTCTACCCTGGCTATGCTATCATAGGCGGCCTTAAAGTATATAAACAGATGGTATGTTGGGATGTTAAATTCTAGACATTTTCCATCGCCTGCCTAAGGGTAAAGATCTGATCAGTTGTTGATTTGCCTGGAATGAAACCACATTGATATTGGCAGATTATGGTTTTAGCGTATGAGGCTATCCGTTCTTGTAGGATAGAGGAGAGTATCTTATAGGCGGTACTCAACAACGTGATACCTCTATAATTGCTGCACGTTGTGACATCTCCTTTCTTATGTATGGGGCAAATTATACATTTTCGCCAGTCTTCTGGCATTTCTTCCTGCTCCCATACGTGCACTAGAATATCGTGAATTGCTTGATGCAAGGCTGGCCCGCCGTGGTGGAATAATTCGGCTGGTATGCCATCGGCCCCCGGGGCTTTGTTATTCTTAAGCCGGGCTATAGCCTTCTCAACCTCTTCTATGCTTGGTGGCGGTAACATAGGGTATTCTTCTTGAAGTCATGTACTGCGTCATGTTTCGGAGGGATTGGTAGAACTTCCGCGCCTGGTGCGGACCTCGCTCTCGGCTTCTTTCTAACTCACAGATGATGTTCTTCTCTCAGGCTGATTTTTTATGTCTGTGAAGCCGTTTTTCTATTCTTCTGAGCTCTTTATATCAATCTTCGCCAGCAGAGTTTTGGAAAGCAGTTAAAGTGGTTGTAGGAAAAAGAAATTCTATTGCAGTTAGTCTTTCTGCAGAACAGCTCAAAACTCACTTCATGCAGCTGCTTAACGCAGAACAATTCTCACCAGCCAATCTATACGCAGCGCCTCTTACATTGGATGTACAGTTGGACTCAACAATGCTTGAGATAGAAGAGGTTATTTACAAATCCAAAAATAATAAAGCACCAGGTGAAGACGGAATATCGTTTGAGTTTTTTAAAAACTGTACACCGGAGTTCAAAAACCTACTCGTAATAACATTCAACAGAATCTTTGAGAAAGCTGAAGTACCTGATACCTTCCTGAAAACAATTATATATCCGCTTCATAAAAAAGGAGATTTCGAAGATCCAGCTAAAAAAACTTTTCTCATCCGTTTTCTATGAAAGGCTTACTCATTGGGTGGAAAAGAATCATATTTTGCATGAGTTCCAAGCTGGCTTCAGGAGTGGCTATTCGACTGTTGACCAAATATTTTCGTTGTTATGCTTAGCAGAGATATACAAAAATAGGAATAAAAAACTGTATGCTTTCTTTGTCGACTTTCAAGCAGCCTTCGACTCAATACCACGAAAAGCACTTCTATAAATTATGTATGATAGGGATATCATCAAAAATGATAAATGTATTGAAAGCTTTGTACCATAATAATACTGCTTGTATCTGGGATGGAAAATGTCTCCGAAGATTTCGAAACAACAGTAGGAGTAAAGCAAGGGTGCGTTCTTAGCACATTACTGTTTATCTTATACATAAATGATATCACAGATGCTGTTAAAGGTGGAATTTAGCTCCGTCAGACGAAAATTCCAGGGTTATTATTTGCAGATGACATCGTTTTTCTCGCAGAGACAGTTGAAGGCATGCAGCTTATGATGAACAGATTAGGAAGTTATTGTAAGAGTTGGAATCTATCTGTCAACCTTGATAAAGAAAAAAAGAAAACCGAATGTACCATAAATTCATGGAAGAAGCGCAGAATTCGCAGTACAGGTTGTATTATAGCAAATTGGACCACTACCTAAATGAAAGACATACTTTTAAGCTTACCATTCTACGGAGTTAATAAGTACAATCTTTCGATTAAGGGGTGAATTATTGAACCTCAATTTCATACCACACCGACCAGAGTTACCAATTATATGTACCTTATGCAACCGTTATGAAAGAGAAGATGTGTTTCATTTTATGGCAGTCTGTCTCGTTTTAAATGAATTTCGAGTGCAGTATTTTGGAGTTCAGTCATTGGAATTAGGGGAAGTGCTAAAAATTTTAAATGGATCACGTGGCTGGGAAGTACTTTTTAATTTCACTAGAAAAGCATTAAAATATCGAAATTGCATTGTAAACGAAAATTTTTGAAACAAGAAAGAAAAATATGTATATCTACATATGTTAATTAATAATCAAAATTAAAATAAGAATTTAAAGTATGTCAGTCTGGTAGACGGCTTTTATGCCAAACCAATAGACTTTTTTGTTAAAATAAGCAAAGAATGTTTGAATTTATTATTATTTTTATAAGTCAATAAAACTAAAAACTAAAACTATTAATCTTCGCGTGCCCGCGTTCTATGAGATTGTTGCATTGCTCGGTACGCAACATTCTTACGTTCAGTCGCTAGCTTGCATTCATCAAACCAGTCGTTCCGACTTCTACGACTGCTGCCTAACATGGAGTTGGCAGTACTAATGACAGTGTTCTTAAGGCGTGTCCACTTCTCATCTACGCCCAGCATACTGGCTCCAGGACTTACTCTCCCTGGATCGAGTGGTTCCAGGGCGAGTCCTAACGCATGTTCAAATGTGTTACAGGTGCTTTCATTGCGTAGCGCAGCCGTGTTGATTCGAACCTGATCGGCGGATTCAATACGTCTTCGCAAGGCAATCCGCCCTCGGAAAACCATACCAAGAAGATAGTGATCCGAGTCGATATTGGTACCTCGGTACGTTCGTACCGTCATCAAGTTCGAGTAGTGGCGAAGGTCTATCAACACGTGGTCAATTTGGTTACGAGTGACTCCACCAGGTACCTGGTACTCGCAACGACCATGTTTGTCGATGCTGCCAATTCTAGGACTCGAAGTCCATTGTCATTAGTGCTCTCATGCAAACTATGGGTGCCTGCGTAATGCCTGAATACCGGCTCCCGACCTATTTTAGCATTCAAATCCCCAAGGATGATTTTAACATCATACCTTGCACAGGCATGGAGGGCCCTCTCGACTTGTTCATAATAAGTCTCTTTTTCTTCGTCTGAGGACTCCTCCGTAGGTCCGTGAACGTTAACGAGCCTGATGTTCTTGAATTTGCCTCGCACGCGAAGGGTGCATAGGCTTTAGGTTATAGCGTTAAAGCCGATGACGGTAGACTTCATTTTTTCGCTGACCAAGAAGCCTACCCCGAGCACATGGTGTTTTGTATGACAACTGTAATATAGGTCATAATCTCTTTTCTGTAAAACACCATTGCTGTTATGCTGTTATGTCAGCTTTATATTCTGACAGGGTATCGGCTAGCTGCTGAGCAGCTCGAGCTCTATAGAGCGATCGTAAGTTCAATAAGAAAATTCGTAAATCATTTTTCCGTTTTCGTTGCAAGGGTTGTCGTCGTGGGATCAGTCCGTTTCCGAGGCTTGTTGCTGGTCTCGATATTCTCTTAGTTTTACGGAACAGGGAATCAACCTGTTGCCAACCTGTGGAACTAGCCTGATCATATTAGCCAAATCTTTTAGAGGATTGTTGCTAGCGGCCGCCGCGAAGAGGCTATGATCACACTTCCACCAGTCCCGAATAGTTACGGCAGGTGCATGTTTTCGTATGCTACATGTTATTCCCCCTATTCGGCTGATGGCTGACCGCCATCTTATCTGTTATTCGTAATAAAATAACAGGACATATCGACGTGGTCTTAGAGTCCTATAATACGCCCCTTAATTGGGAAAAAATATCAAAATGCCTTACTGTAATTTATGCAGACAAGAAGGATTTAGGCACCCTCGAATATCAAATGACCACTCTAGTACAATTGAATTTTATCAGGTCGTCTATCACCAATTACGCAAAAACATCAGCACTTGCAGCAAGCCTATCCACTACAAAAGATGCAACGAGTCTATCATACTCAACCACATGATGACGAAAAATCAAAATCTTTAGAAGAGTATGAAGCGGAAATTTGATGGCATTATGGGACACGACTCTCTTAAACAACTAAATACAATCATCCATACAACGAAAAATGTTATGTCCATTCACCCTAGTCCAACTCATCTAAGAATTTCAATTCCACTTAACCATAAAAATATTAGAACTGATCACATGACAAGAAATCAAAAAGATGGCATTATAAGGCTATCAATCTTTTTTTTTCAGAGAGCTTTAGATGACATCCTAAGGGACCTTATAGGAAAGTGTTGTTACGTTTATATTGACAACATTGTAATTTTTGGAAAGGATGAGGATGAACACCTCAAAAATCTCCAAAAAGTCTTCAGCACGTTAGAAAATGCAAATTCGAATTTTTCCAAAAAGAAATTGAATTTTTAGGTTTTATTATCGGCAGGGATGGTATAAGAACCAATCCAGAAAAATTTTAAGCATTAGTCGACCGACCTATTCCCGAAACTTAAAAGAACTCCGATCCTTCTTTGCAATGTTGGGATATTATCGGCGCTTTATTAAAGATTACGCAAAATTGGCGAAACCCTTGACATCCCTTTTAAGAGGGGAAGACGGACATGTGTCCAAAAATTATACGAAATATAAAGCTGGCAAAAAGTTTCATGGATGTGTTCAAAAATGAAATCCCTCGGTAGTTTTCAACAGCTAAAGCACCTCCTTTTTTGAATAGGGGATATATTATTGAAGACAGGAACGCTGATGGGATGGCACGCGAATTGAATATGTGATTATAGGAGTTTTTAAGGCTTATTATAAAATCAGTCGACGCGAATTTAAAGAACACATAGGGGATTCTGTCTAGACCTGCGGCTTTATTCAAACATACTCTATCTAATACGCAAAGAAGTTCATCTACGGAAAAGTTGGAATCTAAAAAATTGTCCTCAACATATGGCATTGCATGTAAACTCAGAGTTTAGCAGGTAAGCAAAATAGTTTTTCAACTCCGCTGCTTTTAGTTGGCATTCATTAGTTAGGTTTGATCCGCTAACATTTTTCATTACTTTCCAAAATTCGGCAGAAGACTTTACATTTGATAAAGATTCAATGATGTTCGTATGATAATCCCTCTTCTTTTGTACACACAAGGTCTTATAGATCTTATTAAATTTTGCGTAACACTGTTGAAATATGGTGATGTTATGTTTACGAAATAGAGCTACATAGGTATGCGAAAGAAAGATTTCTGGCTCTCTCACAATTGTTATCGAACCACTTCTCTTTATGAATTTGGCGATTTTTTTTTTGCACTTGGTTGACGTGGGTTTGCCTTTCTAACAATATCGAGTATATCCTCTAATGCTGGGGACTGCGCCAAAGTATTAAGCGATCTAAGTTCAATGTTCAGGTTTCGTTGATATTCCTTACAGAATGAATTGTTCCACTTGAGCTTTGGTGGTAGATTAAATACCTCATGTTGAACCGGTGAGTTGGTGCCAATCTCAAAATTCAGTGTTTTGTTCAACCAGGCCTCTGCAGCGACACCATAATCAATAACTGAGTGAGCAGAAGAGCGCACAAACGTATAATCTCCGTTTTTATCTCCTGGGCACCTTCCGTTCAATACAACAAGGTTATACGAATCGCAGAGTTCTAGAAAGTTGTTGCCTTTGGAATCCTTTCTATTGTCTTTCTAAGAACGAGTACAAATATGTTCATAAGGATACACTGTAGAATATAGAGGCCGACCTTGTTCATTACGTGCGTTGAAAAAGCAGGTTGGGCGTTGACAATTGAGCTAACAAGTCTTCCAGACCGGCAAAATCTTCAAACCAGTGGTTACAATTGAGGTATATTAGAACAATTAAATGTGTAACTCCTTGCTCTTTATTGAGATTGCACCTTAAACAAAATAAAATATTTCTATTTGAATTTCTACTGAAATCTAGTAGGCTATGCATATTTGAATTTTATGGGGAATTCCCTACTAAATGCCTTTCATGTTTGTATACCACTTTTTATGTTTTTATTATTCATTCGTTGTACAGCAGAGCTTAAATAAACATCGAAATTATTAAAAGTAAAAGTTGTGTTTTCTGTTTTTTTATCGAAAATATCCAATAGGTTATGGGCCCAGTCCCTTTTTTTCTTTTATTTGTGTTGATAATAATAATAATAAAAAAGTACTTTTGATTGCAAAAAAAAAAACAAAAATATTAATAGTGAAGTGATAATGCAAAATTCTAAATCAAAAAGAAATATTACTCCATTCAATGGGGAAAACTACAATATATGGAAATTCCGATTGAGAGCCCTTATTGCAGAAGAAAACTGCCTGCCAGCTCTGGAAGAGACTACTCCTGAAAACAAAAATACGGGAGAGTGGCGAAGGATGGAACGCATCGCCAAAGTATGCATAATAGAGCATTTAAATGATTCTCTCATTGGAATGATTGCCGAAGAAAAGTCAGCTTACGCCATTATCAAAAAACTCGATGAAATCTACGAACGAAAAAAGCCGAGCCACTCAACTTTCTGTTCAAAGGAGGCTCTTAACTTTTAAATTTAAAGGAGACATAACTCTAATTGAGCATTTCATAAAATTTGACGAAATGATGACGGAGCTTCAAGCTGCTGGTGCACAAGTCAACGAAATGAACAAGGTGGCGCAGTTGTTTTTGACGTTACCTTCTTCCTTCGATGGTATAGTGACTGCTATTCAAACGCTTGCAGAAAAAGATCTAACGTTGGCGTTCGTGAAGACAAGGCTGCTCGATTATGAAATCAAACTAAATCAAGAACATCGTGATACATCATCAAAAGTGCTCAATATTGAAAACAACTCCATAAATTATCCGCCGAATAATTTTAAAAATCAAAGGAAAGTGTTCAATCAATTTAAAAAGAATAAATTCAACAATCAAAACAACCGATTAAAATGCGATCACTGTGGACGTTCAAACCACATAAAAGCAAATTGTTATTTTTACAAAAAATCAATTTCAAATAATGTTAGAAATCGAAATTATAAATAACAACCCAAGACTGGATCAGTTCAAGTTTTGAATACTTTTGAACCCAATAAGAAATTTGCCTTCATGATTGGACGAACACAATTCAACAACAAATCGACTCTGCAACAGACCATTTTGCGAACAAATTGGAATATTTTTCAACACTATCAAAGCTGGAACATCCGATTGAGATAAACGTTGCTAAAAAGAACACCACAATTCAAGTCAACGCCAGAGGTTCAATTGATGTAGTGACCAAAAATGGACTCCAAGGGATGTTACAAAATGTTTTTTATTCACCGGATATTCCACACAACATCCTTTCAGTTCGTCGAATCCAAGAAGCTGGAATATCAGTTTATTTTGAAAGCAACGGAGAAGTTATAATTAAGAAAGGTAGTGAGGTCTTGGTGAAAGGTGAGTCGGTTAATAAATTAATTATAATTAAGTTTTATTATTCAAATCTGAACACAAATTCAGAAATAAATACCTGCATTGAAGATAGATATATGCTTTGGCACAAAAGACTTGGCCATCTAAGTAAAAATAAAATTTTACAGTTAAAAGAGGGAAAAATGGCTGAGGACAGTAAAGTCATAGAAAATATAATCCCTTCGAATATACTTTGCGAGTCGTGTATATACGGTAAACAATCACGGTTACCGTTTTCTAAACAAAAACACAAATCTCAAGTTAATCGTCCTTTATTCATAATTCATTCCGATATTTGCGGGCCAATTAGTTCTTTGACAATTAACAACAAAAATTATTTTGTTACTTTTATTGATGATTTTACTCATTATACGGTAGTGTATTTATTGACACATAAATCTGAGCTATTTGAAGTCTTCAAAGACTTTGTAGCTAAAAGCGAAGTTCATTTTAACTTAAAAATTGAAAATGTCTATTGTGATAATGGACGCGAATATGTTTCAAATGACATTAAATCATTTTTCAAAGAAAAAGGTATTTCATATCATTTAACCGTTCCATATACTCCGCAACAAAACTCAGTTTCTGAAAGAATGAACAGGACATTAACAGAAAAGGCTCGTTGTATGATTAATGGTGCCCGTTTGAATAAGTGTTTTTGGGGAGAAGCAATTTTAGCCGCCACATATTTATTAAATATTTCCCCAACAAAAGCATTAAATACAATTAAAACCCCATTTGAAATGTGGCATAGTAAAAAACCAAAACTATACAACTTAAAAGTTTTTGGTTGCACTGTTTTCGTTCACGAAAAAAATCGAAAAAGTAAATTCGATGAAAAATCATTCAAAGGTATTTTTGTGGGCTATGAACCCAATGGTTATAAAATCTTAAACCCAAAAACTAATAAGTTTATTATAGCCCGTGACGTCATTTTTGACGAACACAACTATGAAACATCAAGACCCATTTTAAAACTTGATGAAGGAGCTGATTTAGAAAGCTTCAATGAATTAGAAATACCAAAATTAACTAATTCTGACAAAAATAAACCTGTCGATATACAAAAAGCAGGTAAATCCGGTGTAACAGAAAAATCTGAAACGGATGATGAAAATCTTAAAATAAAACGCTTAAAAACTACAGAGGAAAACTGTAGAAAAAGCGATAGAATTAAAAATCTTCCTAAGGTTTCTTATAATGAGGACGAGGAAGACTATGAAAATTATTCGTTGTATATGGAACCAGTCATTGAATCGGTTCCTAGAGACTTCCATGATATTGATAAAATGGAAGACAAACAAGAATGGTTAAAAGCCATACAAGACGAATTAAATTCACTTGAAGTAAATAATACCTGGTCAATAGTGCAAAGACCAGTTAATAAAAATGTTGTTGACTGTAAATGGGTCTTTACTATTAAAAACAATGTGAGCGGAAATCCATGCAGATATAAAGCTAGATTAGTCGCTAAGGGCTTTAACCAAAAATATTTAGAAGATTATAGCGAAACCTTCGCACCAGTGGTACGAATTACTTCTTTTCGGATGATTTTAGCATTCGCAAACCAATTTAATTTATTGGTCCATCAAATGGATGTCAAATCAGCATTTTTAAATGGATGCTTGAAAGAAGAGATATATATGTCCATTCCAGAAGGCATAGAAAATAAAAACAATAATATGGTATGCAAATTAAATAAATCTATATATGGGTTAAAGCAATCAGCTAGGTGCTGGTTTGAACGTTTTGATAGTATACTAAAAAATCATGATTTTAAAAGCTCTCCTAGTGATCATTGTATTTATTTTTTAAATAAGGGAAATCTAAATAAAAATATTTATGTTGTTCTTTATGTTGATGATCTTTTGATTGTAATAGGAGATATAGAAACAATGTTAAATTTTAAATTATATTTAAAACAACAATTCGAAATGGTTGACATGGATGAAATTAAGTTGTTTTTAGGCATAAACATAGAAAGAAACGAAAATGAAATTTCAATTGATCAAAGCAATTATTTAAAAAATGTATTGAAAAGATTCAATATGTCTGATTGCAATCCAATAAGTACACCTCTTCCAGTAAAACTCAGAAGCCCTAAATTCAAATAAAGATTTCAAAGCTCCTTGTCGAAACCTTATTGGTTGTTTGATGTACGCAATGCAGTGTACTCGTCCTGATCTTTGTACAGCAATTAATTTTTTGAGTAGATACCAAAATAAAAATAATAAAGAATTATGGCAGAGTTTAAAAAGAGTCTTAAGATATGTCAAAGGTACGATTAACTTAAAATTGACATATAAAAAATTATCATACAAAGAACTATTAATCGGATATGTAGACGCTGATTGGGGTGGAAGCGAAATTGACAGAAGAAGTACCACAGGATACTTATTCAAATTTTTCGGTGTTAATCTTATTTGCTGGAATACAAAACGGCAAACGTCAGTAGCAGCTTCGTCAACTGAAGCTGAATATATGGCATTATTTGAGGCCGTTAGGGAAACGCTATGGATAAAGTCCTTATTGAAAACTATTGATCTTCAAATAAAGGATTCAATCGTTATTTTTGAAGACAATCAAAGTTGTACTTCACTTGCAAATAACCCTGTATCGCACAAACGTTCTAAACATATTGATATTAAGTATCATTTCACTCAAGAACAAGTAGAAAACAAAACAATATTAATAAAATATATTTCTACAGATAACCAGCTCGCTGATGTGTTCACCAAACAGTTACCGACTCCCAAATTCCAAGAAATCGTTTTTAAACTCGGTTTAAGAAATTAATCAATATTATTATTATTATTATTATTATTTTTTTTTTGACCTATTATTTTTTTAACTATTCCTATTTGTATTTATAATTTAATATAACTAAATTTATAACTGAATTACTAAGAATTTTTTTTTAAACTATTGAACTATTGTTATGTTTCTTAATTTTATAATTTTTTTTTAAATATACTAAAATATTTATATTTTGAGGGCGGCTATTGAGGTTGCACCTTAAACAAAATAAAATATTTCTATTTGAATTTCTACTGAAATCTAGTAGGCTATGCATATTTGAATTTTATGGGGAATTCCCTACTAAGTGCCTTTCATGTTTGTATACCACTTTTTATGTTTTTATTATTCATTCGTTGTACAGCAGTGCTTAAATAAACATCGAAATTATTAAAAGTAAAAGTTGTGTTTTCTGTTTTTTTTATCGAAAATATCCAATACTCTTGAAGCGAGATGACGTTGAAATCTACGTGCTTTTCGAATTTCAAAATGTTTTTGAGTTCACTTTTGAATCCTAACACCAACCCACCACTTGCTCTTCCAAAGTTATGTCTTCTCGTTGCAGGTGTCCACGCTAATTCGTATCCTCTAAATACTTTATTTAACATTTCAAACTAGTTTTCAACTAAAAAAGTTTCTATCAGGATAAAAATATCGAATTCTCGAACAAAATTGAAGAAATCGGGATAAATCAGTTTATTTTAGAGATCAGTAACATTATAACGCAGAATTCTTAAACTTAAAATATTATTTTCAAAAACATTGTTTGAATTTAACGTCTGGCTGACGGTGAGGTGTCAATTATATGAACTTCCAGAAGATGAACGATTTCCAGAGTGACTTCCAGGTGGCGCTGTGTTAGGAAGGGAGAACTTATTGACAGATTGTCTTGATGACAGGTCTGTTTTATATGTTTCGTTTACTTTTGTGGTTAACATTTCTTTCGGGTTGAATTGCAAATGCAAATTAGTTAAAACTGGAAAAGAGTTCACTCAATCGCGCAAATTCATCGCTATCTCCACATCTTAGACCTAGGTTGTTGTCCCAAGTAAAAAAGTTTCCATCGATGTACAGCCTATCGTCTTTAAGGGAAGTTTTAACATTCGGGAGTTGTAACCTTACCGCCGATCTGATTTACCCAAGGAACCTTCTTTTCTGCCGGACACTGAATGGTAAATCTTTGCGGATTGACATGCCTGGTCCTTTAAGATGAGCTCATTTTCGGAGAACTTTATCTACTGTCGAGCGGTTAGGGAGTTGTACCAACACGCTGACCATTCCCGGCTTGCTGCCTTTCACTTGGTGTGCATTTTGGGCCACGTCTTCTTCAATGAGGCCATTGCAGATATTTTTTGCTTTTGAAAGCGGCTCAGACGATTCATCCACAGGTAGGTGCAAGATCAGATTATTCTCTGTTTCCTTCTTCAAAAGTCTTTCGACTTGGGCTTCTAAATAAGCACTTTGTGTCTCTAAATGTGACACTTTAGCTCTAAATTCATCATGACTTGCTTTTAAAGAAGTGATTTCAAAACCTAGGGCAGCGATATCGTTTTTCGACGCAAGATTACTCAGCTTAGAGTCCAAAAGACGCTCTAAATCTTCAATGGACATGCTACTTACGTTGGACATGCTTGATTTAGTGGTTTGGTAACGTTTCTCAGTTCCAAAAGATTCTGGAGATGTGTCTACAGGGTGAGTCATGAGCAATGCGACAAAATGCTAGGGCGTGTAGGTTGCGTTGAGACAAAAAAAAAATCGTATGGGAGGGGGGGGGGTCTATTCCCCTCCGTTTAGCCGAGAGGGGCAATTTTCGAAAAAACTGACTTAAAATGGAAAAAAAATTATTTAAAATCAACGGCTTCATTCACAATGCTGTGCGATACGTTTTTGAAAAGCCAATAACTTTTTTTTTCATTCTGTTTTTAAATAAATTATTCTAAGAAATAGTTTTTGAAATATTAATTTTCAAAGTCAAAATTTTGAAAAAAAAAAATTGAAAACATAAATTTCAAATTCATTTTTTTCAAAATTTTACGTAATTAAGTGCTAATTTTAATTTCAAAATTCAATGCTGTTATTAATTTTAAGTCAAAATAAGAAAACCGGATGCAAAAATTTTATGTCGTTCTCAAGAAATTAAAAAAAAAACAAAACCACCTTTTTCCAAGAAAAAGGGCAAATTCTTAAACGCAACATTTGCAAAGCAAACCACATGCAAAGCAAATGAAGAATGCAGTTGAAAAGGCAAAGCAAGTGAAGTGCGCAAGATATTTTTGACATTTGCCGAAATACATTTGCATTTGCGCATGAAAATAAAGTCTACTACATTTAGGGACAATCTGCTTAGCAGGGATGTTTACATTTGCATTTTGGAATTGTTTGCTTAGCATAATTTGCGCAAGTTTTGCGTTTAAGAATTTGCCCAAACATTTATTTTTATTGTAACGAAGCAATTTATTTATTAACTTCCCATAGGGAGTTATTGTAATCGGTCCGATTTGTCAAATTGAAATTTTTGAAATTTCTCGACGTTTTAAGGTCTCTAGAGCCTATATCAATCATTTTTAGAGAGATGTCTGTGTGTGCGTGTGTACGTACGTTCGTACGTTCGTACGTTCGTACGTCCGTACGTTCTGGTACCATTTTTCGTCGTCGATATCTCAATAATGAGTAGAGATATCGACTTGAAAAAAATTGTGTTTCACAGATAATAACTTCGAAAGAAGCTGAAAGGGCGTTTATTAATATTCAATCTGTTGTTTTCTTACTATAGCAGTTTAAAAAAGAAGTGAAAATTTTGGTTGGGCTCAAATATCTCACGAACAAATAATGCTATTGACTTGAAATAAATTTTATTCGACTTATAATGACATCATACAAATTTGATATGAATTTGGAAAAAAATCAATATACCAATTCAATGGACAGTTTTTTTTACAAAAAATTAAAAACTACAAAAAATTCTACCAAAAATTGGTATAAATTGATTTTCGACTCAAATTTCTCAAAAACGGGTAACGATATTGACTTCTTGTTTGTTTTATTTTCTACATAACATAATTGTTAGCAACTGATAAAATGTTGACAAATATTGAATGGGCAGTTTTTTAACAAAAAATCAAAAACTGTTAAAAATTCTAATGAAAAGTAGTTACAATTGTATTTCAGCTCGAATATCCTGAGAACGAACAACGATTGTGCCTTCTAAAATATTTTATTTTATACATAGTACAATTTTTTATGAAAGGTCAAATTTTGACAAATATCTAATTGACAGTTTTTGACAAAAAATATAAAAAAAAAAAATAAAATAAAATTGGTTTTTCGACTCGAATATCTTGAGAACGAGCAATGATATTGATTTTGCCATTAGGTATTTAATCTCTATAATATAAGGGCAATTCGTAAATCTCTTTAAATAATTAAAATGCTTTTCAATCTTAAAATAATGATTGTTTGAATTTAACAGCTAAAGTTTGTTTCGCAGAAAATTTGGTTATTTGAAAAAACCTAAATATAAAGTTTTCAAGATCACAAATGGGAAGTTATCAGTGTGGGTCGCACCCAGCCTCTTTTTTATTTAGCATTAATCTTAGTTTTTTTTACTTTTTTTTAATTGGAGTTTTATGAGAACGTAATAAAATTAAATAGTATTGGAATAACCCTGGATTAATATTATTTTCATTGCTAACTTCTGAAAACTGACCTGTCAATATTTTTGCCTTGGCCTGCCCGCAGCCCATGGGTTCTACCTGTTATGGGGACAATAGGGACAATAAAACCGCATTTTTTTTAATGAAAAAAAAAGAAGAAAATTGCAACGCAAGATAAATAAAAGGCATTGCAGTTTTGCTTAGTAATTATTTCCAATTTGAATATTAACTCATTAACACGTAACGATGTCAAGCTCATACACCCGAGAAGAATTAACGGACATGCATTTCTGCTACGGTTTAGCTAATGGTCGAAGTCGTGAAGCCGAAAGACTGTACGCTGAAAGATATCCCGATAGGAGGTGTCCCCATCATAGCACGTTTCCAAGAATCCACCGACGTCTAAGAGATCATGGAGTGCTGGAGCATCGAAGAAGCGAAAGGCCAATTTCTGATGAGTCAAGAATCTTAGATGAAAGAATTCTGGATTTAGTCCGAAATAATCCCTCCGTCAGTACAAGAAGGATATCCACTATGCTTGGAGTGTCCCAATCTAGAGCATGTCAAGTACTTCGGGCGGAAAATTTACACCCGTACCACTTTACGCCTGTTCAGGAACTCACCTCAAACGACAAGTTATTGAGAACCGAATTTTGTAGAACATTACTACTTAGAAATGAAACCGAACAAAACTATTTTAGAAGAATATTCTGGACGGATGAAGCACAGTTTACTAGGGATGGGGTTACTAACTTCCACAATTTACATTATTGGAGTAGCGCCAATCCACACAAAAAAAAAAAACAAAACAAATCACAACACCGCTTTAGTTGTAATGTTTGGCTTGGTATTGTTGGACACACTGTGATCGGGCCCCGGTTTTTGAATTCCATTATTAATGGAGAATCATACCTGCAATTCCTACGAGACCTTTTACCCGATTTATTAGACAGCGTGGGTGGATGATCATTTTAGTGACCGTTGGATCGGAAGAACGGGCCCCACGGAATGGCCGCCTAGGTCACCAGATTTAACTCCCCTAGATTTCTATGCATGGGGATTTATGAAGAATTATGTTTACGAAGTGGA
Organism: Syrphus vitripennis; assembly: GCA_958431115.1. Classification (NCBI taxonomy): domain Eukaryota; kingdom Metazoa; phylum Arthropoda; class Insecta; order Diptera; family Syrphidae; genus Syrphus; species Syrphus vitripennis. The sequence goes on from OY288108.1 coordinate 71,928,765, forward strand.
AATAGTATCATTGGAACAACTGAAGGAACGAATTGAAGTCGCTGGAGTCAAATTGCAGGAAAATTTGTCAAGCATAAACTTATGTGAAGCCATTACAAGGAGATATAATCTATGCCTTCTAAACAATGGAGATCATATCGAGAATTTTTTATAAGTACTTCCAATAAAAAACATAGTAAAAATAAAAGGAATAAAAAAAACTAAAAAAACTATGATTAATGCTTCTTAAATTGCTTCGTTACAATAAGAATAAATGTTTTTCTTAGAAAATGGTGGTTTTGGTTTTTTTTTTAATTTCTTGAGAACGACATAATTAAATTTTTGCATCCGGTTTTCTTATTTTGACTTAAAATTAATAACAGCATTGAATTTTGAAATTAAAATTAGCACTTAATTACGTAAAATTTTGAAAAAAATGAATTTGAAATTTTTTTTTCAATTTTTTTTTTCAAAATTTTGACTTTGAAAATTAATATTTCAAAAACTATTTCTTAGAATAGATTTATTTAAACAAAGAATGAAAGAAAAAGTTATTGGCTTTTCAAAAACATATCGCACAGCATTGTGAATGAAGCCGTTGATTTTAAATAATTTTTTTCCCATTTTAAGTCAGTTTTTTCGAAAATTGCCCCTCCCGGCTAAACGGAGGGGAATAGACCCCCCCTCCCATACGATTTTTTTCTTGTCTCAACGCAACCTACACGCCCTAGCATTTTGTCGCATTGCTCATGACTAACCCTGTATAATTGATCTTTTATTCATTCGTCTTATACAGTCGTAGGTTAAGATGAAAGATATTGTTTTTTTTCCCTCTTTTTTTTTTTGATTTTGCGTTACTTATTGCTAAGAACTTACTTATTTTTGATGAGAATAGACAGCTGGTAGAAACTATACTTAAGTAGCTTATTTTAAAACTTTTTAGCTGAGTCTGAATCAATGCTATCTCACTACATTGACGTTCAAATGTCAATTGTCAATTGTTTTTTTTCATTAGGAGTCAATAAGAGCACCGAATTCTATAAAAAAAAATTATATTAAATCTTATGGTTTTGAGAAATTATACTTCAAACTTTTTTTTTCCGGAATTTTCTGTTTGAAACTCATTTTCTCGAAAACTGTGCATAATTTTTGATTAATTCAAAAAGTGGCTTATATTACAAAATACTGACTGTAAAAAACAGTATTAAACTCTACTGTAAGTATTACCGTTATTTTTTAATGATTTTTTTTTTTAACTTTTAGTACTCTTTTCATAAAATTGCCCCTCCCGCCCAAACGGGGAAGATAGACCCCCCTCCCATAGTAAAAAATGCTTGTTGTTGGCGCCCAAGTTATCGTACTCGTGCCAAAAACTCGCTTGCTTCTGCAGAAGTCATTCTTCAATACCCAGACTTTGAAAAAAGCTTTCAGCTAACAACAGACGCTTCCGATTACGCTATTGGTTCATTCCTTTCCCAGGACGATAAGCCAATAACTTTTCTTTCGAGTGCATTAAATAAATCAAAAAAAATTATGCCAGCAATGAAAGAGAAATGTTGGCAATAATTTGGTCATTGAACTCGCTTAGAAATTTTCTATACGGATCCCGGAAGATAAACATTTTTACGGACCACCAACCCCTTACTTACGCTCTAAGTAACAAAGAATCAAACTCCAAAATGAAGCCATTATAGCCATTTTGGAAGAATACAATTATGAGCTTAAATACAAACCAGGGAAGGAAAATGTTGTTGCAGATTCCCTCTCTAGACCTCCGAAAATAAAAATTAATCTCAGCTCAAAATTTGATTCCCTCTGTTGAAGTCCCTATAAATATTTTCCGAAATCAACTTCTACTTAAAATAGGAAATGAAAATAGCTATCAAATTAAGAATCCCTTCGACAATTACACTAGACATATCTAAACATGACCAGACTACTCGAAATATGACATTATCGACATATTTAAAAGATACCTTAACCCAAATACTATAAATGGACTTCTTACGGACAAAATGACAATGGGACGTAACAAGAAATATACCCTTTACATTTTAAAGACTATCGCATCCGTTTCACTCAAAAAATTGTTTGAAATGTTTGGTGATGCAGTCTCTTGAGTTCTTGAGAACAGAATTAGATTTCTGAGCCTTTACAGCCGCTTGTATCTCCGAGCATAAATGCACGATAAAATGAAATGAGTCGAGGTTAAGGTTAAAACTAGACTAACTTTATTTTTATGAAATTTCCTCTATTTATACTTACAAATAGTTTTACAAAAATTCCATTTTTCAATACAATATAACATATGATGTAAGAATGAATGAATGAAATTTTATTGAGTCTTTAATTATCTTTTACAATGTTGTTTCATCTTATTCTATCTCTTACAAAAGTATAAAAGTGGCTGTATCGTATGGCCTTCTTTAACAATTTTTTTTTTAATCTAGATAACTCTAGAGCCTCTAGCCTCGTGGCATGTCAATTTTTATATATGAATATAGTGTTGTTCTGCTCGTGCTCCTGAGCGTTATACATTTGCGTGAAACGGAAGTTTCTTTTCTTATATACATATTTACAATTTTAATACACTAATACTAACTTAAAACTAAGTATAGCGCACAGCGTTTTTGTATCTTTTTAATTTTTTGGCATTAAGTGTTGGTATTTCTTGTCTTTTATTATAAAAGAGAGCGAGGACGCTCTATATATTTGAATATATAGTTAGTTCACTAGAAGAGTGAAAAGTGAAAAGGATAGTTATAAGCAATGACTTTATATTACTTATTATTTATTATACATTTAGGATGAGTGTACCATGAGTACCCACAAACCCTCGCTGAACAGCTACAAACTGCTTTAAAAAGCTAATTAACTGGGCCAATGGATGTGGACTGGATATAAATCCCCACAAAACGGAACTTGTCCTATTCACGAGGAAATACAAGATTCCATTGGTGGCAAATGGGGACTCTCTCCTAATATTGCTCACTGGCTGTACACCTCGGTCATAAGACCAATACTTACATACGGGGTGATATTATGCTGGACCGCACTGGATATAAAGATAAACTTGAGCAAGCTTATCAAAGTCCAAAGGTCAGCGAGTATATGTATAAGCGGAGCGCTAAGGTCAACCCCTTCGGACGCCCTGGACATACTACTAAATCTTACACCCCTGGACATTTTTTAGCAAACAAGTAGCGGCAAACTCAGCTATTCCAGAGTGCTTAGACTACACCACACCTCAATTGGTGTTCGAAAATAATTCCCAGACCTCTGTTCCATCCAGAACTGCATGGGAGGACCGGAGTCTTCTGGACAATGAATCTTTGCACTTCTACACTGATGGTTCAAAAACCGACGATGGTGTAGGAAGTGGTATTTTATCGAAAAAACTGAATATCAGTCTTTTCTTCCGCCTACCAGACCACTGTAGCGTGTTCCAAGCAGAAATTCTGGCGATTAAGGAAGTTCTTTCTTGGCTCAGAGAAAACGTAATATCCAACACGGATATTCGGATCTTCTCAGACAGCCAAGCGGCTATTAAATCTCTTGCCCATGTCTCCTCAAACTCAACCACGGTGATTGTATATAAATTTGCATAGTACTCTCATGAACACGTTCCACACGTCGGCCACCTAGCGATCACACCCCTAACTAATTTTCTGGTTGCTGTTTCTGTGTATATACAAGTGCGCCCTCAACACCCCACAACACAAAAACCATCGTGATGATAGTACTATAAGTTTTATATATAGGTACAATGACCACGGTCCGAGACTGCCAATCATCTCTGAGGGAGATGTCTGAGCAGTTTGATATTCACCTCATTTGGGTGCCGGGACACAGAGACATTCAGGGCAATTGCAGGGCGGATGAACTCGCCAAACAAGGAACAATATAGGCCTGCCTATCGCTACATGTAAACTCATGCTAAAGCAGGATGCTTTAAAGAAAACCAACCACAGATGGACTCAGAGAAATACCTGCCGGGCAACCAAACAAATATGGCCGTGTATAGACTTGAAACGTTCAAAAGGGTTGTTAAACTTGAAATAGTAACTTAAATCTTCTGCATATTAGCTCCATCATAGGTGTTCTTACAGGACACTGCTTAATAGCAGTAACCTCGGAAATCAGATAATTTTATCTCCGCAGAAACGAGCTGTCAAAATTTGTATGGGAAAAATATTCTGCAAACCAGATAAATTTATCTTACAGAATTGATGCAGAAAGCGAATAAATAAACCTCATAAAGTTTCGAGAAGTAATTTGTGACGTTTAGTTGTGACAGCTGATTATTTCTCACATTTATGCAAGAAATTTTATAGGGTGCTCATGCAAACGTTAAGCAGAAAATTATATCTTTCTGCAAAGCGGAAAATTATCTCGTTGCATGAATACCCTTAATAAATGAACTGCATAATGAAAGAATAAATAACATTACAGAATTGTTAAACGAAATAATTAAATCATTGAAAGAAAATAAAGTTTAAAAAAACGAAGCATTTAATAATCTTCAATATAAACTCAAAATTTAAAGAAGAATTAAAAAATTTAAACTATGCCATATATTGGGCAAAACTTGGTATTATTAATTCTCTTATAAGTAAAATCTCAAAAGAAAATTTGTCTTTTGCCACTGTTGAAGTTGCTTTGAACTTTGCAGAAGTTGAAATTTTAAGTAATCCCATCTCAATACTTTATATTATTATTATTATTATTATTATTATTATTATTATTATTAATATTATTATTATTATTTATTATTATTATTATTATTATTATTATTATTATTATTATTATTATTATTATTATTATTATTATTATTATTATTATTATTATTATTATTATTATTATTATTATTTTTATTATTATTATTATTATTATTATTATTATTATTATTATTATTATTATTATTATTATAATTTATTAACAGATACTTAAAAGTAACCTGGTAATTACAATTTTATTGGGCCTAGCTGCGAGGACTATTGGCTCTGAGATTTAAAGTAAAATCAAATTTTATACTTTAGATTACATATGAGTTTATTTACTAATTCGATATTTTTTGAATTTGGAATTTTGAGAATATATCCGTCCTCTCGTGTTACTGCGAATGAAGTGTTTTCTTGAGTCTTTGAGCCGTCAGTAAAATAGAACTTCCATCCTTTGTCTAACAGTTTTGATTTGATATCTGAGAACAGGGCTCGATAAACAGAGTGATTGGTGTTGTTTTTTCTATACTGAGATGGTGTCATATCAATCGATTTGGGTTTAATTTGCCAAGGAAGGAATGAGGGTTTAAAATTATATTCCCGTTTTGTTGGAAGTTGAAGTTTGTTGGTTTTGATCAATACTAGTTTAAGAGTGGATGGAATTCGTTTTACACATTTTTGATTTATTGCCCGTGCAATATCGGCATCGATTAGAGAGTTTCTGGAGAAGACTAGTTTTGGGGCTAACTTCAATGTTAGCTCATCAATTCGATGTTCTACAGTTCGAAGCCCAGCTTCGGCAAGCAAATTTTGTATCGGTGTCGTTGGTAAGGCGTTAAGGGATCTTCTTACTGCTTGATGATATGGTGGTTTAATGATGTTAAGAGTTGATTTAGGGTATTTACCGTAAATATATAATCCAAAATCAATTTTGCTTAGTATTAACATTTTTGTAATGTGAGAAAGAGTATTTATGTGGATGTTACTTTTACAATTGCTTAAATATTTAATGATATTGGTTCTCGCAGCTAGGTTTTTTCTTAATGATAAACAATGTTCTTTCCAATAATATTTATTATTAAAAATTATACCTAGGATACTTAAATTATTTACATTAGGAATACGTATATTATTTATATTAAGAGTAAGATTAGGACAGTTAAGTTTTCCACAAATGTGAAGTAGTTTACATTTTTCTAATGATAATTTTGCGCCGGATTCCAAAGACCATGTTTGAATGTCTCCAATGGCATTAAGAAAGAGGTTTTTGCAGATAGTTAAGTCTGAGTTTTTTGTTAACATATATACATCGTCAGCGTAAAGACAGTGGTCTAATAGGTTATGTCTTTCAAGTATATTGCTTATGTCGTCGAATGCTATAGTGAACAACATTACCGATAGGGGAGACCCCTGCGGTATACCGTTTTCTAATGGGTATGTTTTGGAAAAGCAGTTATTAATTCTTGAGGAGAATTTTCTGTTTGATAAAAATGATTCGACGAATTTGAAAATTTTTAAACCAACCTTCCATTTTTTTAATTTGTTTAAAATCACATGTTTCCCGATTCGATCAAAAGCCTTCTCGAAGTCTAATGACAGTACGGATACATGGTTCTTTGATGATATGGCTTTTGAGATGTAGTGATCCAAATGGAGATGAGCGTCTACACAGCCTTTGTTTGGTTTGAATGCAACCTGTTTCGGAGATATACACTTTTTAGATTCAGCAAACCATAATAAACGCTTCGCCACAATTTTTTCTAAGATTTTTGATAAACATGAGATTAGTGATATGGGACGATAGCTTTCAATCAGGATTTTGTCCTTGTTTGGTTTAGGGATAAGAGCAGTTCTCCAGTTCTGGGAAATCGTTGAGGTGTCTAGAATGTTGTTATAGAGTTGGATTATCCTGAATTTCACGGCGAGAGGCAAATTTTTAACCATTGGGTAGGAGATTCTATCCCTTCCTGGAGTTTTTCCCTTAGTGTTGCCGAGACACGATTCGAATTCGACGAGCGAAATATGTTTTTCGATTGAACGAGCGAAGTGATTGTTATTTTGTTCTGGGGTGTAATTGATGACTTCATTCTTTTTTAATCTGAAGTTTGAGTGAAAATTTGTATCGCTTGAATAGTGGGACCATGTTTTAGCAAAGCAATCTGCCATTTGTTTTGTGTCTGAGATAATTTCATTTTGTGAGTGAATACTAAAAATTTTAGAAGGTGAAGGGTTGCCTGTAAGGAGTTTTATATTTTTCCATATTTTTGAAGGCGTGGAGTTAGCGTTTATTTGTGCTGTAAATTCGCCAAAGCTTTTAGCTTTACTTTCTTTAAGAGCTTTTCTAAACTTTGCGTTCGATTTTTTATAATAAATTAAATGAGTTTGTGTAGGTCTTTTTTGGAATGTTTTTAAGGCCGACATTTTCACCTTGCGAAGTTTTGTTAATTCTGGATTCCACCAGGGTACAATTCTGTTTATTTTGAGATTATAGGAAGAGTTTGTTTGGGGGATAGAGGAATTTGCAGCTGCACGTATGGCTTTTTGGAGTGTAGCTGCTTCTTTGTTGATGTTGAGACTAGGTGGTTTGTCTGCTAAATAGTTTTGGATTGTGGTCTGAAAGTGAGACCATTCAGCTAGATCGGTTTTGAATCTTTGGTTTGGGGGATATTTTTCCACAGATTTATTGATTGTGATGGTAGTAGTAATTGGGAAGTGGTCGCTATTATGAAGATCGGGAAGAGTTTTCCACGAAATTGTGGGGAAAAGCTCGGAAGAGCAGCGAGTAATATCTATTTGTGAAAAGGTACCATGGGTTGATAGATGGGTAGGTGATCCATCGTTCAAAAGTATTAGATTTGAGTTTATTTAGAAATCTTCAATTACTCGGCCTTTTGTGTTAGTTACAGGTGACCCCCAAAGCGTACTCCACGCGTTGACATCACCACCGATTATAATAGGAGAGTCAAATTGGGAAATAATATTGTCTAGGTCATTTTTTGAAATGTTTTGTTGTGGATGAATGTACATATATGCCTATATATGTAATTTTGGTTTGTAGATGAAGTTCAAGGCAAATGGTGAGCAAGTTCGAATTGATGGGTCGAATTTTATGCGGGATATTTTTTTTTAATTAGTAGACCTATACCTTGTTTACAAGTGGTGTTACTATCTAGATTTATAAAATAGCCATCGTAGCTCTTTGGTATGATTGGAGATGAACCGAAAGGTAAATGTGTTTTTTGTAGCGATACAAGACATGGGTTTAGTTCTTTAAGTAAAACATTTAACTCGTCAAGGTTATTAAAGAAACCTTTCATATTCCATTGCAGAATATTGAGAGTTATGTTTTTGGATTGGTAGAGTTCGCCCTGCCTTTTTTTGCGTGAAGCAAAGAATGCGTGTTCACTAGTGCCCGGGTTATTTGTTTTTTATTTGGATTTGTTTTTCGATTGTGAGGATATATTTTGTGGTGATGTGATGTTAAGTTGATCGGGCGAGTAAGGCCGCGGTGCCCTCCGATCACCGGAAGCACCCGTCAATCCGTTAGCGGCTAGACAAGCGCGCCCGACAAGCGGTGAAGATCGCGGCCTTAAGTTTGAGCTATAAAAATTTGAATTATTCTGTTTCATCATCAGATAAGTTCATAAAGTAATCATTTTTATGAATTAAATTATTGGTTAGAGAGGAGATTGGAGATTTTGATTTATTTTGATTATTTAGATTTTCTGAAATGTTTTGGTTAAAATTGTTTTCTATGTTTAGATTTACTGTTGAGGGGATGCTATTGTTATTGTTTGAATTGTTGTTGGTTGGGAGTATTGCTGGTGGACGGGGGGTAGAAATTTGATTTAAATTTCAGCTAGTTTGGGCTGGTGAAAGTTGTTTTTCAGTGTTTTTTGTTTGTTCGGTTTGTTTTGTTGGTTTGGTTGAGGAATTGGTTTTACGGGATACTTGAGAATATGTATTTTTATTGGATTGATTTCTCGGCCTTCAGCCATGGAGCACTTTTTTCTAGTTTTGATAGTAAGAATTTCTTTATTTTGTATGTATTTGAGGCAGTCTATGGAGGAGGAGGGATGGGGCTTAAGGCAATTGGCGCACATAGTACGTGTGCAGGTGGTGTCTTGGTGTGGAGGTAAATTGCATGTTACGCAAGCAGGATCTTTGCCACAACGTTTCTTTGTGTGACCAACAATTGGCAGTTTCTACACCTCATAGGGTTGGGAATATATTCGTTGACCTGGGCCTTGTACCAACCAATTTCAACTGTGGAAGGAGGTTGATAGAGGTCAAATGTAAACAACATAAGACCAGAGGGAGTGCGATTATTACTGCCTTCAATTTGTTTGGTAAATTTATAAACGTCGGTTACGTTTTGTGTTTGCATTTCAGCAACAATTTCTAATTCTTTGAAATTTTTGAGCCATGGGGCATATACTACGCCTTTTGAAGAGTTTAGAAGATTGTGATATTTAACCTGCACTGAGCACATGTTTGCAATGTTTGTAATTTTCATGAGCTTTTCGGCAATTTGTTTATTTTTTGCTAGGATTAGGATACTACCATCACGTAGTTGTGTGATGTTTTCGTATTCAGTACTTAGGTTAGGTTAGGTTGATTGGGCTGACAGTTGATCTTGTTACCGTCACACTTAGATCAATGTAGATCCATTGTGATACCCTGAAGTGTTATAACTTCTTGAAGTGTTAACCTATGAATCCGATGGTTCGTCTAGCCATTTGGAGGTCTTGACGAAGTTCAGTAAGCTCTTGCTAGAGAGTTCTGATAGTTCTTCTAATTCGTTGAAGAAGTAATTGCCTAGGGTTTTTTCCTAGTTTGGCAGAGTGATGGACAATGACAAAGAAAGTGAGCAGTGTCTTCATGCTCGTCTTCGTCGCCACAACCTCTGCAGAGATCGTCGGTATTAAGCCCCATTTTCTTTTTATGGTAGCCAAGTAGGTTGTGTCCCGTTAATATGCCTATAAGGGATCTTAAGGAAGGTTTATTAAGAATTAAAATTCTTTCGGACCTTCTCTTATCTTATCTAGGCCATAGTTTCCTGGTGATACCACAGGTTTCTAGAAGGTTCCATCTATCGTTGGATTTTTGAATAATTGTGTTACCGACGTTTTTCTTCAGTTCACATAGTGGGATTCCTATGTTGTGGTCTATGAGGGAAGGTTCAAGTAAAGAGCCTTCCCTTGCCAGCTCATCTGCTTTTTCGTTTCCTGGCACACCACTATGGCCGGGAACCCAGCAGAGTCTTACATTATGCTGTATACCAAGAACCTTTAGCTTTTCGCGACAGCAAGAAACAAGCCTTGACTTGATTTGAGTGGCAGCATGGCCACTTGGATTAGTTTTCCAGATGCTGGTTTGACTAAGCCGAATGGCGCTGTTTGCTGCTGATTCTTGTGCAAATAGATCTAGGGGTGGGAGATTGAGGATTGCTTCCAAACCCGCAGTAGGGGTGGTCCTCATCACACCAGTTGTGCTGATGCAAGCCATTCTTTGTAGCTTGGTAAGGGTTTTTAAATTCGTGGATTTCTCCACGGCTTTCCACCAAACCAGGCTGCCATAGGTCAGAATAGGCCTGACAATGGCGGTGTACATCCACATGATTATTTTAGGATTAGGTCCCCAGTTTCTGCCTAGAATCCTATTACATGAGTAGAGTGCAAACATGGCTTTTTTTTGCCTTTCTTGTATATTTAGGCCCCAGTTGAGTTTTTTGTCTAAGATTACACCGAGGTATCTCGCTCGGTCGGAAATCTTAAGTGGGGTATCATCAATTTGTGGTAAATCGAACGGAGGTATTTTCCTTCTGTTTGTAAAAAGTACTAACTCTGTTTTAAGGGGATTTACCTTAAGACCACATTTTTTGGCCCAGTTACTGACAATGGACAGTGCATTATCTAGTTGCTCGCTGATAGTGGTAGGATATTTTCCTGTTACCAAAAGTGCTAGGTCATCGGCATAGGCTACCACTGTTATGCCGTTATGTCTTAGTTTTATAAGGATCTCGTTCATCACCAAGATCCAGAGAAGAGGTGATAGAATTCCACCTTGCGGTGTACCTCTAGATGCGTGCATCTTTATCTGTGCGTTACCAAGTTCACTATGTATCTGTCTGTTCAACAACATACACATGATCCATTTGATAACTGTTGCTTCTACCTTGAGATCACAAAGTGCTTTTTCAATTGCACTATTGTGAATTTCAGGAGTTCTAAACTATCATAACCTGACTCTGTCCAGCTGTTGTCGGGTTTCTTTAGAGAACCCACACAGATGTTTGTTTTCGCTAGGATCTTTCTGAGCCTAGCTGATTTATTGGTGCACTCAATGTTGCTACAGAAATTTCTCTACGAGCTGCGTTTAGCACGTTGTGTTTCTGTTTTAAATTTTCTCTGGCTGGACTTGTAGCATGTAGCAGTCCCAGTCGCTATCAAGTCTTGTGCGTTTAGCGATATTGAAAAGTTTCCTAGTTTCTTTCCTAATATTTGTTAGTTCTAATGTCCACCATGGGGGTTTCTTGTTTTTCTTCTTCGACCTTACGATGGTACAACTTAAGTCAAAAGCTTTTTGCAGAGCCCCTGTGAGATCTACTGTTGCTTTTTCTAAGCTGTTTAGCCCTTGGATTGCAGTTGTATTTACGCTTTCTATGTTTTTACCAATTTCCCTATTGTAGATAAGCCAATCTGTACGCCTATTATTTCTAAAGGGATTGAGCTGACCTTCAACATTAGGAGTCGTAAATTCTATAAGACGATGGTCTGAGAAGGAAGGTTCATCTAGAACTTTCCAATTATTTATCTGACAGGAGTTTGAATTATTAGAGAGGGTGATGTCGAGCACCTCTTTACGGTTTCTAGTGACAAAAGTGGGTGTATTACCTCGGTTTGCCACGCAAAGATTACTACTAATAATAAATTCAAAAAGGGATTCACCCCTAGTATTAGTGTCGGTGCTGCCCCATTGCACATGGTGTGCGTTGGAGTCGCAACCTATAATAATATTAAAATTTCTCTTACTTGCGAATGATACCAATTGACTTGTTAAAAACGCTGGTGGTCCTTCCTCTCCATCATAAGGCATATATGTGGAGGTGATAATGAGCGTTGGGAGCTCCTTGCGTTCTCATATTACCGCGGTCTGGTCGATGTTGCTATAAGTAGTTAGAAGAAAAAGATTAAACTGTTTCCTGGCTACTATACAAGATCTTGGATTACAATTTTGACTGTCAGTGTTTGACTTGTACAGTGTGAGGTCTTTGGAGTTTAGGCCCTTGATCATGCCACCTACTGTCCAGGGTTCTTGAACTAGGGCCACGTCATATTGTCTACTTTCTATGAGGTAGACCAGGTTTGCGCTGGCGGCTTTACTATGATGAAGATTGATTTGTAAGATTTTCAATTCCATTTACATAATAAAGAATTTGTTCATCGCCTTACTAACCTGTTTTCTGTTATTTGATTTCAGTCTAAGCTTGCATCTGGTGATCCCGACGCGCACTTTGAAGTCCACTTTCCTTAGTAAGTAATGGTAGAGATTTGTGGTTCACTCTTGACTGAGAAGATCTTTATTAAGAGATATAATATATCTCTCAAGTCGATCGTTAGGAAGGGTTGGACCTTTAACCAGTAAGCTGCCTATTGGTCTTGTCAAGTTTTTTATGTCTTTTACATCGATAAGACGAAGATCGGCATTTTGCCATGGTGCTGCAGTTGTTCTAGTGAACTCCTGAAGCCACTTGAAGGTGTCATCGTTCTCTCAATCCATCACCTTGAAACCATGAATGGTTGTAAGGTTGCCAAAAAGCGGAGGGGGCCTGTTTTTGACGATGGCCTCGTTGACTTCTTCTAGTATTCTCGGTTCCAGGAGTTGCCATTCATCCTCAGTCAGTTTCCGTGAAGGTTTACCAAAGTCCGCTATTGCGACTTGTTTTCCCGGGAGATCTTGATCCTCTTCGTTACCTTATTAGGTGAAGAGTCGGTCGGGGATGCAAGTTCGTTCCTTGTCCTTTTCGAGGAGCAAGGAGCGCCATCATCAAGAGGTGGTTGTGCGTTTGGTTCTAGTCTCGTAGTAGTCAGTAGTCGCTGTTTGGATTTGTCCAGCGCTGCCTTCTCCTTTGCTGTCAAGGACTCGGGGGTCCTATTAGCAAAGCGTCGGACAATCCTTTCAGCATTCCGTTTTTGTCGTCGTCGTATTTCGATGTCGTTGAGTGTTTTGGCTTTCCGTTTTTTCGTCCTGTTCTCTATCACCGTGTTAAGGCTGTCGGTCGTCGTGTTGGTCGTGCGGTTTTCGGGTTCAGAGTTAATGGTTTTGTTCAGGTTTACTCCTAGATTGTTGTCAGAGGGGTTACCTTCACAAGCCTTCACATCCTTACCCTCATTGAGTGTAACCTCCCCACCTGAGTTACCAACTGATATCAGAGCGATCACCGGTACAGCAGGTGGTTTGGTTGACGACTCAATGTTTGTCCGACTGGTTAGTGTCTGTGTTTGTTCGTCTGGGGGAAGTGGTACAGCAGCCTTTGATGGGGGGCATCCTTCCTTACTCTGTGCTAAACCAGCGATGGGAGCGGGTGGGCCCATCAAGGTCTTTATGCTCGAACCTGTCGGAGAAAGGAGGTTTGGTGCTAGATTAGCGGAATGCCCATCTTTTCCCAGCTCCCTTTCCAGAAAGGCACGAGCATTATGTAGCCACTTCCTTTCCTGTTCCGTCATTTGGTCCCATTCCAGTTTACCCAACCTCTTGATGGTTCTTTTGCAATTGGTTATCTTGCAAAACCTAGAGGCTCTTGATGCCGTAGAGAGGCTTGAGCTTGCGATTGAACAGACATCACTGACATCGTCAACCTCAATCGCACTAGCTCCATCCTCCATATCCAGGTTGGTAAATGGATCCAATAGGAGATTTTCTTCCTCTTCGGTCAAGCAATGGGTCTTGTTGGAGTTCATCTCGTAATTCATACTCTTATAATTTGTCGAAACGATTAAATTTTTTAAAGATGTTCGCGAGGACAACAACACGTTGTCAGTACATTGAAACGATTGTATTCAGTACTTACTGCGTCGATAGCTTTTTTTTTACCACAAATTTAGAATTTTTGGAGATGGGTTTCTTTGGGAGAGGTAGAAATTCTTCAAGATTTATAGTTTTTTGTTTTTTTGCTTGTGGGTTCGATAAAAGGGTATCAGGCGATAGCCCTGCATATCGGTTTCCTCTTGATTTAGACCCCATAATGGGGAAGTCTGCAGGAAGAGACCACGTGCAAAAAATTTGTTTTTTTTTTTGTAGATAAGAATAACCAGAAAGGAGAGAAAAAAATACCGGGGGTAAATGAACACCTATGAGCGAAAAGGACAGATAGAACTCTGTTAATTGATTTTTAAGTCACTGTCAAAATTGCGAGTTGATGTTTACTCATCAAGAGCAAGACGGAGACTACTTTTTATTATAAATATGCCATTAGTAAGTAAAAATGATTATACAAAACTTATCTTAAGACCTGTAAAAAGAAAAAATATTGCAACAGATTTATTATTTCAAACAATTTTAAAATCATGCAATTATCTCACAATTTGTAAACCTCAAGAAATTGTAAATTTAAATAACAACCTCCGTATTCCTTATTTATTAAATAGTGTAAAAGCTACTTGCAAAGTTATAAATAACCAACATCTACGAAAAATAGAAGAAATATCACCAGGTATAATCCTACTCAACAATTACAACGGATCCATAGCAATAGAATCAACCGACCAACATCTAGACGGCACGTTTTTGATAAAATTTCATAACACTAGTATCACCATCAATGAGAACACATTTTCCGCACAAGAAGCATCTAGTTATCGAGCAACAATGTGCAACAATGCACTTTTCATTTCACACAATTCAAAATAATTCAGCTTTGCATTTCCCACGAAACTAATTCTGCAATGCAATGAAATACTTTTGCAAGTAGCTATTCAATAAAATATAATTCACTTTGTGTTTTGAAGGCAACTAATAAAGGTCGAAGCAATCTGCTTCGAAAAAAAATATTTTTTAAAACAAAATTATTGGGTTTTGATTAACTTACATATACAAAGCGCAATGGATCTGGTCCTAGTATTGAATCTAACACGAAACCCTACCGAACAGAATTTAAGAAAGAGGCAAATATAAGACAAGTAGTGAAGGTTTTCAGCGAAGGAGGAAATTCAGAAATTCCTTACATAAACGCAATAATAAATAGTTATGTAAAAAGACTTACTTACTTACCTATTACTGATACTGGTGCAGCGGTCTCTATGATTTGTGGAAATTGTGTTTAAAAAAGCGAAGTTAATGAAGGTATGAAAATAAAATATTTGGGATTAGGAAGTGATTAGGAAGTGAACCCCAACAAACAATTGGTAAAGTTTTTTTTTAAGATATAGAATTATATCTAAACAAAAGAGGGAAAACAATAAAAAGAAAAATTGAAATGAAAGTTATAGAAAATGATTTAATTGGAGATTACGATGGCATTTAAGGTAGTCAATTTCTTAAGAGAGGAGGCTACTCAATTTATTACAAAGAGGGAGTAATTAAAAATAAAAATAATAAAAAAAAAAATAAGCCTTAAATATTATTAGACGAAGGCCTCGTTATTTTCGAATGCATAACGAAAACCAGAAACGGAAAATGTTTAGTAGCAATATATGTACAAGTACATAGGTTAGGTGATGTTGTGAAATATTGTTTGATGATGTTTCCAGAAGAAAAGCGTTTGAATTTATATAACAATAGTTTATTTATTGAACGACGATATAAGAGTGAACAAGAAAAATTAAATTAGGAAAAAATACAAAACACATTTTACAAAGAATACTTGAAAGTTTTGTAAAGTTAAAATAAAACATACAAAGTGATTCAGTATTAAGATTGATATTTAACGTTGGTGTTGTAATTAAAAGATATTGATAGATGAAAAATCAATCTCCAACACGCCCTCTCAAGACAAACGTTCAATTACATAATTCTCCAATCTTTCCAAATCCAAGATTTAGACATCTCCAGTGAACTTCTCTAGTCAACGGTTTTGTCAAAACATCTGCAACCATCTTAGTAGTTGATACATGCTCTAATGCAAACAATCCCATAATTATCGATTGACGAATAAAATGATGTTTTATGTCGATGTGTTTTGTACGAGCGTGAAACACATGATCATTTGCCAGACACTGTGCTCCACGGTTATCAACAAAAATAGTCGTTTTTGTAAAATCAGGAAATCTTAGTTCTGTCAAAATACTTTTTAAATAAATAGCTTCTTTTGAAGCCTCTGACAAGCTAACATATTCAGCTTCTGTCGATGAAAGCGCTACAGTACGTTGTTTCTGTGACTTCCATGATATAGCTGCACCACTAAGTAAAAATGCATACCCTGTATATGATCGACGATCAATCGTACAGCTTCCCCAGTCTGCATCCGTGTATCCAATTAACGGTTTATCAGTTTTCGTATAGACCAGTCCACAGTTTGCACTTCCCGCAAGATATCTTAGAATACGCTTCGCTGCTACCCAATGACACTTCTTCGGATTACTCGTAAACTGTGCCAATCTGGATACAGTGTTTGCAATATCCGGTCGGGTTGCAACCGATAAATACATCAGACTACCGATCAGCTCTCGATATGGAAACTTTTCCTGTGAATCATTATCAGCAATATTTTCAAAACTTACATTCATTTCGGAAGGTGTCGCAACTGGATTACACTTTTCCATTCCATATTGTTTGAGCAGTCCTAATGTATACCCTCTCTGGAACAGCTCAATTTTATGAGAACTTTGTTTAATTTCCAGACCAAGACAGTAGTTTGCCAAACCAAGATCCTTTATCTCAAAGTCTTCAAGCAAACGGCTTCGTAATTCCAGGCTTTTCTTGACGTCCTTTGATGCAACCAATGTCGTCAACATATATTAACACGAACATAATTTCACCCTCAGAATCATTTTGAAAAAGGCATGGCTCATTAACTGTAGGCTTCAGTCCCAAACTCAATAACTTTTCAGTCAGTTTGAGATACCACTGACGACCAGCTTGCCGCAGTCCATAGAGGGCCTTCCGCAATCTGCATACATTTCCTCAATTATTTAGACTTTTCATTATCTCCATCGCTCGTTTTCCAAAGTAAGATTTTTCCCCTTGTTTGGAAATAATTCTTTCCAACATCTCGTTTAACATGTCAGGTACTCTCATCGTAACTTCTTCATCCAAAGTGCCATTTAAGTATGCAGTCACAACGTCAAACTGCCATATTTTTAGATCAAGCTGAACTGCAAGAGCCAACAATAAACGCAATGTTTCCAGTCTTGCTACTGGAGCAAATGTTTGGTGATAGTTGACCCCCAACTTCTGGCTGTATCCTTTTGCCACAACTCTAGCTTTCCTTTTGTCTATTTTGCCATCTGAGTTATATTTGTTAACCAAAACCCAACGGCATCCAACGACATCTTTCTTCTTTTTGTTTTCAACAATTTCCCAGGTGTCATTTTTGAGAAGACTCATCACCTTCCATTCCTCACATTCATCACTTTTAAGAGCATCTGCAACACTTACTTCAGCAACCCCAGCGTAATGTTCATCTTCCTCATCACTTTCAGGAAAACCATGAAATTCTTCCCCGTCTTGTTTTTCGTTCTTGGGATTTGTTATTTGAAATAACTTCTTCGGTCGCCCTCTGCTTCCATTTCGCATTAAACGAGGTCGTCCAGGAGCTCTTCTTAAGCTTTGTTCAGAGTTTGTGGTATCTCACGTGGTTCAGTTGGAGTTTCCGACGCAACCTCTTCAAGTTTTAATTGCTTCTGCCAACAGTCTTCATCAATTGCATTGTTTCCTCCAGGATTTGAGTTTTTGAACAGAACAAACAACTCATCTAGCACAGGAGTACTTCTTGAAGCATGTGAACTCTCTTCAAGAAATTTCAGGTCACGAGCGTGAATAATCTGTTTTTTACTCGGTAGCCACACTCGATATCCTTTCCTTTCACGGGGATATCCAACAAATACTCCTTCTACAGATCTCTCTGCAAATTTATCTTTTGCTGGACTCTTATCCAAAACATGGACCTTAGATCCAAACTTCCTCAGATAGTTAAGATGAAGATTCTTTTTATTCCATTTAACAAATGGAATCTCACCATTCAGACTACTTGTCGGGCAGCGATTCCGAATATGACAAGCCGTGGCAACTGCTTCAGACCAAAAACAAGCACTCAATCCAGACTGCAGCATCAAACATCTAGCCATGTCCATTAAAGTCCGGTTCATCCTTTCTTCTAAACCATTTTGTTGAGGTGTGTGAGGAATCGTGAGCCTTCTTTTGATACCTTGATCTGAAAGATACTTATCAAAATTAGAACTACAGTATTCTCCACCATTGTCTGACTGCAAGCATTTTATTTTTGCACCAATTTGTCTTTCTACGAGATTTTGGTAAAGTTTGAAAGCCTCAAAAACGTCACTCTTCTGTTTAAGGAAATAAACTTCGCACCACCTTGTGCTTTCGTCTATAAAGGTCACGAAATACTTTGCGCCACCAGGTGACTCCTTTCTAAATGGACCTACGACATCAGAGTGCACTACTTTCAAAATTTCTGTACAAAAATCTCGAACCCTCGGAAAAGGCAACGCCACCATTTTGCCTTTCAAGCACACTTCACATTTTGATAATTGCTCATGGTGTTTAGTATCAATCGCGGGAATTACACCAATTTGAATAAGCTTAACAAGATCTTTGCTGTTCAAATGACCCAACCTTTCATGCCACTTCAACAGTTCGGAGCAATCAGGCTGGACAACAACTTTTGCACATTCCGTCTCTTCTCGAACGATATAAAGATCACCTCTTCTATCTGCATTCATGCTAATAGTACCATCCTTAGCTTGAACAATGGCTCCATCTTTTCCAAATCTAACTTCATGGCCCTTGTTTGTCAGCCTAGCCACCGAAATTAAATTTGTACGCAGCTCTGGAACAAACAACGTGTCCTTAAAGGAAATCAAACGGGAACCAGTATCACTTGCAACAGATAAATGCACAACTCCTTTGCCTTTGACTTCTGCTGTTGCATTACTCGCAAGATTTAGCTTCGCTTTCGGCGATTCACCCAAAGACTCGAAAAGACTTTCATCACCACACAAATGCGACGTGCAACCACTATCAATTATCCATGCCCTGGTCGGTTCAGACTTTGCACAGAACATATAACTCGCATCCATAGCTGTAGAATAATTTGCAGCAAAAGAATCATCAGCATTATGAACAGCTTGCTTGAACTTCTTTTTCGAATACTCCGAGTTTTTTGTAGGACAAACATTTGCCTTATGCCCTAAAATACCACACTTAAAACATTTTACCTTTTTATCGCCAGTCTTCAACAATGATTCTCCAGGTTTATGATAAGGTTTGGATGAACCTTTTCCGTTTCTAGCTACCATCGCCATTACGACGCCTCCAGTTGTCTGTTTTCGTGCTTCACATTCTTCTATTATTTTAATTTTCAGCACCTCAGCAGTAGGCAAGTCATCACGAGATTCTATTGCGCACCGAAAATTCTCAAATGAAGATGGAAGACTATACAATAACATAATAGACAACAGGTCGCCATTTATTTCGACCTTCATGCTTTCGAGCTTGTCAACTACATCGAAAAACTTGGTCATATGCTCTCTCACGTCACAACCATCGTTCAACTTGTGAAGCATTAACTGCTTTAACAGAGTCGCCTTTCTAGCCGGACCTTTTGAAGCATAAATAGACTCTAATTTAAGCCAAACTGCACGCGAGGTTTCACATCCACGAATCTGCTTCAGTTCTGATGGATGAATGGACAGAATTAGATCAGCTCTGGCCTTTCGATCCTGTTTACACCATTCTGCAATCACATCATCACCCTGTTCAGGTTTTACAGATTTTCCATTTACAAAATCCCATAGATCACTCTTAGTAAGAAGTGCCTCCGCTTGCATACTCCAAGTATCATAGTTCTCTTTTGATAGCAACTCCATGCGTGAGGAACTAAACATCGTCGCAGCCATTTCAGTTATATAAATTTCTTGAAAAATCTTCAAACTATCTACAGCACAATATTATTTAAATGGAACTGAGTTCTGGGCCCATAACCTGTGAAATATTGTTTGATGATGTTTCCAGAAGAAAAGCGTTTGAATTTATATAACAATAGTTTATTTATTGAACGACGATATAAGAGTGAACAAGAAAAATTAAATTAGGAAAAAATACAAAACACATTTTACAAAGAATACTTGAAAGTTTTGTAAAGTTAAAATAAAACATGCAAAGTGATTTAGTATTAAGATTGATATTTAACGTTGGTGTTGTAATTAAAAGATATTGATAGATGAAAAATCAATCTCCAACAGATGTTAGGTTAAAGTTGCTGTTGGTTAAAACCAACACACTTAGAAAAAAGTAAGGTCCGTTGCTTAGAGCGTCTGCCACTATGCACTATGTGAAAATTAATTTTGTAGCTTTACAGGTGGTAATGTTGTTCCACCTGTAGTTTGTTCTCTCTATGGTATCTTGCTTTAGCATTAGTTTGCATGTAGCCAAAGGGCAAAGGCATACCCGCGCCAGCTTTGTGAGCCAGCAGACGTAAAGTTGTTCCTCTTTTTGCAAGTTCGTCGGCTTTGCAATTTCCTAGAATATGTTTATGGCCTGGCACCAGCCAGGAAAGGACTTCTTAATAGCCAGGATTTCAGCTTGGAACACTGTACAATGATTAGGTAGATGAAAGGAGAGACTAAGGTTTATTCTACCGGAGTATACACCTTCACCAACCCTATCATCTGTGTTTGATCCGTCTATAAAGAAGTTAATAGGATCATCATTCAGAAATGATGTATCCTCCCAAGTAGACCTTGAAGAGATAGTCACCTTGAAGCTAAAGTTAACGAAGTGAGGATGGGGGATGGTTTAGTCGATATTACTGTTTATTGATCTGAATGAGTTCAAAATAGTGGAGTGGCCAATCTCATTATTGATCCCCAGTGAGGAGGCTTAAAGCCGTATGGCAGTATTTGCAGTCGTTTTCTTGCTGAAAATGTCCAGCGTTATTAGATGGAACAGAACATCAAGTGAGGCGGAAGGGGTAGAGCGAAGTGCTCCTCTCATACACTGGCAGGCTGTTCATTGGACTTTGCTGAGTTTATCACGATTTGTCGTTATATCCAGCGTCCACCATACCGCTACTCCGTATGTGAGGATCGGCCTTATAACCGAGATATATAACCAGTATGTAATGTAAATAATTTAAGTGGTACACAGTGGGGAGGGTCAATGTGTAGGATTTTGTATTTCCTGGTGAAGAGGACAAGAGAGGGATTCCGATTGAACTTTTTAAAAACCCTACAAATAAATTGAAGGCACAAATTACAACTGCTTTTAATAATATACTGGATACGGATTTATATCACCACAGTTCAATTGAAAATCAAGCCAGTTTCTGTAATGGTTATTCAACAGTAGACAACATTTTTGTACTTCAAAACATTGCTGGCACATTCCTAGAAGAGAAAAAGAAATTCTTCGCCTTTTTCATTGATTTCAAGGCAGCCTTTGATAATATCGATCGAAGAGCTCTGTTTTATAAGCTCTACAATACTGGAATGAGGAAAACCGAGCAGCGGTATCGTATGGAAATGAGACTTTGGAGTGGTTCAAAACAAATATGGGAGTGAAACAAGGTTGTTTCTTAAGTCCTTACCTGTTTTCGTTGTTAATCAATGACCTCACAGACTGTCTACCAGAAGGAAAAGTATTTGCCGGCGCGTAATTAAAGCACTTCTTTTTGCAATAGACGGGCAATAGAAGTTGTAAAAAACTATAAATACCTTGGTATGACGATTACTAGTAATTTTAACATGGAGTTACATTTTAAAAAATAAACTTGTAAAAGCAAAAAGTGTAATATGTGCTGCATGGAAATGCTGTTTTTCAAATAAATTCGTTAGCGTTAAATACAAAGTTTTCGTTGTAGTGTTGGAATCGGTGATTCTGTATGCTGCACCAGTGCACAATCTTGGAGACACAGTCCACATGAAACTGTAGAAAAACTCTTGAGACAACACCCAATTATATGATGACAAACGAAACCGTACTTTCAACATTATTTGTTAAACATTTGAAGCTGCACGTAGACTACATACTGAAAGTTCTTGAGATGCCAGACGAAAGACTTCCCAAAATGTTTGCCGTGAAACCTATTCAAAGAATAAACTTATGGTTTAGTAATCTTGAGGAGCTTGCGAGTTACTGTGGGATGGATTTCAATTATTTAAGAATATCAAATGGTAGTCAACCAAAAGATATGCTATTTGAACTAATTTCTAAAGTAGATGGACAATATAGGCTTGATTGTATAAATATGGCTACATCTGCCTTTCGGCCGTTAAACAGTACCATGAATCACATTTTGGGTGAAAGAAAATATATCAGCAACTACAATAGGCAATAACTTATCGAAACAATATTATAAATCAACATTTTTAATTTAAAAACAATCAAGCTACAATGCACTATTTATTTTGTAAATGATGTAAGATGTAACTATAAAACAAATTTCATATATTTTATTTATCTTTATTTTTTATTTAATGTCAATCAGGCAGACAGCAGAAGCCACGCTTTAATGATTAATGTAAAAAAGAAAATTTATAACATAGTTAGGAAAAATAAAAATCATCATCTATCTATCTATCGGTGAACTTCCCTCATGCGATACGTAGAATCTAGCTCGTTTCTCCCTGGTGCTGCGATGCGAGCCTTAAGGTGTTTCCTTTCTTCGATCTTTGCCCAAGTTTCTTTGGAAAGCCAAGTGCTATGAGTCCCCTGCGACCGACCGACTACATTTTCAGCACAATATATTAAAACATTTTTCACAGCGCACCTATGGTTTTCGATGTAGGTACGTTCCGTGCTACCATGTTTTCCCATAACATGCCTGAGCCATCGTTGTCGCCAACCTTAGTATTCAAGCCTCCCATGAACATTATGATGTCTCAGTGTTACGAGTTGATGACTTAAACTTGCCCGAGCCTAACCATCTAACTTCGCTTAACCCTAAAATCTGCATTCTTTTCTCCATTCTTTCTTTCTCTGTGTCAAACTTATTGAAACAAATAATCGAAAACCAAAATCATTCTAAACTACTGTACATCAATTTTTAGAGTAACTATCTGATTTTAATATGAATTTTAAATATTTGCAGAAAAAAGGTGGAAATGTGAAGACCATCCCACCTTATAAACCCATAACTCATGATTCGTCTGGTTCAGATTCTGGTGAGTCTCCAGAAAAAGAAACTGACTCGAACGTTAGTGCGACAGCATCTTCAACATCAGCAACAACCATTAAAATAACTAATGCAGTTGGAAATTCTTCGGCCTCAGCTAGTGGTCTAGTTGGGCTTTCTTCCACAAAGCAGAGGAAATCGTCAATTGCTTCCAAACAGTCAAATTTGTCTTCCTTAAGTGTCTCGAGTGCTGGTCCATCCAATTTGAGTGGAACTAATGCAGTTGCATGTGGCAACAGTGGATCAAGTTCTTTTGTTGGTCAATCTAGTAATAACGAAAATGCATCAGTCAGTGGAGTCACAAATAGCAGCGTTAATTTAAGCGTAAGTGCTTCAAAATCAAACAATAACAATAGTGGGACTTCAAGAGAGAAAGAGAAACATAGCAAAAATTTCAATAAAGTAAATTCAAGCAAGGATAAAGATAAAGAGTTGTCTTCATCATCCTCATCGTCATTATCTTCGCGAGAGAAGGGAAGTAAGACTAAAAATAAGGACTTTGGGGAACAAAGTAGTGGTGGAACAGGAATTGCTGCTGGCGGTATAGGAGGACAACTGACAGGTGGTCATAATTCTGCTAACCTTCCCACTCGCCCGGGGCTAGGAAGTCAGTATTTTAAATGCTCTTATAATTTTGTTTTACTTTAAATTTGCTTTTAGTGGATACCTCCTTAAGCTCTAGTGATAATGTCTTCCCAGAAACTGAGATAATTTCTAATCCTCCACCTTCGGTAGCGTCAATGAAGAATCCTGGAGGATCTACAGCAAAAAAAAGGAAGGCTGATTCGAAGGCTGGAATATTTGGAGATACAAATGATATCAATCAGTAAGAAAACCTTGGTTGTTACTATGATATAGTGTTAAAAGGGTTTTTTTAGTTCATTTCGTGATATCATCAAAGACGTTTCGGTAACATTAACGCCACTTCCTTTGGATAAAACATCTGATCTAGGCGACGTTGAAAAACTGTCTAAAAAGGTGAGTCAAAAATTTAAAATTAATTATTCTTTCAAAGATAATAATATGTAAGTCTGCATTAGGCTGATTCTTAAGAAGCCTACGGATAAAAGTTCGACCTCAGATTCGAAGACTTTTATGTTCGAATAAAAACCAAAAGTAAATAAACATTCCCTAGAAACATGTTCGAACTTCGAGTGGTAGGCATACGAGACAAAATGAAAAAAATTGATACGTGCCCAGCGCACACAAGACACAACTTGTTTTTTTTTTTGGTTTTGTTCCCATATTTTGCACTTGCTACTTCCTACATACTTATATTTTTTTGTGAAGAAGAAGAAGCAGCGCACAAATCAAAGTGGACGCTTTGTATTTTTTTCATTATTTCGTCTTGGATAAGCGTGGTATAAGAATGTTATTCTTATACCATGTTTTTTACTAGGCAGGAAAATTTGTTTTGAATTTTTATTTCTCAAAGGGTTGGCCGTGGCGCGATGGTATGCGTGGTCGCCTGTCAACCTCACAGGTCACAGGTTCGATCCCTGCCGTAGTTCTATGTCATGTTTTTATTCCATTATCATTGATCATTGTTGGGCCGCTGGTTTACTCATTACATGTTGTTCAGGCATAACACTAACAACATGTGATTGAGTAAATACTAGTATGCCCAACAAATATGACAATGAACAGAATAATGCGAATTATAAAAGGGACATTGATTTAAGACACGGCATTTCTCCGCTTTAGCCCAGCCGCCAACCCTGGAGATAAAATCTGAGACAACCACCACCTTCAGTCTCAGTACCTCGCGCCATATACATACCTTTCCATACACCTTTCCATCCCTATCGTTCACGCCCGCGCTGTGTTGAACATATAAAGGGTACACCATCCCCTTGAGCGCGCGCAAATTATAAAAAAAAAAATAAAAATCGAGGTAACCGTCGCGTGTCGGAGCGGAACTTTCTCCGCAACGCATCCTTCGTCGGAGATTCAATTTCGGTTCGGAGTAGCTGTCATCGGAAAAATGAACAACTTCCGCACCAAGAACTTGTCGGATGACTTCGGAGAAAATATTAAAAAAAAACGATTTGAAGTACTTCATCGCATGCAAATGGCATGTGTTTAATTTCGTCGAAAAGAATTTCCGATCTGCTGATCAGAGAACTACATCGAAGCAAAATGTCTCTGATTCGTAGAACTTCGGAGAAAATTCCGCTCCGACGCCGACGGTTACCTCGATAGACAGACTATTTTACCATCATATTTATATTTTTATTTTTTTATCGTTACAAACTTTGAAAATTATTTGTAGGCCATGTACTTCTTGGAATGGGGTAATTTTTTTTCAACTTGATCGGTTGATTATGTACTTGAATGATTTTAGATTTTAAGATATTGTTGTGATAAATAAAGGTTAAGGTAGGTAGGTATATGTTTTAAAATTCTGGATAACTAGAAAGTGGTTTCAAGAGTTTTTGAGTGTAAATAACAAAAGTGATTAGTTTAAAACAATAGTTTGCTAGGTATTTGTATTTTTGTTTATGATGAAAATGTATGTACATATGTAGGTATTTTTTTTTTTTTTTAGAAATTTGCCGATACTTAAAATAAAGGGAACGATTTTTTATCTGACTTTTTAAGAAGAGCTGTATCTTTTTGAAAAATTAGTATAAATTACATAAAGAATTTTGATTAAAAATGTGATAATGTGAAAACTTTAACTTTTTTTAATGTCGTAAAAACATTTTTGAATTTGATTTTGAAATTTTCGGCTTGTTCTATTTTTGTTTGAGCAGTAACGGTGTCTTAAAAGAATTAACTGAAAGCCAGGAATAAAAATCTCTACATTGCTAAATGTCCATTTCAATACAAACATTTTATACAAAGAAAATACAGCTCTTCATAAAATACTAAATAATAATTTTCTTGATTAGTGTAGATACCTACACTACTTTCAAAAGCTATAGTTAAATTATTAAAAAAATCGTTTATAACATTATGAAGAAAAAATTGTTATTGGCGAATCTAAAAATACTATAAAAACTCTTTTTTTAATACACTTTTCAAAAATCCATGGGAAAGAAGAAGAAAAAAAAAATTTTCATAATCTTTTAATGTTGACAAATTTTGATCTCATGATTTTTTTGATTAGTTAAGTGTAGATACCTATGTGCATTAGTTTCAAAAGCTAGAGTTTTTTTTATTGGCGAATCTAAAAAAGATTAACGAAAACACTACAAAAACTCATGAGCACCCCATAAAAATTCTTGCATAAATGTGAGAAATAATCAGCTGTCACAACTAAACGTCACAAAAAATTCTTCTCGAAACTTTATGAGGTTTATTTCTTCGTTTTCTGCATCAATTCTGTTAGATAAATTTATCTTGTTTGCAGAATATTTTTCCCATACAAATTTTGACAGCTCGTTTCCGAGGTTTATCCGAGTTTTCCACCGTTGCATGAATACCCCTATTTTTTGGTACATTTTTCAAAAATTCACTCAAAAGAAAGAAAGAAGAAAAAAAAATTCTTCGTAGTGTTTTTAATGAATCTTTTAGGAAATCAGCTCTTGTTTTCGAAACTGGCCTTACATTTTCGTGTCATCTTAATTTTTCGAGATATCGGTGATCAAGGACAAAACACACCTTTTTCATTTAACATCAAAAATCTCTTTAAAATAAATTGTACGATAACAGACAATTGTGAAATTAAGGGTGAGTGTCCCATGAAAAAATAGGTTAGAGTTTTGCGCTAAGTTCCGAATATTTTAATGAAACAAACGGATATCGATAGGAAATAGGATGGGTAAAATATTTCAGGAGCTTTAAAAAAAAAAAAATTAAAATTGGGCCTAAAAATTAGCAAACAGATGGAAAAATCAAAAAAAATTGTAGAGTGCTTGCAAAAATGATGGGGCATATAATAAATAAATTTTTTTAATTTTTTTTTTTATTTTTTTTCTTAAGAAAATATATCTGCAAGATGAGTATCGGTTTTATTTTTTTTTTATTTTTTTTATTTAATTCCAAAAAAATCTTACAAACCCATGAAAAATTAAGGAAATTTACTAAGTGGTATGAATGTTTTACTGGATATAACTTAATAAGTATAAAAGATAAAGAAGTCAAACTATCTTTTTTACAAAGCCAATAAATAGGTGTGTAATTACTTTTTTTTTTCAATTTTTTCAATTTTTTTTTTTTTTTTACAAAAAGTAAAAAAAAACACTTTTTTTTTCTTAAAATTTTCTGGTTTGCACCGGGGTTTTTAGAATTATATTTTCTAATTTTTGTGAATAATTTTTTATGAAAGATTCATATATTCTGAAAACAGTCTCGGTTTTGAAAAAAAAAAAAACTCATTGGATATATTTCAAAATGCAATTCAATATGACAATATTTGTAATACCATTGTAAGAGAACGACTGGCAATAGAATTCTGGCATATTTTTTTTATTTTTTTCTGGTATTTTCTTTATCCAATTTTTTAAAACAAAATAATTTTTCCGCTTACTATTTATTTAATTTTATTTTTAGAAAAAACGTCTATTTTGCATTTTTTAACAAAAAAATTCTTTGCACACGCACACAAAGAAGTTGTAGTTCCACAAAATTCCACTGCAATATCAGCGCTAAAGAAGAGAATTTCTATCTCTTTGCAAATAAATTTCGCCCGCCCGTTCGCTCTCACATATATTTTGTCTTGTTTTTTTTTGTGCTTGGCTAAGTTTTTTTTATTTTTCTTTTCTTACCCGTCATCTTATAATTATTAGAAAATGTAAAAAAAACCTGCTGTTAGAAATAATTTTTTTTCTAGATATATTTGATGCAAGGATATGATTCATGAATGATAATTTGTATATGACGTAGCCACATGCAGAAGAATTTGATTTTTTTGGTTGGGTAAGTTACTTGTAGGTTGTTACACATTGTATTTTGTTATCGCGATTCATGATTTCGCGATGGATATGATCGTTCTTTAGATATAAAACTCAGAAGTTTGAAAAATTAGGTAGATAATTATATACCTATGTCCATTGTATATAGATTTGCATAGTACTCTCATGAACACGTTCCACACGTCGGCCATCTAGCGATCACATCACTTACTAATTTTTTGGTTGCTGTTTCTATGTATATACAAGTGCGCCCTCAAACGACCACATCACACAACGATTGGAACGTGTTCATGAGAGTACTATGCAAATTGATATACAATGCCTATGTCCTGTTTTTTTTTTTTGTTCAAATCGTAACTCGTAGACTTGATGGTTGATGGAAGTTCGTGTTCACTAATTGTGGTCGGATCGATGCAGGATTTTTGGTTGAATATTGTGCAGTATAAGTATATATACTTATGTGTATACATGTATACTCATTGGTTGGGTCATTTGTTTGTTTTGCGAAAAGAAATATGTATACATATATACATATAGGTATACAAGTCATTTTGTATTGTTTTTTCTTCGATAGTTTATGTAAAATAGTGTAATTGAATGATGAATGATTGAAATGCTTGATATCGTTGTTGGAGAATTTAATTTTGAGTAGGTATATATAGATTTGATTAACATTATTATTGTGTGATTGAATGCAGTTTGCATTTCACCGGGATGGTAATGCATTCAGATATGTTAGGTTAGGTTAGGTTGACGTGGCTGTCAGTGTGAAAAACCAACACACTTAGGCCAGGATTGGCCCGTTGTGATACCACAAGAATCTAGAGATTTTCCTCCCTACTCGTTGAACCATTTGGAGCTTCTTATGAAGCGTGAGAGATTGTTAATGTCTTTGTTAGCAAGATCGCTGGGGTCGTTGAAGAAGTATTCTCCCAAATGAACCCTACGTCTCTGGGACAGAGCAGGGCATGTACAGAGAAGATGAGTAGTTGTTTCTTCCTCCTCCTCATCCATGCAGCTTCTGCAAAAGTCATTGGAGAAAACACCCAGCCTTGCGGCGTGTCTCCCAATTAGACAGTGTCCTGTGATGACACCAATTACGGAGCTAATATGCGATCTATTTAGTGACAACAAGCATTTAGATCGACTCAGATTTAATAATGGCCAGATCTGCTTTGTCGCCACACATGTAGTGATGGTGTTCCACCTTAGATTAGTTAACCTAATGGCATCTTGCACCAGCATGAGTTTACATGTAGCGAGAGGTATACCAATATTTGCATTACATGGTGCGATTGGTAAGATGGTTCCATTTCTAGCGAGTTCATCAGCCTTGCAATTGCCATTAATATTCCTGTGGCCCGGCACCCAACATAGGTGAATGTTAAACTGCTGCGCCATCTCCGTGAGAGATGATCGGCAGTTGAGGGCTGTCAGTGAGTTACAGGAGACAGAGTCAAGAGATTTAATGGCAGCTTGGCTATCAGAGAAAATACGGATATCAGTGGTTGATATCACGTTTTCCTTAAGCCAAGATAGAACTTCTTTTATCGCTAGAATTTCCGCCTGGAACACGCTACAATGATTAGGAAGACGGAAGGATAGGCTTAGTTTAAGCTTGTCAGAGTACACCCCACATCCCACCCCGTCCTCAGTTTTTGATCCATCGGTATAAAAGTGGACACAATTATCCTCAAGGAATGACAAATCCTCCCAGACTGATCTAGAGGGTATTGAAACTTGAAAATTTTTGTCAAACTGAAATCGCGGAATGGAGTAATCGATGTACCTGGGAATTGTTCCTAGTAAGTTCGGAATAATCGAGTGGCCAATTTCATTGTTGATCCACTGTGAGGAAGCTTTGAGACGGATGGCAGTACTCGCAGCTGTGTGTTTACAGAATATATCTAAGGGTGTCAGATGGAGTAACACTTCAACACTTTGGGTCTGAGATCCTTAGGAGTTGTGCGGAGTGATCCACTAATGCACAAACCTGCTGTTCGCTGGACCTTACTTAAAATGTCACGATTTATGGCTTTGTCCAAAGCCGTCCACCAAACAGACACACCATATGTGAGAATCGGTCTAATAACCGAAATATATAGCCAATGCGCGATGCGAGGTTGAAAGCCCCATTTATTACCTATGGCTTTTTTGCACGAGAAGAGTGCCACTGTGGCTTTTTTAACTCTTTCTTGAACATTAGGTTTCCAGCTTAGCTTCTTGTCCAAAATTAGGCCCAAATATTTGGCTTGGTCAGTAAAAATAAGTGGTATGCCTTTAATAGACGGAGGGTCAATGTACGGAATTTTATATTTCCTGGTGAAGAGGACAAGATCTGTTTTTTGGGGGTTGACCCCCAATCCACACTGATCTGCCCATCTTGTTAGCATATTTAGAGCATTTTGTAAGAGATCTCTTAAGGTGTTTGGGTGCTTTCCTGAGACTGCAATAGCAACATCGTCCGCATAAGCAATCACCTTGTAGCATTCTGCCTCTAGAGAAACTAGTAGTTCGTTCACTACCAAGTTCCATAGAAGGGGGGAAAGAACCCCTCCTTGCGGCGTGCCTCTGCTGACAGATCTTCTTGTAGAGAATTCGCCCAGTTTTGAATTTATAATCCTGCTAGTGAGCATCTGATTAATCAATTCCCGGAGCGAACTCTCCACCTCCAGAGATGACAGTGCCGCTGCGATTGCAGATGCGTCGATATTATTAAATGCTCCTTCTATATCGAGAAAAGCAACCATAGTGTACTCCTTGTATTGAAGGGAATGTTCGATAGTACGAACTAAAGTGTGTAGAGCTGTCTCTACCGATTTCCCTTTGCAGTACGCATGCTGAGACGGAGACAAAGGTCTCGTATCTATGTGTGCGCGTAAATGTATATCAATCAAACGTTCAAAGGTTTTAAGAAGGAATGACGATAGGCTTATGGGTCTGAGATCCTTAGGATTGACATGGGAACATTTCCCCGCTTTGGGTATAAATACAACTTTAACTTCTCTCCACATCAGCGGTATATGGACCAGATTAAGACAACTATTGAAAATTACCACAAGGATTGGCAAGATGATGTCTTCTACAGTCTGGAGTTCAGCTGGTATGACTCCATCTGGCCCCGCGGATTTATATGGTTTGAAGCTGTTGAGAGCCCAGTGTAATTTTTCCTTAGTGATCAGACCTTCCGGGAAAGTTAATTTGTTACTTGACCTTAATTGGTTCAAAGTATTAACTGTTTGAGAGCTATCGGGGAAATGAGTATTCAATAGCAAGTTGAGCGATTCTTCGCACGAATTAGTCCAGGAGCCGTCGGAGTTCTTCAGGCAACTTGGCATACTAGGATTTGTTGAGAGGATTTTCCTCAATCTAGATACTTCTGAGGTTTCTTCTATATTGCTACAGAAGGATCTCCAAGAGGATCTTTTGCATTTCCTCAGTTCTTTCTTATATGTTTTTAGCGACTCTTTATAAAAGTTCCAGTCTGAGGACTCCCTAGTGCTTTTTGCACGATTGAAGATTTTCCTACAATCTTTCCTGAGCGTCTCCAGCCCTGAGACCCACCAATGTGGTTTCCTCTTGCCCCTTACTTGTATGAGTGGACAGGAGATTTCCATTGATCTATTCAAGGCTGAAATGAAGACTGAGACTTTATCGTCAAGTTCATTAGTGCTGGTTGGAGGAATAAAGAGTTCGGGTTTGATAAAACTTTCAAGAGAATTCCTATATTTAGCCCAATCAGTTTTCCTATAATTACGAAACTTTAGCGGCTTGGGGGCTTCATCATTTATACTGAATTGGATGTATCTATGATCAGAAAAAGAGTGTTCATTTGATACTTTCCAATTCATAATTAAGTTTTGAATGTTATCAGAGACAAGGGTGATATCTAGGACCTCTTGTCGATTTTTAGTAACGAATGTTGGTTCATTTCCTACGTTACTTACTATAAGGTTAGTGTTTAAGATATAATCAAAAAGAGACTCACCTCTGTTGTTGATGTCAGTGCTACCCCACACTGTATGATGTGCGTTAGCGTCACTGCCAATGATGAGGCTGATTTTCTGCCGTGCTGCTTCAGCGATTACTCTTTCCAGTGTGTTACTGGGCAGAGGGCCAAGGTGGTCGTGGCCGAGATATGCCGACACTAGCCAATAGTTTCCTTTGGCTGTCTCCAGCCTAGCTGTCGTTATATCTCTATCACTGAAATTAGGGAGTAAATTTACATTAATGATACTTTTCACTAAGATGCAAGACCTAGGTTCACCTTTATCAGTTGCATACAGTGTGTAGTAGCCAGGAGTCCTTAAGCCTCGGACCATGGATTTCACGATCCAGGGCTCCTGTATAAGGACTATATCTTCCCCTTTATTGGCTAAGCGGAGAAGAAGGGAGGCCGAAGCCTTGATGGAGTGCTGGAGATTAATCTGGACTAACTGCAGCATTTTTGCTACAATCAGGCAGATCAACCTCCACCACGGTGTCTTGCTCCTCCGACGAATTAGCAAGTTCCTCGTCGCTCAGAAGCGCTATGCTGTCTAGGTCTTCGGTCTCCATGTCGGACAAACCGTCGACCAGTGTAGAAGACTGAGCGGTTGTCGAGGAGGACCTGGATGCATCGTCTTCCATAGATGGAAAGGATACACCAGGGTCCCCGATCACCTCAGCTTCGTGGTGGGTTGGAGGCACGCATTGCGCGTCAACCTCATCTTTTTCTTTTGGTGGTGGAGGCACGCATTCAGCATCTACCTCATCTTTTTTGTAGACCTTCAGGGTGATCGTCTCATACCCATACCGAATCACACCTTTGGTCTGAGTCAGAGGGGCAAGGGACTCCTTATTTAACACGATAATCGCGCTCCTAGAAGAGTCCTTTACTTCCTCCAATTTCGCGACTTTCCAGTTGTGAGTCGGCAGGTTCGGGTTGCTGATTTTGATTATTCGGAGAATAATCTCCGGGAGGTCAGGTTCAGCTGAGATCCAAGTACGAGCTCTTGGTCTGCACGGGATATCCTCCTTAGCAACAACCTCGAGTTTTGCACCTGGCCATACTTCACCTAACCTTCAGATATGTGCAATTAATAATGTCAAGTGGATGGCGCCAAAATATGCATACATATACGTAAGAATCTAGTATACCTACGTAATTTAGGTCGTTTTCAAAACAGTGAGTTCTATTTTTTTGTATGATCATTAGATTTTGGAATATCAATGATAAAAGAAAAAAACACATTTGAACAATGACAAAATTATATCCCGTTATTTTCCATACCTGTGCCGGCAATGTCTGTAAAATTTGTTTTTTTTTTCAATATTTTAAAAGAAGACGTTTGAAATTATTTTTATTTTGTTTTAATTTGACCATAATTTAAATACACAGTTGAAACCTTTCAAAAATCACTCCAAAATTAAAAAAAAAAAATTATCTTGATCTTCAGCATTTTATGATGTGTACTGTACCTACCTTATTTTAAAAAAAATATCAACTATATAGCCCTTCCCGTATAGAACATATGTACATACCTAGGTAGTTTCTCGACCCATACAAAAACTTATACTTTTTTTACTCTAGTTAGGTACCTATAATTTGAATAAATTTCCAAAAATCATGTCTTACCTGCCTAGGTTGCTACTCACTTTCAAAATTTTCAATTCCGTACAATTTTCCTAATTATATTCCAACCTGCAATACAACCGTATGAATGAGCCGGTAAGTGAAATGTTCTTTCAAAAAATTCTCAAAAGAAAACTTACATTTTACATAATACCTAACTAATAATGAATATTTTTTTGCAATTAGTAGATCATATCATAACGAACAAAAAAATATGTAGGTAGATATCTACAACAAATAAATATCCACCGCCACCAAACCGAAAACCCCTCTCTAGCATTATGTATATCGTTTTTTGTCGCTTATTCATATTATGTATATTACTTTTCTCATTTCTCATAGTATGACATACTCGTAACATCCAAAAAACAAAACAACTACCTACCTATAGCAAAAAAAAAAAACTTAAAAAAAACATCATTCGCGCCGTGCCTATGTCATCGCCACCGGCCGTCGCGTCGCGTGTCGGTCAGACTCATCTCTCATAGTCTCAGCACAACAGGTTCTGGCAATAAATATGCAATATGTATGTATGCCTGTGTGCGCTTGTGCGCCTCTGTCTGTCGATGCATACCATACCCATATGTCTCTGTGGCTGGCATTATCTGGCTCTGAGAAAAGTATTGCACAAGAGAGAAGTTAGCTTATAGAAGAGAATCATTCTTCTACTAATACATTCAAATGTATTTACATGAGTTCTGAGTTTGCTTCTGAGGTACACCCACACCCACCCTTAAAGCTAAATAAATAATGAATAACAAAATAATTATCTCGCAGATACACTGATAAATAAATAGTTAAATAAATCAAAAAGGTATCCGTAACCAATTTGATATGTGGAAAAAGAAATGTAGTACAATTAAATATGTCTAGGTACTGCCAAATTACTTTTGACTAAGTGTTTTTTTAATTAAAAAAAAAAAGATAATAATCAATAATCAATTTAAAATCTTTAAACAAATTTCCGATGTACAAATTTTATCTCACTTGGAAAAAATTTACAGCTTTGGAGGCTTCTGATATCCATTTTCCATCCACTTAGTTTTCTGCTTTTTAATTTCTTTTTTCCAATTTTCCTGATAAAAAATCTAAAATCCTGTTGATATTGTATTATATTACATAAATTATAACATTTTCCATCTTTATAAAAGACTGTCTTATTTGTAAAATTGTAACAAAATTTAAATATTGCCCATCAAACTTCATACGAACTTAGACCTAAGCCAACTAGAGGTTAATATTTGAAGAATAAAGGTCACGTAACAGGAAATAAGTTACCAACAATCTTGGAAAGTAGATAGTGTACCTATACATTTTTGTTAATTGTTGTGTTTTTTTTTTTAAATCAATTCAATTATCATGTTAAATACTGTATTTGTATTAAATTTATTTATTACTATTAACAGAATACTTCAAGATTTAGTCTTTTAATAGTATTAAGTGTTAAGAAATTAAACATTATAACAATTAAATATAAAAGAATAAAAAGGTTTAAATAATAAGGTAAATGTGTTTTTTGCCATTTTTCACATATCTCGGCTCGAGTATGTCGAACAGTAAAAAATGAAATATCATTTTATTAACAATAACAATGGTTATTATATTATGAAAAAAAAATTGTTTGTTGTTTGAAAATTACTTTTTCGTAATTATTAGGTTAGGTAAGGTTAATGGGCTGACAGTTGATCTTGTTACCACACTTAGATTAATATAGATCGATTATGATACCATAGGGTTGAGATCCCCATGAAGAGAAACCTATGATTATTCCAAAGACAGTCACGCACGTAACGGGTGTTGGTGAGTTTCAGCAGGCTATTGCCCGAAGTGTCGTATGGTATTTCTTAGTTATTAAAGAAATGTCATTCGTTACACAATCACCTGGATGAGGAAAGGGCGACGCCCTTTTTTAAGGTTGTGGTGCTTCCCTTGCCCCACTAGAACAATCATCCCTCCACCAGGCCCGTAGGAGCAGTGGCTCCATGCAACGTCCGGTGAATGAGTTTGATAGGTCAGTGGTTGGTGTGTTTGTATGTTCGTTTGGTCAGGATCGTTGCACAATCATTTGGTTGGGGAGAGGACGACGCCATTTGAAGGTGTGATCCTTCCTTTACCCCACTTGAGGAATCATCCCTCCATCAGGCCCGTAGGAGCAGTGGCTCCATGCAACGACTGATAGATGAGTTTGATAGGTCAATGGTTGATGTGTTAATCCGTTCTTATGGTCAGAGTCGCTACATAATCCATTGGTTTGGGAAAGGACATCACCCTTTGGGGGTGTGATCCTTCCTTGACCCCACTTGAGAAATCATCCCTCCATCACGCCCGTAGGAGCACTTTCTCCATTCAACGTCTGATGTATGGGTTTGATATGTTAGTGGTTGGTGTATGTGCCCGTTCATTTGTGTTTGAAAAAGTTTCAAATTTCGTGGTCGGTTGGTTAAGAAAAACTAAAATGTTCAAGCCATTTAGTAGCGTTAATGAATTTCAGCATATTTTTGCTCGAAATGTCAGATTTCTTCCAAATCATTGAAGAAGTGTCTTCCTAAGAGCCTGTTTCTCAGATGGTATAGCGCAGGGCAGTGACATAGGTAGTGGGGAGTATCCTCGTGTGTATCTACCACATCCCCTGCCTAAGTCGTCCAAACTGAGGTGATGCTCACGAGAAGAAAAAGAGACTTTTTACTCAGTTGGATGATCTTGTCTGTCTTTTGCTTGTTGAAACTAGGCCATAATTTTCTGGTTATAGCGCAGGTATCTAGCGACCTCCATCTCTCGTTTGCCGTGGTTAAAATCCTGCTCTCGATCATTTGTTGAATGGGCAGTGGCGGCGCATATGTGGATACACTATACACTATACACCCTCACCCTTAAGAAAATTTTTGGGAATAAAATAACATTTTTATAAAATTGTTATTAATTATCATTATTGTATTGTATTATTAATTATTATTATTCTTATCAAGTATATTATTTGATAAATGTATTGTATGTACAAACATTTGTTTTTAGATTGATATTTACGTACATACATTTATATAATAATTTAGATCTTTGTTTCATGATACAAAATGTAATTTATATTTTTTTTTATAAATCATAATTTGGTTGAAGGTTGTTATGTACTTCCTTATTTACTCCATTTTTATCAATTACTGAATTCACTTCTCTTTTTTCTATTATTTTATATGGAACAATATCAGGTGCCTGGTTTTTTTTATATTTCTTAATTTTAATAGTACTAAATCGCCTTTATCTAAATTGGTATATTTTCATATTTTCTGTCGCTTATTTTTTTTCTTTAATTTTTATTGTCATTTCTTTTGCTTTACTGAGTGCATAGTTTAACCTGATTCTCAATTCGTGAGCATAATTGTCGTAGTCATATATTTTTTATTATTTAACGTATCTATTGGTAAGCAGGGTAATTTGCCATAAATAAGTTCGTACGGTGAATACCC
Organism: Syrphus vitripennis; assembly: GCA_958431115.1. Lineage (NCBI taxonomy): Eukaryota > Metazoa > Arthropoda > Insecta > Diptera > Syrphidae > Syrphus > Syrphus vitripennis. The sequence continues at coordinate 71,965,751 of OY288108.1, forward strand.
AGTGTCTAGATGTGGAGTTGTATTGTATGCAAACGTAAAATTAGGAACCCATTTGTCCCATTCATTGTCTTTGACTTTTGATAATAAGAATTCATTGGGTGTTCGATGATTTCTTTCAAGTGCACCTATAGTTTGGTGGTGATATGGAGAAGGGAATGTTTGCTTTATATTTAATAGTGAACATATGTTGCTCATAAGTTTGTTATTGAATTCTGTACCTTTATCTGATTTTAGAATCTTAAAGTTTCCATATCTAAAAATAAATTCTTCTACTAAAGTCTTTACTGTTGTTGTTGCGTCTTTTGATGTCATAGGGTATGCGACGACAAATTTAGTCAGTTCACATTGCATGGTTAAGATATATCTTTTTTTATTTGATATTCGTAATGGTCCGACTGTGTCAATTGATACCACTTCAAAACTGTTGTTTGGAGTGTCTGTAATAGTTTGTGGTTCTATTGTGTTTTTTGTTTGTTTTTTTTTTGCACATGAATCACAATTTGTTATGAAATGTTTTACCATTTGACTCATCTTTCGCCATATGTATCTTTGTTTTAATTTTATTAGAGTTTTCCGTATACCTAAATGTCCTCCGTGTGCAGAGTTATGGAATTCATTGATTAGTTTGTATTTAGTTAAATTATCAAGTATTTGTTTTGGGCGTTATATATTATTAATTTTAGCTTAGTATTCTGGCCATTTATATTTATGTTTGCATATGTTTCTTTGAATTTATTTTTTTCAAAATGCTTAAATATTTCATCATTGTTCATAAGGGCTAGCTCGTTTATATTTTCTTTTTTCATTCTGGATGCTAATTTCTTCAGAGTCGACTCTAGTGTTGGGGAATTATCGTTAGATCCTGTATACGTATGCTGATCATCATTGTTTATATCTGATGCATGCTTCATCAGGTTCGAATCTGGATTCCCCGATTTATCGCTACGTCGCACGTGCACAAAATTTTCATCAATATTTATTTTTGAATTCCTAGCATTTTTATCAATATTAAATTTTAATTTCTTTATATTTTTGAAGTCATTGGTGGATATGCATTCCCAGATTTGAAGTTGTACCGGCTTCTCTTGAGAGTTGCATTTTTTTTTTTAATTTTATTTCATCTACTCGTACAAGCCTACTACAGCTAACAGATATCAGCACTCCAAGTGTTATTCAAAATGTGAACAAATATATAATATCATTCTTAAATTTATTACGATTAACATCAAATAGATCAACATTTAACGACACTTCATTGAAATAAACAATACACCTTGATAACGTTTCATTACTGCCATAATTTGTTACATGCGGCCTCTGAAATAAGACATACCTAGCTCTGATTGACCTTGCAGGAACATAAATTGGTACTAAAGCAAGAAGCGGATGACATTTATTGTGGTAGCATAATAAGTCTCTAATGAACATTATTCCATGAATTTTTCGTCGTGATTCCAAAGACTTTATTCCAAGTAAATGACATCTAGATTCGTAGCCAGAGATAAATCCCCAATACATTTTCTTAAATATGAATTTCGTGAATCGTCTTTGAATTTTTTCAATCAAAAAATCCGTATATACAGCATCCACTTAAATTTTTTTTCCAAAGCATTAGTTACATATTATAAGAGGCCGATATCTATTTAATTAATATAAATAAAACACAATTTTAGACAATATTGAATTTATTTTTATATTCAATGGTGCAAATTCACAACCGGTTTACTTCGCTTTCAATCTAAAACTGAGAACCTTTTACAAGTTTTTCACTCACTGGTAGTTCCCCTTTTTTTACGTTTCTTTTGATATTGTTCTTTCGTTTGGCCTGTTACACACTTGGCCTGTTACAATATGAAGTGATATATGTCAAATTTGTTACAGTAGATCTTCCGGAAACAAAACCATGTTGTACTTCCGATAAGTATCCACTAGCTACAAAATCAAGTCTGTTTTTTACCAGACTTTGTATTTTTGTATTTATTTATTATTATTATTATAGTTTATTAACAATAAATTAAAATTTACATGTTAACAGAAATGAGCGCTAGCTGCCTGGGGCTTCTGACTCTTAATTAAAAAAAAAAAAAAGAAATACGTTAATATTTAAATTTTACAAATATGTACATGTATAAATTAATAGTTTTAAATTTAAATTTTGTGTTATATGATATATGTGTAGTTTCAGATTTGAAAGTTATTTGTTTTTATAAAGTTATGAACTAGTTTGATGTTCTCTGGATCTAGGTTGTTTAAAATTTCTGTAGATGAAAATGATGTGTTGATAACGCTGGTGTTGGAGGTCAAAAATTTGCATGCATCGATCCCTAATATGTGGTTAATGTCTATCCGTGATAGGCAGTGAGGGCAGGTTGGAGGACTTTCTTTTTTTAGAAGATGTTGGTGTGTTAGTGTTGTGTGTCCCAATCTTAATCTGAGAAAAACGGTATTCATCTGCTTCGAGGTGGTGATTGGGTAGATCGGTTTGGATTTGATAGGATTGATGAATTTGTATGAACTTGAATAGGTGTTCCAGTCAATAAGTTTTTGTTCTTTAACTTTGTTTTGTGCTTGACGTATTAAGTCACGTTTCGTCAGCGATTTGAAGGATTTAACTGGGAAAAGATGAGCATCATTAGCCGCTTTATCAGCATACTCGTTACCCAAAATTCCCACATGGCCTGGTATCCACATAACTTTCAACTTATTAGGGTAATTTGTAAGTTGGTCTATTAATTTACTGATAATAATTGTTAAGTTATTGGGATTTTGTATTGCATGGAGCACCGACAGACTGTCCGAGCAGATAACAAATTTGCCAGGTAGTTTTGAGATGATTCTGGCTGTTTGTAAAATAGCTGTCGCCTCTGCAGTGAAAATGGAAGCAATATTATCCAGTATCCCTATGGATATAAGGGAACCGTTTTCGTAGGTTGATGCAAAGGAGGTACTTTCCTGGATTTTAGAACCATCGTTGAATACAATATTCCAGTCATTTGCCCTTAGATCAGCTGTGATATCTTGAAATAAGGCTTGGTACATGCTGTTAGATGTATTGCTTTTGTTATAATTGGTCATCTCCATAATAAAGGAGGACTTCTTAATAGACCAGGGTGGACATCTTGGGAAATATTTAGCACTACTTGTGATGGGAATCTCCATTGAGTTTGCGGTTGTTAATGCAATCGATATGGCTGATGGAATACGCTTGATATACTTTGCTTGTCTAAGCGTTTTTAAGTCTTCGTTGATAATGGAACCTTGTACAAAAGAAAGTTTGGTGAATAGTTTAGCTCTGGTTTCTAAGATCCGTTCTTCCACTAAGGGAAGTCCTGCCTCTGCCATCATGTTCCGTATTGGGCTGGTGGGGAAAGCGTTAAGACTCCTCCGCACTGCTTGATGATATGGGGCCTTGATGATGTTTATCGTTGTTTTGGGGGAGTTTCCATAGATTGAGAGGCCGTAGTCAATTTTACTTAATACTAGAGATCTAGTTACGTTACAAAGAGTGTTTAAATGAGCATTTGATTTTTTACATGATAGAAAATTAATTATGTTAGCCCTAGCAGCTAGGCTTTTTTTAAGTTCAATACAATGGTTTTTAAAGTTATATCTATCATTAAAGATAATGCCTAAAATACTTAAATTATTTACATTAGCTATGTTAACATTATTAAATTTAAAATTGAAATTTTTACAGGATGTTTTGCGGCAAACATGTAATGTTTTGCATTTGTCTACGGATAATTTGGCACCGGAGGTGTTACACCATGTCAAAATATCTGTAAGAGCATTAGAAAAAAGATTTTGTTGTTCAATTAAGCTATTGTGTTTGCATAAGATGTAAACATCATCTGCGTAAATACAGTGGTCGAGCTGTGGGTGTTTTGATATTATGTTACTTACTTCATCAAAAGCAATCAAGAATAACACAACTGACAATGGAGATCCTTGTGGAATTCCATTGTGGAGAGGATAATAATTTGAGAAGCAGTTGTTCGTTTTGACACAAATTTTCCGGTTTATCAAAAAGGATTTGATATAGTTAGATATCTTTGGGCCAATACCCCAAGATATAATTTTGTTTAAGATTTGATGGATACCAATCCTGTCAAATGCCTTTTCGAAGTCTAATGACAAAATTGTGACATGGTTACGAGATGAAAAAGCTTTTGTAATATAAAAATCCAGGTGTAGGAGTGCGTCTTCACAGCCTTTTTTGGCTTTAAAGGCGACTTGATTCGAGCTTATGATACTTTTGGTTTCCAAAAACCAGAGCAGTCTTTTTGCAACAATTTTTTCCAATATTTTCGAAACGCATGGAATCAGTGATATTGGATGGTATCCGTTTATTCTGTTATTTAATTTATTTGGCTTAGGCAAAGGCAGTATAGTTGCAAGTTTCCAACTCTGTGGAATGATACCTGTGTCAAGAAAACTGTTGTAGAGTTTCAACAGTCTGTATTTAGCTGTTGTTGGGAGGTTATTGAGCATAGGGTATGAAATAAGATCCCTGCTAGGTGTTTTACCTTTTAACTTGGAGAGACAACTTTCAAGTTCGAGTAATGAAATGGGTGTTTCTATGTGCTTGGATTGAGGTGTTAAATAATCATTGTTAAAAAACGTATTTAGCGCATTTGTTTTGTTTATTTTAAAAGCATTTGAGAAAGATTCATCTTTGGAGTTATTTGACCAAGTTTTTGCGAAAAGGTTGCTTATTTCGTGTGGCAAAGTAATTTGTTCATCTTGCTCTGCAATACACATAATTGAGCAGGGTGTATAGGAACCTGTAAGGCAACGGATTTCTTGCCATATTTTCGATATGGAGGATGTGGGATTTATTGCGGACGTGATCTCGTTAAATTTGTTTGCTTTAGAGATTTTCACTTCCCTACGAAATTTAGCGTTCGATTTTTTGAAACCAATAAGATTTTGTTGATTAGGATACTTTTTGAAAAGTTTCCATGCTTTGTTTTTTTCTTTGCGTAAACGTTGTAGTTCTGAGTTCCACCAAGATACTGTACGAGTTGGGCCTTTTGGAGAATTTTGGGGTACTGATTTGTTGGCCGCTAATCGAATCGCTTTAGAAATTTGAGCTGCCTCTTGATTTATATTTGAGGACATATTTGAGGATGATAATTTTTCTTTAATATGATCTTGGAATAAATTCCAGTTTGCAAAATCAGTTTTAAATTTGGGGGTAGCACGATATCTTAGGTGATTTTGACTAGATGTAAGTGTCGTTATTATTGGAAAATGATCACTGTTGTAGAGATTATCAAGAGTCGACCATGAGATCATAGGATACAATTCAGGAGAACAGGTGGTAATATCTATGTGCGTAAAGCTTTGATGTGTAGAAAAATGAGTAGGGGAGCAATCATTGAGAATTATGAGGTTAGAGTTTGATAGAAACCTTTCCAAGATTGCACCTCTACTATTTGTTGAAGGGGAGCCCCAAAGAACACTCCAGGAATTAACATCACCGGCTAAAATAACTGGAGTATTTATTTGTTCAAGTATATTTTCCAGATCATTAATCAAAAATGATTGGTTTGGGTGTATATATATCGATAGTATTGTAAACTTGCGTGCAAGTTCGATTTCCACTGCAAGGGTAAGAATGTTTGAGTTAATATTAACTTTTTTATGAGGTATACCTTTTTTTTATTAAAATAGCTATTCCTTGTTTAGATGATATGTTTTGTGCTAGGTTATGGAAATAACCTATATACATTTTAGGTATGTTGGGTTTGAATTGAAATGCACAGTGCGTTTCTTGAAGGCAGATAATGTGGGGGAGATATTCTTTAATAAGAATACTCAACTCACTATAATTATTTATAAAGCCTTTCATATTCCATTGAAGGATTGTTGTGGTTTCTTTTGTTATGTAGGTAGATTTTGAATTGTTTTGTAAAATATTTGGGTTGTTGTGATTAGGGTGTTCAGGTTCCAGACTCCGCGGCTCGGATGTTGAAGCGACCGGGCTCTTTAAAGAGCCCGATGGATTCAATTCCCGATCAGCGGAGTGAGGTGGTAGTTGGATGTTATTATTGTTATTTCATTTCGACATCGTGAGGATCCGAGTTTTCTATAAAGTAGTTATGTATTGCTTTCAAGTAAAGCTTGTGTAACTTTTGATAGAGGAGAATTTGTTTTTTTTGTATTTTTATTAGTATCTAGAGATACACTTGTTTGTGAGGTAGCCTCGTTGTTTGCAGTGGTTTGGGAATCAATTGGAGCGTAGGGTGAGGAAAGTTTACTGCTTGGTACTGGTTGTTGAGTATGAATTGAAGTTTTATTGTTTACATTTTTAGGAGATGTTGAAGGAGTGGTATTTGAGTTTGTGTTTTTTGGGGGGTTTTGTGATTTATTTGTTAAAGCATTGGAAATTTTACTATTTGTTTTGTTTAAATGGCCCGTGGGCCATTTTTAAAACGCTAGATAGCACTCACGTGTATTATTCTATTTTTTCACAAAAAAGAAAAAAAAAGAACAGGTTTCAATCAAAAATAAATTAGATAAAGAAAATATGGTATAACGGGAGATACCGGTTGCGCGAAAAGCACAAAGCAAAAATCACACAATAGACTACGAACGATGCTTGCAGTTCGATGGTTAGTCGGTGACTGATTTATTTATTTAATGGCCACTTAATATTTAGATTTACAACTTATTTATAATCAAGTTTAAATTTAGGACGTGCATGTTCAAAAACAAAGTCATTCATTATGATGAATTTATAGTTATGAGTAAGAAAGAAAATTTTTTTTTTACATATATGTAAGTTAGAATAGTCAATAATAAACATTACAAAGATAAGAAAAGAAGACAAATTAAGGTCTGAGCAAAACTAAAAAGACGAGTGAACAGAAAGCAGCAAAACCAACATCAATCAGGCACAAGAAAACCAACTAAGGCAAGGAATAGTACGAAAAGACATTTTTCTTAAATTTCCCTACTGAGTCCGCACTCCTAACATGTTGTGGTAGGGAATTACACAAACGAGCAGCACTAATAAAAAACTGTCGCTCGGACGTTAAACATGAAAACCGGGGAATAATGATTTGGTTTGATCGTCTTGAAAGCGAGAACTGGAACATATCGTACAGGTATGAAGGTTGACGCGTGCGGATGATGCTGAAGAGCGTCACAAGAGTTCGGAGCCTAAGTAAGTTGTCAAAATAGATGAAATAGATACTTTTGGAGAACTGAGAGATATGATCGTAACGTCTAAGACCAAAAATATAGCGCGCAACGTTATTGAACCCAGTATTCATCTTTCTTTGACTGACACTATCAAGCTTACGGAAAATTTCACAGCCATATGTAATAATGGGTATTTCAAGTGTTTTTGCAAGCATTTTTCGAGTGTCCAATGGGATGAACTTTCTTGTTGGCCACAATAATCGAAGAGCTCCATAAGCTTTTCCAACAATTTGATTTATATGGTCGTTCCAGCGTAAGGTTCTATTAAAGCAAATGCCAAGATTTTTGGCGGTATCCACGAATTCTATTTTTGAGTCTCCAAGAAAAATATCTGGAAAACCGGCCAGGTCCACGGGCTTTTTAGATATATAAAGGCATTTGCTTTTGAGTGGATTTAAAGTAAGACCTCATTTTACTGTCCAATTTAAAATCGATAACAGAACCTCGTTAATTGCATCAACACAATCTTTCAACATGTCAACTGAACAACTTTTCATTAGCTGGAGGTCATCAGCAAAGAGGTGTTCACCACAGTGGCATAAGAGATTTGGTACTTCATTCACGTTAATCGAGAAAAGTTATGAACCCAAAATTGAACCCTGAGGAACTCCGCTAGATATAGGCATAAAATTGGAAGTTTTATTTTCCAGTACAACCGCTTGACGTCTATGCCCGAGATAAGACGAAATAAGTTTAACTGCGTCAGAGGAAAAGTTGTAAATTTTCATCTGACAGTGGAATTATAAGTGTAGACCCATTTTGTAAGGCAATAACAAAAGAAGTTTACCTCTAGGCATCAAATACCATACAAAACAAAACTCCTATTCCCTACTTTTTAGATGAACAAACCATACCTAAAAACATAGTAATTCCCACTAATTTATCCCAAATTTCACCTCATACCACCCATATAGAAAAACTGGATTTAGATAAATACAGCATAAATATTAAAGATTTGTTAAAGAAAAACAATTTGTTATTCCATGTCACACATGAACATGCTAACATTTCTATTGGAGTGTTGTGCCATTAAACTGGAGACCTCACACAATTCCCAAGAATCGCTTACAAGGCACATGACATAGTTCAATTTCTACTAGAGGTTCCTCATGTGTCATACGTTACACTTGACAAGGAACATCAATCGAACTATATCAATCAAACAACAAAGCAACGACATGGCTCACATTGCAAACATAAACAATACTGACCCATGGAGTGCAAGTATGTCAATTACAACATATGGTACATTCGTTGTTTAAATAAACAAACTGTGTCAAGAGGCAACTGAAATAAAGTAGAATGCTTGGTTAACTTGAAAGAAGTGACAGATTTCGTCTGTCTTAGTCTTTTTTATTTCTTTTTTATCACAATGATTGTAAATTTCAGAGTCGACTATTGTAATATTCGTGGGCTTAGAGCAAATTTGCTTGCTTTGTACGCCCATTCTGTTATAAACAGGCCAGCTGTTTTGGCACTTTGTGAAACCCAAGTAGGTGAAAATACTGATCCTGCTGAATTTCAGATTCATGGGTATAACTTGGTGTCATTATTCCTCCCCCACCATGGTCTCGCCGTCTACGTTAGAAATGATGTTGCTTACCAGTTTCAACCAAAATATGGTCCTAGTACTAACCCCTTGTTCAACTTCTTATGGTTCAAGTTCTCGGTAAACAAGCACATCATACATTATTGTTTTCTCTATCGAAGCCCCAATTTGGACAGAGTTTCAACTTCTCGTGAATGTCCAACACCTAATATCCAATATTGTTGTCTAGAGATGGCTATTAACGCTCTATGTGAAGCGTGCATATGTTTACGATGTAAATCTGTCAAAATCAATTTAGTTATTACATTATTTTGTGGAATTAGAATTTGATGCTTAGCATCTGGAGAGATCTTCGCATGAGCCAATCTTCCACCGACTCGAATTAATTTAGTTTTTTCATCAAAATAGTAAGTAAGCGATGCTATAGATGAATTTCTACTTACAAGTTTTCTTCCTTCTAAGACGTGATAATCTTCTGGAAATAAGGTTCTTTGAGTGTAAACCATAATCCATCGGGTTCCTTGTTTTAACTCATTAACCGTTAGTTGGCCTGTATTTCGTAATTCATTTGGTTTTCTACAATTATAATAGAATCTAAAACAAAATGCAAATATTTTTTGTAATGTGAAAAATGAATTTCTGTAATTGATGTTTTCTATCAAGCTAAGCTCATTTTGAATTGCTGCTGACAAAACCGATTTCTTCTTGCGTCTTTCTGGAATAACCTCTGGAAAATCGAATTCATTGAAGGGACTTGTTTCCCCATTTCTTAGAAATTCTGGACCTTGAAACCATATTTGTGACTTGAATAGTACTTCTAATCTTGATCCTCTTGACACCAAATCTGCAGGATTGAGTTGGCCCTTGATAAATTGCCATTGATGAAACTCTGAACGTGATTGTATTTTCGCAACCCTATTTGCAACAAACGTCTCCCAGGTGTAAGAAGGTGATTTAAGCCAAGCTAAAACGGTTGTTGAATCTGTATAATAGCATACCTTGTCAATTTTCTTCGGAAGAATTTGAATTAGTCTATCCACTAATTCCACCATAAGGACTGCTGCTTGTAGTTCTAGGCGGGCTATGCTGACAGTTTTCAGTGGCACTACTCTTGATTTTGAGCACATAAGTTGGCAAAAGCTTTTGTTGTTTTCATCAACCGATCTTAAGTACACACATGATCCGAATGCAAATAAACTGCTATCCGAAAAGGCATGAAGTTCGATTGTTTTGGCGGAGGGAATAAGGACATATCGTGGAACATTTAACATGTTCAAGTGTGAAAACTGGGCAATATAGTTTATCCACTTTTGAGCCTTTTCAGTTTCAAGCTTATTATCCCAAGTCATATTTAATTTCCACAACTCTTGTAAGAATAGCTTACCAATCACGATTATTGGTCCCAGTAAACCAAGAGGGTCGAAAAGTCTTGCAAGATCTGCCAACACTGTTCGTTTTGTTATCTGTGTGTTACCTTTTCGTCATTAAAGCTGAATTTGAAAACATCTAGTGAAGGATCCCATATTAATCCTAAAGTTTTAATTATCTCAGATTGATGGAATGTTACTAATTTCTCTTTGTCGTCTTTAGGTATATCTTTTAAAATCATGGGATTATTGGCACAAAACTTTTTTAATTGAAAGTTACCTGATTTGAGTAGACAAATAATCTCATTAAGTAACTCATGAGCGTCATCAATGTTGTCTGCACCGGCCAAACAATCATCCACGTAAACATTGTTTTTAACGGCTTGTGAAGCTCTATAAAATGTCTCTTGTTTGTCATCAGCTAGTTTCACAAGACATCTGGTTGCTAAATAGGAAGCAGAGGCTGTGCCATAGGTGACGGTATTTAATTTATAAAGCTGCAATGGCATATCGGTTCTTGGTCTCCAATAAATAAGTTGGAAAGCTTGATCTTCCTCTCGTAATAAGACCTGACGATACATCTTTGTTATGTCTGCAGTAAATACATACCGGTGCATTCTGAATTTTAGAACAATTGAGAATAGATCTGGTTGAACTGTTGGCCCGACCATAAGTATATCATTGAGTGAGAGACCAGAAGTGGTTTTAGCAGATGCATCAAAAACTACTCGAAGTTTTGTTTTGAACTTTCGGGTTTCATGACGCAATGATGAGGTATGACGTAGTGCCCCTTTGGAATAATACCATTTTTCAATGGTGTCATGTGATCTAATGCTTCATATTCTTGCATGAAGCTAATGTAGGATGTTTTGAGTTCTTCATCCTTGTTCAGCTTGTTTTCTAATGAAAAAAACCTTTTTCTTGCTGATGACATGGAGTCCCCTAAAGATATTATAGGATCCTGTTTAAAAGGTAATGTAACAACAAATTTACCTTCGGAATTAATTGTGGTGTTCTTCTTGAAATGTTCTTCGCACTGATGTTCTTCCTCGGTTTCAGCATCAATAGGAGTGTCATGGCTTTCTGTTTCCCAGAATGAACGAACAAGTTTGTCCAATGATGTCAACGATGGCTTCGTTACAATATGGCAATGAGTATCTGAATTTGAATTTGAGGCTGAAACGCCTCCTGCTACAACCCAACCTAACTTTGTATTACGCAAAGTTGGAAGATCTGTTGAAATCTTGTATTCTCCAGATATAAACAGGTCAAAGAACAGTTCAGCTCCTAACAGCATGTCAATTTGGTTAGCCTTGCAGAAAGAAGGATCTGCAAGTTGGATGTGATTGGGAATTTTCCACAAAGATACATCAATTTCTTGGAAAGCCTGGTAGTCACTAATGCGGGCCATGAGGTTCGCTTCAATGGTCGCTTCATACCCCGAGGTTCTGGATTCAAATGTAATTGATGCCACAAACTCGGACCTACTGCCTGGTTTACTTGGTGTGGAGTGTTGCTTGAAGATACTTTATCACCCCACTGACCCTTGCTTATTTCTTGAGATTTGTGTATTTTATATTGATGAAGTAACGTGTTGTGGAGCATGTTGCATTTTTGGCATTTTCGAGCTATACATGATTGTTAATAATGGCCTTTCTTGAGACAATTTCTGCACAACATCAGTTTGTGGACAGCTTTTCCTCGTTCTATACCTGAAAGAGACAAAAATTTATTGCAATGGTATATACCATGCTTACTTGAATTGCAGAAATGACAAATTAGTTCCTGATTGCTCTTGGGCGCAATGACCATGGTTGACTTTTTCCCAGTATCGCAGCTGGTGACCTCCAGGCTTTGATACTTCATCCTTCCACCATCTTTTGGGTTGATGGCCTCTAGAGTCTGAAATCTGGCCTCAACGAACTTCAGAAACTCTTCAATAGATGGACTGCTTCTCGGATCCTTGATCGTAAACTCGAATTTTTCTCTGCTCTCTTTGTCCAGTTTTTTGTAGCAGACAATGAACGACGATCGGATCCCAATTTTCGATGTCGACATTAAGGTTGGAGATAACTTGCAAGCACTCCTTCGTGTTATCATGTAGTTGTCTTAAACTTGAACTTGTTGCTGTTGTAGCTGACTGCATCAATAGCTTGTTTAGTTGTGCAGTCAATATAGTAATCTTTTATTGTTGAAGAGTTCAACAAGGACACCCCAAGCTACCTCGTAGTTGCTATCAGTGGGCTTGAAATTATGGATTAATTCCTTGGCTTTTCCTGTAACATTTGCCCTTAGGAAATATAATTTTTGTGCTGGTGGGATAGGCTGATCATGAATCATTTGCTTGAACAAGTCATGAAATTGCAACCAGTTTAAATATTCTCCATCAAATTTAGGGAGCTCAATTTTTGGCAGCTTCATCATTATATTTGAAGGTTTTGGGTCAGTTGCTGTTTCTTGGGATGGTGCGACGCTAGTTGCTAACATCAATAACGTCTCCTCAAGCTTCTCTTGTATATCAAAGTAGTCTTCTACTTCCTCTGCATCCAATTCCTGGTCCAATTTCCGATATAAACAAGTGATCTCATCCCAATTCTGTTCCAAACTTCTTATTTTAATTTGACGAAACTGTAGACCTTTATTCAACAAGGACTGCTCATCGACCTTGTCTAAAGATCTTTTCAATATATTTAATATTAAATTAAATCTTGTCTTGTTATTCATCTGGATAATTGTATATTGGTTTGAATTTGTTTGGAAATTCGGTTTTGGAATTTAATTGCGGATGATTGGTTTTGGAATCGCTCCTTTTCCTGTTGGATTATTCAAATCCACGGTCTGAGTTTCATCTAGTTTCTCCTTGGGATTTTTTTCTTGGTCAGGCATCTTGCTTGCGCCTTTTTCTATTTCTTCAATAGCTAAAAGACGACGACTTACACCACTCCTCATGAGATCCGCTGCCCGACGCACCAGTTGGAAATAGTCCTTTTGAAAATACTCGTGATCCATATGTTCCGAGAATTTGTCTCGGAAAATCGTATCATTTTTGTCAAACTCCTCCCACAAACTCTCTAACTGATCCCTTTTCTTGATGAGGTAGTCGAGGGTTTTCCTAGTGGGACCATCTTTATTGTAATTGCGCACAATTGAACAAATAGAATCACCTATCTGTTGTTGTTGAGCCGCGATGCTTTCAATACTTAGGTCATTATTCTTGGAAGCCATTTTTAGTATTTTTCTTTAACCACTTTTTACTTGCAACAACTATTTTATAAATCACTATACAGGCCACTAAAAACTTTTCTTTAGTAGTCCTGTCACGGTCGCCAATCTTTAATTCAATGTTAAAAACTTAAAAAAAAAAACAAATAAGTCCAAAGACAAATAAATCCGAGAGAAAAAATCAAAAGTCACGACTATTCACGTTAAGGGTTTCATAGAAACTGAATTTTATTCAAACACAAAAAATACATGATAGATAGATAAAAAATTGCAAATGAATTAAAAGTGCAACTATGCAATAATATTCAAGCGTGGGAACAGGTAAAGAACGAAAATATACAAATTGGAAAATGAGATCTGTGAAACACAAAAATTTTAACTGTTCACACGCTGGCATAAATTAATGACAAAAAAGATTATGGTTGCACTTTACAAAAAATGAAATTTAAATGAAATTTGAACATAATTCATAGCAAAAAGATTATTGTTGCACTTTACAAAAAATTAGTTTAAATGAAATATGAACAACTGGCTTTTCACAATTGACTTAAATTGTATAGATAATTATTGTAAAGAAACATTGATGTATAAAAACTGAGTATCTACTTTTATTGTATTTCTTTTTCTCTTAATTTATATGAATATGTTATAATTCTAAATCTTTCCTATTTTGTATGTAATATTTGAAATTAAAAAAAAAAAAAAAAAAAAAAAAAAAATAACTTATTTAATCACCTGCCTTAAACAATTTAGTATTATGGCAGCACTGATTGTCACCCCACATCAGTTTTTAATTTATGTAAATTTAAATTCGCTTTGTACTACATCTCATCTACACTAATAGACTATGTCATTACAAATATGGATTTGAAATCTAAAGTTAAAGTTAATATAATTGCAGATGATAAAATATCAGATCACGAGACCATAAGAGTGGAAGTTCAAGTTAGACAAAAACAAGTTATACAAGAAAGAAAATACAAAACTATTCGTTATACGAAACCACGGTTTGATTCTTTTCTAAACGAAAATGATTTTTCGGATATATACTTTGAAGACGATTTAAACCTTTTATCTAATGCTTTTTGTGAAAAATTAAATGCATGTTGTGAAGCCCTGACAATCGAAAAAGTGGAAAAACTAGAAGAAAATAATGCATGGTTCAATTCACACTTAAAAAGATTAAAAAAAAGAAAAAATCAAAGCTTATATCACTGCTGTTTATTTTAGCACAGCTGATAATTGGTCAGTATATAAGTCGATTCGTAATAGTTATAAGAATGAAATTAAAATTGTTAAAAGTTATTATGTAACATCTCAGATTATGGCTAAGTCTGGAAATCAAATTGAAATGTGGAAGACACTCAAGAAGATCGTGTTAAAAAATATCAAAACGAATGTCATTGATGGTGTAAAATTTGGAGAGGAGACGTCAACTCTTTCAAATGAAATCGCTGAAAAATTTAATACATACTTTCTGAACAGTATTCGGGAAATAAATCAATCAATCGAAAATATAAGTTTTGTGTCGCCAGAAATAAATTGCAGTAATTAATAGAGACATAATTCTCCAATCAATCGAAATTATCGGTCCCGTTCTTTTAAAGCTGATTAACAAGTTATTAGAAACAGATAAATTTCCTGAAGTTTGGAAGGAATCTGTGGTTATTCCAGTTGAAAAAGTGAATAATACAAATAAATGTGAAGAGTTTAAGAGTTTAGGAAAGTGAATATGTTGCCTACATGTGAGAAAATATTGGAGAAGGTCGTTGCGGAGCAGTTCAAGAATTACCTAGAGAACAATAATTTATTAATTGAGGAACAGTCAGGCTTTAGAAGAGCGCACTCATGTGAAACTGCTATTAATTGTGTTGTGTGGAAGTGGAAAAGACAAACTGACTGGGGAAATTCGGTGATAGCAGTTTTCTTGGACTTGAAACGAGGTTTTGAGACTATTGATAGAGATATCTTATTGAAAAATTTGTTTTTGTATGGTGTGCGTGGTCGTGAGTTGAAATGGTTTGAGTCATATTTGACGAATAGAAGCCAAAGAACTAGAGTGAATGATAAAATGTCCAGTGAGATAAATAATGATCTAGGGGTTCCACAGGGTTCTGTGTTGGGGGTATTCCTCTTCCTTTTATACATGAACGATTTTAAAAAATGTTTGAAGTATTGCAGTGTAAAACTTTTTGCGGATGATAGTTTGATCTACATTTGTGGAAAAAAGAGTGAAACAATGTGTGAAAGATTGAATGAAGACTTGACGAGAGTTGATAAGTGGTTAAAAATGAACAAATTGAAAGTGAATGTGAGTAAGACTAAATGTATGAAATTTAGAATGAATGATGAAATTAATGTATGTGTGGATGGTGCATTAATAAACTGTGTTGAAAGTACAAAATACTTAGGTGTTATCATAGATGAAAAGGTTAACTGTAAGGAACATTCAAATCATGTTTGCGCGAAAATTTCGAAGAAAATATATTTTTTGAGTAGAATAAGAAAACAACTGACATTTGAAACTTCTATTCTTCTATATAATGCCCTTGTATTGCCACATTTCAATTATTGTTCAACTTTGCTGTTCGGATCCAATGCAGATGTCAAATTAAGACTTCAGAGACTTCAGAACAAGGGAATGAGAGTTATCTTGAAGCTGAACATTTACACGCCGATTCGATTCATGCTTGACTGTCTAAACAGAGACTCATCTATGATGCGATGGTTTTTATTAATAAAATGCGTAATGGTAAGCTGTCGGAATACTTATTTGATGGAATATCAGAAGTATCTGAAGTCCAACCGCTTAACTTAAGGAATAGTAATGACTTAAGACCGGAACGATGTCGTTTAAGCAGGACTCAAAACTCCATCTTACATATATGATGGTATTATTTATTACAATAATCTACCCGAGTACCTTAAAATCGAAACAAATGTATATCTACTTAAGAAAAAACTCATTGGTTTTATTAAATATAGTGTTGTTTAGCCAAAATATAAAAATTCAAGTATGGTGATATTTATACGTTCTCGTCAATTTTAAAGTTTTTTTTAACTAATAATTATGTTTCTTCACCGATTCTTTTGCTAGGGACTAATATAGAGCCCAATCTTGACGTAAAGATAGGTACTCTTGGCCTTGGCCAGGATGGTATGCGGAAAATCTATATATATATAAATAAATTTGGAGGAATTTGTAGTTGCCATCTGACACTGGTAACAGTTAACCGGCTCTGTGATATATTTGGCCTTGTATCTGTATCGTCAAATAATTATATGTATTGGGTTTTAAAATAATAAAAGTGTCGCTAAAACTGAATCACCAAATAATATGATGACCATAACTGCTATAACACTTACCTTGAAAGTTGGCATACAATTTTCACGAACTACATTTGTTGACCCAAATCAAGTCATTTGAAAGCAATTGTTATATTGTTGGATATTTGTCAAAAAGTTTATGGAATCTGTTTATTCCTGAAACCAATGAGTACAATGGCTCTGGTGGTGGTTCCGATGGTATCAATTTCACTTTACCATTTGCGCAACACAATCTATTTTTATATTTTGATGCCTTACAATGTGAGCAAACTGCTCGCGCTTCACGCGTTTGTGATATCCGAATTCTTTCACGTTCATTTCGGTCGTCAAGTTCTTGTGCAGCATGATTAGATCGGTAAATAGCTTGGTTTGTAGCATTTCGGGTTCTTCTACCTTAATTGTTTCGTCTAATAGGAGGCATATCTATTAAAAATTATACGTACTAAAACACATAATCATATTAAAGCACCTAATGTATGCTATCTCTTTCATTTCCTGTTTCCATTTGTTCTATTTTAGTTTTTATACTTGTAGTAATTTACTTTTAACTTCATATAGTCAGCCACAAATCAAAGCAAATACAAATACACAAATACTTGAAATTGTAATCGTGTCTTGGTCTTTCTCATTTAACGTTCCGCCGGGCTTTTTTTTTTTCTTGCGAATATATTGAAATATTCCACATGGAACAAAGACGTAAAAAGTATAATCTGGTCTGTGCATCAATAAAAATAAAAGAACTCGTTTTCGCGAGTGCGAAAAAAAGAGCTAAAAAAAAAACAATTAAAAGGTATAAATCTAGCTCTCTGCTCGATCAGCCTATAGAGGGCAAGTTACTAAAATAGTTAAAGCAGCGTCGGAGTTTCTAAACGCTGAAGAGTCCCAATTAAACGATCCAGATAAGTATGACGAAATAGAAGATGAGCTCACTTCGTATAGGTACATTCAACGGTTGACTGCAGCACATGAAAGTCGACAATGAACCAGGAGATATCGACGAAAAACCTTATCAAAGCAGGTGCGGCTGATCTTAACAGAGAATTGGAGAAAATTGCAGACTATCAAGATTCTGCCATAGGTATGCTGGCAAAATTAATCTTCCGTTTGAATAAGGTGAAAAAAAGCAGTCTCCATCCTCTGAAAGAATCAGCATAACACGCTCTTCTTTAAAGCTCCCAAAATTGCAGTTAAGAAAATTCGATGGGAATTTCCAATTCGGAGACACTGAACGGCTTGTAGACAAACACATGCAGCAATTGATTTCCCTTCGCCCTGTGCAATTGAAAACTGACGTCAGTGGTTTAAAAAATTTGTATAACTGAATTACAGCATGTAGTCGCACTCTGACTGCTTTGCAGATCCCCTCGCACCAGTATTACGTCATGCTTAAATCTATTTTGCTACGGTGTTTACCAGCAGATCTTCGTGTTGATTTCCATCGTACGTCAGAACGAGACAGTGATGCTGGAGATACCCAAAATTCGGAGTCAGGAAGCACATCAACTCTTTCGCAAATTGGAGATAAACAAATTCAAGGTCTAATGCGTTTTCTAAAGCGAGAAGTAGAGTCTTTAGAAAGAAGTCGAGTTTTCTCTGTCACTACAACTAATATAAAACCATCCGTTTCACCCTCAACAACCAATACTGCAGCTAGCCTTGTCTCATTAGCAGATAAGGAGAAGTGCTTATTTTGTTCTTCTGACAAACATGCTACAAAGGAGTGCGATAGTGAGTTGTCCCTCGAGAAAAAAAGAGATTTATTACGCAAAGGTAATCGGTGCTTTCGTTGCACCAAACCCGGGCACTCGTCTAAAATTCGCAGTGGAAAATTTATATCGTGTAAAAACTGCAAAGGCAGCCACTTTACATCTATGTGTGGCCCTTCTTTTGCAAAGAAAAATGCTTTAGTTGCATTTGCAATTAAAACAACTGAAGACAACGAAATGCAGGATGTGTTAAATTTGTGAGCTTCTAATTCAGTCCCTTACAAACAATTATTAATTCGCTTGATTATCGATGGCGGTAGTCAACTTCGTTCGCGAAAGTTAAGTTCAAAAATTAAATCTTGCTCCCATCGGTATAGTAAACAAGTCGATAATTCCCTTTAGATCTAAAAGTAAATCTCCCTGCCGAAAACTACAAAAAGTAAACCTCGTGATAAAAAGCCAGTATAATAACAAACACGTCCAAATTCAAGCAGTTGTTGTACCAGATATCTGTGTTGACGTATTACAAGTGCCTGATCTTTCATGTCCATCTGTCAAAGGCTTACGTCTTGCAGATTCTCATCATGTTGCCATTGAAACTGAAGATGGACTAAGCGTTCTCGGATCTGACTATTATTGGACTGAAATAACTGGTAAACATCACGTCATCACTCCTGCATTAAGAGCGGTTGAAACCGTCTTTGGCTGGACATACAGGGGACACAATCCTTTGTCGGTAAGAATCTCGTTTCGAACGTTCAATTATGCTCTTCGTCTTTTTCTAGCACCAGTTTGATGCTACCTGTCCTGAGTGACCATGACCTTAAGACATTTTGGTCACTGGAAGCTATAGGGATTCAAAGTGAAAACACTGAAAACCAAACGCTAGCTGAAAATTTAATCGCCAAATGCATCAGCAAAAGAGGTTACCGCTTCCACTGCCGTGGAAGAATCCAGATGTATTAATAAAATCCAATAAAAAAATTAAGAAGGCGTTTATCGAGGACTCCCGAAAAATTTCGAGTGTATGATGATGCTGTCCGAAGGATGATTGCAGATGGAATCGCTGAAGTAGTTCCTCCAGCTGTGACATCAGAACGCGTTTTCTATTTACCACACCGTCCTTTTTTTTTGTGTTTGATGCCTCGGCCGGCAGTGTAGACTCTCCATAACTCAATGATTTACTACAAGTGGGTGCAAATTTGCTTCCTGATGTTCTTAAGGTGCTGCTTAATTTTCGTCTAGGGAGTTTTGGAATAGTGGCTCACGTTGAAAAGGCTTTTTTGCAAATAATGCTAAATGTGAATGACCGCGACCCCACCGATTTGTTTGGTACACTTCACCCACATCACCAGATCAGGGGCCCGAATACAAGGACTATAGAATGACTAGGGTCACTTTTGGGGTCAACTAGAGTCCATTTCTTCTGACTGGGACCATTTGTATGCATCTAGCAACAGAAAAAGATCGCTACCCTATAACTTGTAAGGTGTTGCAAGAATGTTTTTATATGGACGATTTATTGATGAGTTGTGATACCGAAGACGAGGGCAAGCAGATTAGTGAGCAGGCTGTCATTATCGTGAACAACGCCAGCATGAACTGAGAAAGTGGAACTCCAATGGTTCACAAATTCGAGAGTGTTTAAGTTCATCTGATGCTCCAGTTACACAAAAAGTTTTGGGTATACTGTGGTATGTTGCGACTGATGAAATCGCTGTGCCGTTAAGGTCCGTTTAAAACTTGCTCACTTCGAATTGGATAAGAGGTACTTCAGTCAATCGCAAGAATTTTTGAACGAAGTAACTTACGCCGCCAAAGTTGGAGTTAACGGCAGCATTGATTGCAGCTCGACTACGTTCTTACCTGAATCGATCTCTAAAGGTTAATGTACGCAAATACCATATGTGAACAGATTCAAAAATTTCCTTCAACTGGATTCAAGGAGAAGCTGATCGATGGAAGCCATATGTCCAGAGCCGAGTTTCTGAAATACGCCCTAGACTGGAAGCACTGTTAGGTTAGGTTAGGTTACAGTGGCGGTCAGCAGGACTGACCCACTTAGACCAGTAAGAATGGTCCATTGTGATACCACAAGGATCAGTAAGATATCCTCTTTACTCGTTAAACCATTTTTACGAAACGTGCGATACTACTAATTTTATCGTTATAAAAGAATTCTCCTAATTGGAGTCTGCATCTATGGGACAGAGCTGGGCATGTACAGAGAAGGTGTGGAATTGTTTCCTCCTCCTCCTCATCCATGCAACTTCTGCAGAAGTCGTTAGCATGCACGCCAAGACGCGTTGCATGTCTACCTATAAGACAGTGTCCAGTAATGACACCTACTATGGAGCTAATATGCAGTCTGTTTAAGGATATTAAACCTCTGGTTTTCTTCATATCTAATTTTGGCAACATTAATTTTGTAGCCACACAGGTAGTGATATCAGTCCACCTAAGGTTTGTTCTCTCTTTAACATATTGCGTTAGCATGAGTTTGCATGTAGCGATGGGTATTCCTATGTCAGCTCTGTGTGCTGAGAGAGGTATTTTAGTTCCACTCTTGGCGAGTTCATCAGCTTTACAGTTGCCCGGAATGTCCCTGTGTCCCGGCACCCAATAGAGGTGAATATTGAACTGCTGCGCCATCTACACGAGAGATGAACGGGAATTTAGGACTGTTTTAGAGTTCGAGGAGACAGATTCCAAGGATTTGATAGCAGCTTGGCATGATTGTATTTGTTGAGAGGATTTTTCTTAGTCTCGATGCTTCAGAGGTCTCTTCTATGTTTCTACAGAAGGCGCTCCATGAAGATCGTTTGGATTTCCTCAATTCTTTCTTGTAAATCTTCAGAGATGTCTTATAATGATCCCAGTCAGATTCTTCTCTTTTTGTTTTAGCTCTATTGAATAGTCTCCTACACTCTTTCCTTAGAGGATTTAGCTTAGAGGACCACCAATGTGGTTTCCTTTTTCCTCTTATCTGAATCAGGGGGCAGGCACTATCTAGGGATTTGTTGAGAGCAGTAGTGAGATCTTTAACATTTGTGTCTAGATCGATGATGTTGAGTGGGACAATCGATAGTTCTGGTTTTATTAAACCTATTAGAGTGTCACTATATTTAGACCAATTAGTTTTCTTCTTATTCAAAAACTAATTTAGCGGGAGGATCATCGTTTATCTTGAACTGAATATATCTGGGATAATTTCGAGGATCTCTTCCTCACGGGCCGGGTTAGTCGGGATTCATGTGCGTGCCTTAGGTCTGCATGGGATATCTTCCTTTGCAACAACCTCGAGCCTCGCACCTGGCCAGACTTCCCCTACCTTAGGTTAGGTTAGGTTTAATGGGCTGACAGTTGGTCTTGATACCGTCACACTCAGATCAATGTAGATCCATTGTGGTACCCTGAAGTGTTATAAACTCCTTGAAGTGTTAACCTATGAGTCCTATGGTTCGTCTAACCATTTAGAGGTTTTAACGAAGTTCAGTAAGATTTTACTTGAGAGTTCTGATAATTCTTCTAATTCCCCTACCTTACTCACAGCTAGCTTATACAGATCGCACGATCTCTGATCATCACAAACGATGAGTTCAACATGGCCTTGATGCCAACCTCCATCGCTTGTGAACGGCGGTGGCCCTGAATTTTTTCCTTCATAATACTCAAGAAGCTACCCGAGAGCTTTGATTTCACCAACCGCCATTGATCAGGAGTGATCGTACCATCTGTATCGCTCCTGTTAATTACCGCAACTACGATTTTGTCTTTTAGAATATCACTGAAAGACAAACCTCCGCTGATGGGAATGCAAGGAGTGCTGATATTATGCACCTTATGTTTCTTGCATTCTGAGGGATTTCCTCCACAGACCTTTGTCGCTTCGACGTTAAGTCTCCACTGGCCTGGTTATGCTTGGCTAAGAAGCTCTTAGCCCACATTATTTTGGAGTTATGCTTTGAGGTTCCTCCGGCATTCAGCTTCTCGCCAAATACCTTAAGAATTCTCTTGGCATTCCTCATCTCCTTATAGAGGGCTCCCGAGGGTGCAGGCTTTCGTCTACGCCCACGGGGGCCATCTGAAAGGGGAGCACTCTCTTCACCGGCAGAGGAGCCGTGTTCCACGACCTTCCTGCCACTGAAGTGAGGCTTGGTAAGAGCGCTGCTCTTTTTATTGGCGTCACTGACACATGAAGAAGGTATTGCTACCGTATTCTCGCTACCTTTGCGTTCGGCTACTTTACCATGACAAGTCATGGTCCCGCTACCCGCTACACAAAGAATGAGGATCAGCAGACGACTTTCCACCCGCACTGCTGGCTTTGTTTTTTTATTTAAATTCATTTTGAATCCCACGAGTATCGGAGAAAGGGTGGTCCATCTGCACAGAGATCCGTATATGCAGATAAGGCTGGTTAATCCGGAGGTCGCCAGGTATCCGGATACTCCGTTAGCGACTGAGCTAGTTTTGAATTGGGCCCTCAGCCAGGCTGATCATCGGCACGGGTCGTATAACACCTTGATCCAGCCCAATATTAGGAAGGGGGCAAGGGATTTAGGATGGATGAAATGGGGGTGGGAGCGCGGAACAGCATCACGCCATAACACTTGAGGAAAGGAAAGGAAACAGTTAACAGCATCACGCAGTATACTGTGGGAGTAGTAGTATAGCATCACGCCGTACTACTATGAAGGTAGGAAGAAGGGGGTAGGGTGGGAGAAGCGCCCTTTGGTTTCAGGACTCATCTGGAGATTGATCTCGAGAATCTTTGACCTTACTCAGCTTCTACAACTCGACAAGTTCGACGCTTAGGTAGAAGCACTGTTCAGGAATAGAGAATCCTGCGGACCTTCTCACAAGGGGTATAACATCCGAGAATCTTCGAAGTTCCTCGCTATGGGCTAAAGGGCCAGCCTGGCTCGAATCAGGTGAAAATTCAAATTCTGATGACAAAACAGTTCCGTACAATTTAGATAAGTTGGTTTTACTTTCCAATACTTCCGTTTCTGTGAACCCGATCCTTTTATTTGCTACAAAAACTTCAGCACTTGGAAGCGATTACTCAGACTAACAGCCTAAATACAGCGGTTCTGCAGATCTTGTCGTAAAACGAGTGAAAAAGCATCCTCTCTTGTTTTGACCGCTGAGGAGCTTGATCTCTCCGAATCCTATTGAATTTGAATTTTATTCTAACGAAATTTGTTTCTTGCAGATCTAATATCCAATCTAATACCCAAGGGGTCCACAATTGCTCAATTATGTCCTTTCCTATACTCCAATGGTATTATGAAGCTAAGTGGTCGCCTTCAATGCTTAGAGGAATCTTTGGATCTCAAACATCCCATAATATTACCGAAAAATTCCTATATCACTGAACTCAGCAAAGGACTACCATGAACGAACTACACATGGCGGAGTCAACATGGTACTATCAGGGATGAGCTCAGGATTTTGGGTTCCCAAAGGGCGCCAATTGATTAAACGATTGCTGCTAGCACATCCTGGTTGCCGAAGACTATGGGGAAAGCCAGCTTCACAGCCATTTGGACCACTTCCCACAGAGAGGTTAACACTTTCAAGACCTTTCGATAACGTTGGCGTAGACTTGCTTCGACAACTCGACAGGAGAGTTGACCAAAACGTATTTAATGGTTTTCACGCGCGCCGCTATTCGTTCAGTGCATTTAAAAATGGTGAGAAGCTTAACAACAGAGAGTTGTCTAATGGGATTAAGGCGTTTAATGGCTCGAAGGTTACCCCTTTCTATTCCGATAACGCCCGAACCTTTCGTAGAGCGGCTTTGGAATTGGGTGCTGTAAATCAATTTTTTAAAGATGAGCAAGTCCAAGGGTTGCTCTCAAGTAAGCGCGTCAAGTGGCAGTTCATAGTGGAACGAGCTCCATGGTGGGGTGGTTTCTGGGAGCGCCTCATACGTACGATCAAAAATGTCCTTAAGATGGTCATAGGAAAGGCAAAGTTGTCCTTTGAGCAACTTAGAACCGTAGTCGTTGAAGCTGAGGGCATGGTTAATGCTCGCCCTGTAACGGTTGTGAGCAGCAACCCATTAGATTTAACTCTACTAACTCCATCTCATTTTTTGATGGGTAACTATGGACCATCTGTCCGTGAAGTGGAATCGGACTCACAGCAAATACAACTGCTGTGGAAGCAGCGAATGAAGTATGTATATCGGTAAGCTGGCGAAGCGGTGACGGACTAAGTATCTTCAGTTACTACGATCGTTCCACCACAATAAATGCAGTTCTTCGATACAACTAAAAAAAATGATGTGGTTCTCGTTTTCGATGCCGCTAAGCCAAGGATAAACTGGAGAATGGCTATCATTGAAAACACTTTTCCTGGTCGCGATGGAAAAATAAGAGCGTGCGAGATACGCTATTCAGATCAAACTCGAACCCGGAGACCTGTTCAACTTTTGTACCCGTTAGAGCTTCCTTCTTCTTCGCCGGCCGGAGGATGTTAAAAATTATAAGTTACTAAAACACATAATCATATTAAAGCACCTAATGTATGCTATCTCTTTCATTTCCTGTTTCCATTTGTTCTATTTTAGTTTTTATACTTGTAGTAATTTACTTTTAACTTCATATAGTCAGCCACAAATCAAAGCAAATACAAATACACAAATACTTGAAATTGTAATCGTGTCTTGGTCTTTCTCATTTAACGTTCCGCCGGGCTTTTTTTTTTTCTTGCGAATATATTGAAATATTCCACATGGAACAAAGACGTAAAAAGTATAATCTGGTCTGTGCATCAATAAAAATAAAAGAACTCGTTTTCGCGAGTGCGAAAAAAAGAGCTAAAAAAAAAACAATTAAAAGGTATAAATCTAGCTCTCTGCTCGATCAGCCTATAGAGGGCAAGTTACTAAAATAGTTAAAGCAGCGTCGGAGTTTCTAAACGCTGAAGAGTCCCAATTAAACGATCCAGATAAGTATGACGAAATAGAAGATGAGCTCACTTCGTATAGGTACATTCAACGGTTGACTGCAGCACATGAAAGTCGACAATGAACCAGGAGATATCGACGAAAAACCTTATCAAAGCAGGTGCGGCTGATCTTAACAGAGAATTGGAGAAAATTGCAGACTATCAAGATTCTGCCATAGGTATGCTGGCAAAATTAATCTTCCGTTTGAATAAGGTGAAAAAAAGCAGTCTCCATCCTCTGAAAGAATCAGCATAACACGCTCTTCTTTAAAGCTCCCAAAATTGCAGTTAAGAAAATTCGATGGGAATTTCCAATTCGGAGACACTGAACGGCTTGTAGACAAACACATGCAGCAATTGATTTCCCTTCGCCCTGTGCAATTGAAAACTGACGTCAGTGGTTTAAAAAATTTGTATAACTGAATTACAGCATGTAGTCGCACTCTGACTGCTTTGCAGATCCCCTCGCACCAGTATTACGTCATGCTTAAATCTATTTTGCTACGGTGTTTACCAGCAGATCTTCGTGTTGATTTCCATCGTACGTCAGAACGAGACAGTGATGCTGGAGATACCCAAAATTTGGAGTCAGGAAGCACATCAACTCTTTCGCAAATTGGAGATAAACAAATTCAAGGTCTAATGCGTTTTCTAAAGCGAGAAGTAGAGTCTTTAGAAAGAAGTCGAGTTTTCTCTGTCACTACAACTAATATAAAACCATCCGTTTCACCCTCAACAACCAATACTGCAGCTAGCCTTGTCTCATTAGCAGATAAGGAGAAGTGCTTATTTTGTTCTTCTGACAAACATGCTACAAAGGAGTGCGATAGTGAGTTGTCCCTCGAGAAAAAAAGAGATTTATTACGCAAAGGTAATCGGTGCTTTCGTTGCACCAAACCCGGGCACTCGTCTAAAATTCGCAGTGGAAAATTTATATCGTGTAAAAACTGCAAAGGCAGCCACTTTACATCTATGTGTGGCCCTTCTTTTGCAAAGAAAAATGCTTTAGTTGCATTTGCAATTAAAACAACTGAAGACAACGAAATGCAGGATGTGTTAAATTTGTGAGCTTCTAATTCAGTCCCTTACAAACAATTATTAATTCGCTTGATTATCGATGGCGGTAGTCAACTTCGTTCGCGAAAGTTAAGTTCAAAAATTAAATCTTGCTCCCATCGGTATAGTAAACAAGTCGATAATTCCCTTTAGATCTAAAAGTAAATCTCCCTGCCGAAAACTACAAAAAGTAAACCTCGTGATAAAAAGCCAGTATAATAACAAACACGTCCAAATTCAAGCAGTTGTTGTACCAGATATCTGTGTTGACGTATTACAAGTGCCTGATCTTTCATGTCCATCTGTCAAAGGCTTACGTCTTGCAGATTCTCATCATGTTGCCATTGAAACTGAAGATGGACTAAGCGTTCTCGGATCTGACTATTATTGGACTGAAATAACTGGTAAACATCACGTCATCACTCCTGCATTAAGAGCGGTTGAAACCGTCTTTGGCTGGACATACAGGGGACACAATCCTTTGTCGGTAAGAATCTCGTTTCGAACGTTCAATTATGCTCTTCGTCTTTTTCTAGCACCAGTTTGATGCTACCTGTCCTGAGTGACCATGACCTTAAGACATTTTGGTCACTGGAAGCTATAGGGATTCAAAGTGAAAACACTGAAAACCAAACGCTAGCTGAAAATTTAATCGCCAAATGCATCAGCAAAAGAGGTTACCGCTTCCACTGCCGTGGAAGAATCCAGATGTATTAATAAAATCCAATAAAAAAATTAAGAAGGCGTTTATCGAGGACTCCCGAAAAATTTCGAGTGTATGATGATGCTGTCCGAAGGATGATTGCAGATGGAATCGCTGAAGTAGTTCCTCCAGCTGTGACATCAGAACGCGTTTTCTATTTACCACACCGTCCTTTTTTTTTGTGTTTGATGCCTCGGCCGGCAGTGTAGACTCTCCATAACTCAATGATTTACTACAAGTGGGTGCAAATTTGCTTCCTGATGTTCTTAAGGTGCTGCTTAATTTTCGTCTAGGGAGTTTTGGAATAGTGGCTCACGTTGAAAAGGCTTTTTTGCAAATAATGCTAAATGTGAATGACCGCGACCCCACCGATTTGTTTGGTACACTTCACCCACATCACCAGATCAGGGGCCCGAATACAAGGACTATAGAATGACTAGGGTCACTTTTGGGGTCAACTAGAGTCCATTTCTTCTGACTGGGACCATTTGTATGCATCTAGCAACAGAAAAAGATCGCTACCCTATAACTTGTAAGGTGTTGCAAGAATGTTTTTATATGGACGATTTATTGATGAGTTGTGATACCGAAGACGAGGGCAAGCAGATTAGTGAGCAGGCTGTCATTATCGTGAACAACGCCAGCATGAACTGAGAAAGTGGAACTCCAATGGTTCACAAATTCGAGAGTGTTTAAGTTCATCTGATGCTCCAGTTACACAAAAAGTTTTGGGTATACTGTGGTATGTTGCGACTGATGAAATCGCTGTGCCGTTAAGGTCCGTTTAAAACTTGCTCACTTCGAATTGGATAAGAGGTACTTCAGTCAATCGCAAGAATTTTTGAACGAAGTAACTTACGCCGCCAAAGTTGGAGTTAACGGCAGCATTGATTGCAGCTCGACTACGTTCTTACCTGAATCGATCTCTAAAGGTTAATGTACGCAAATACCATATGTGAACAGATTCAAAAATTTCCTTCAACTGGATTCAAGGAGAAGCTGATCGATGGAAGCCATATGTCCAGAGCCGAGTTTCTGAAATACGCCCTAGACTGGAAGCACTGTTAGGTTAGGTTAGGTTACAGTGGCGGTCAGCAGGACTGACCCACTTAGACCAGTAAGAATGGTCCATTGTGATACCACAAGGATCAGTAAGATATCCTCTTTACTCGTTAAACCATTTTTACGAAACGTGCGATACTACTAATTTTATCGTTATAAAAGAATTCTCCTAATTGGAGTCTGCATCTATGGGACAGAGCTGGGCATGTACAGAGAAGGTGTGGAATTGTTTCCTCCTCCTCCTCATCCATGCAACTTCTGCAGAAGTCGTTAGCATGCACGCCAAGACGCGTTGCATGTCTACCTATAAGACAGTGTCCAGTAATGACACCTACTATGGAGCTAATATGCAGTCTGTTTAAGGATATTAAACCTCTGGTTTTCTTCATATCTAATTTTGGCAACATTAATTTTGTAGCCACACAGGTAGTGATATCAGTCCACCTAAGGTTTGTTCTCTCTTTAACATATTGCGTTAGCATGAGTTTGCATGTAGCGATGGGTATTCCTATGTCAGCTCTGTGTGCTGAGAGAGGTATTTTAGTTCCACTCTTGGCGAGTTCATCAGCTTTACAGTTGCCCGGAATGTCCCTGTGTCCCGGCACCCAATAGAGGTGAATATTGAACTGCTGCGCCATCTACACGAGAGATGAACGGGAATTTAGGACTGTTTTAGAGTTCGAGGAGACAGATTCCAAGGATTTGATAGCAGCTTGGCATGATTGTATTTGTTGAGAGGATTTTTCTTAGTCTCGATGCTTCAGAGGTCTCTTCTATGTTTCTACAGAAGGCGCTCCATGAAGATCGTTTGGATTTCCTCAATTCTTTCTTGTAAATCTTCAGAGATGTCTTATAATGATCCCAGTCAGATTCTTCTCTTTTTGTTTTAGCTCTATTGAATAGTCTCCTACACTCTTTCCTTAGAGGATTTAGCTTAGAGGACCACCAATGTGGTTTCCTTTTTCCTCTTATCTGAATCAGGGGGCAGGCACTATCTAGGGATTTGTTGAGAGCAGTAGTGAGATCTTTAACATTTGTGTCTAGATCGATGATGTTGAGTGGGACAATCGATAGTTCTGGTTTTATTAAACCTATTAGAGTGTCACTATATTTAGACCAATTAGTTTTCTTCTTATTCAAAAACTAATTTAGCGGGAGGATCATCGTTTATCTTGAACTGAATATATCTGGGATAATTTCGAGGATCTCTTCCTCACGGGCCGGGTTAGTCGGGATTCATGTGCGTGCCTTAGGTCTGCATGGGATATCTTCCTTTGCAACAACCTCGAGCCTCGCACCTGGCCAGACTTCCCCTACCTTAGGTTAGGTTAGGTTTAATGGGCTGACAGTTGGTCTTGATACCGTCACACTCAGATCAATGTAGATCCATTGTGGTACCCTGAAGTGTTATAAACTCCTTGAAGTGTTAACCTATGAGTCCTATGGTTCGTCTAACCATTTAGAGGTTTTAACGAAGTTCAGTAAGATTTTACTTGAGAGTTCTGATAATTCTTCTAATTCCCCTACCTTACTCACAGCTAGCTTATACAGATCGCACGATCTCTGATCATCACAAACGATGAGTTCAACATGGCCTTGATGCCAACCTCCATCGCTTGTGAACGGCGGTGGCCCTGAATTTTTTCCTTCATAATACTCAAGAAGCTACCCGAGAGCTTTGATTTCACCAACCGCCATTGATCAGGAGTGATCGTACCATCTGTATCGCTCCTGTTAATTACCGCAACTACGATTTTGTCTTTTAGAATATCACTGAAAGACAAACCTCCGCTGATGGGAATGCAAGGAGTGCTGATATTATGCACCTTATGTTTCTTGCATTCTGAGGGATTTCCTCCACAGACCTTTGTCGCTTCGACGTTAAGTCTCCACTGGCCTGGTTATGCTTGGCTAAGAAGCTCTTAGCCCACATTATTTTGGAGTTATGCTTTGAGGTTCCTCCGGCATTCAGCTTCTCGCCAAATACCTTAAGAATTCTCTTGGCATTCCTCATCTCCTTATAGAGGGCTCCCGAGGGTGCAGGCTTTCGTCTACGCCCACGGGGGCCATCTGAAAGGGGAGCACTCTCTTCACCGGCAGAGGAGCCGTGTTCCACGACCTTCCTGCCACTGAAGTGAGGCTTGGTAAGAGCGCTGCTCTTTTTATTGGCGTCACTGACACATGAAGAAGGTATTGCTACCGTATTCTCGCTACCTTTGCGTTCGGCTACTTTACCATGACAAGTCATGGTCCCGCTACCCGCTACACAAAGAATGAGGATCAGCAGACGACTTTCCACCCGCACTGCTGGCTTTGTTTTTTTATTTAAATTCATTTTGAATCCCACGAGTATCGGAGAAAGGGTGGTCCATCTGCACAGAGATCCGTATATGCAGATAAGGCTGGTTAATCCGGAGGTCGCCAGGTATCCGGATACTCCGTTAGCGACTGAGCTAGTTTTGAATTGGGCCCTCAGCCAGGCTGATCATCGGCACGGGTCGTATAACACCTTGATCCAGCCCAATATTAGGAAGGGGGCAAGGGATTTAGGATGGATGAAATGGGGGTGGGAGCGCGGAACAGCATCACGCCATAACACTTGAGGAAAGGAAAGGAAACAGTTAACAGCATCACGCAGTATACTGTGGGAGTAGTAGTATAGCATCACGCCGTACTACTATGAAGGTAGGAAGAAGGGGGTAGGGTGGGAGAAGCGCCCTTTGGTTTCAGGACTCATCTGGAGATTGATCTCGAGAATCTTTGACCTTACTCAGCTTCTACAACTCGACAAGTTCGACGCTTAGGTAGAAGCACTGTTCAGGAATAGAGAATCCTGCGGACCTTCTCACAAGGGGTATAACATCCGAGAATCTTCGAAGTTCCTCGCTATGGGCTAAAGGGCCAGCCTGGCTCGAATCAGGTGAAAATTCAAATTCTGATGACAAAACAGTTCCGTACAATTTAGATAAGTTGGTTTTACTTTCCAATACTTCCGTTTCTGTGAACCCGATCCTTTTATTTGCTACAAAAACTTCAGCACTTGGAAGCGATTACTCAGACTAACAGCCTAAATACAGCGGTTCTGCAGATCTTGTCGTAAAACGAGTGAAAAAGCATCCTCTCTTGTTTTGACCGCTGAGGAGCTTGATCTCTCCGAATCCTATTGAATTTGAATTTTATTCTAACGAAATTTGTTTCTTGCAGATCTAATATCCAATCTAATACCCAAGGGGTCCACAATTGCTCAATTATGTCCTTTCCTATACTCCAATGGTATTATGAAGCTAAGTGGTCGCCTTCAATGCTTAGAGGAATCTTTGGATCTCAAACATCCCATAATATTACCGAAAAATTCCTATATCACTGAACTCAGCAAAGGACTACCATGAACGAACTACACATGGCGGAGTCAACATGGTACTATCAGGGATGAGCTCAGGATTTTGGGTTCCCAAAGGGCGCCAATTGATTAAACGATTGCTGCTAGCACATCCTGGTTGCCGAAGACTATGGGGAAAGCCAGCTTCACAGCCATTTGGACCACTTCCCACAGAGAGGTTAACACTTTCAAGACCTTTCGATAACGTTGGCGTAGACTTGCTTCGACAACTCGACAGGAGAGTTGACCAAAACGTATTTAATGGTTTTCACGCGCGCCGCTATTCGTTCAGTGCATTTAAAAATGGTGAGAAGCTTAACAACAGAGAGTTGTCTAATGGGATTAAGGCGTTTAATGGCTCGAAGGTTACCCCTTTCTATTCCGATAACGCCCGAACCTTTCGTAGAGCGGCTTTGGAATTGGGTGCTGTAAATCAATTTTTTAAAGATGAGCAAGTCCAAGGGTTGCTCTCAAGTAAGCGCGTCAAGTGGCAGTTCATAGTGGAACGAGCTCCATGGTGGGGTGGTTTCTGGGAGCGCCTCATACGTACGATCAAAAATGTCCTTAAGATGGTCATAGGAAAGGCAAAGTTGTCCTTTGAGCAACTTAGAACCGTAGTCGTTGAAGCTGAGGGCATGGTTAATGCTCGCCCTGTAACGGTTGTGAGCAGCAACCCATTAGATTTAACTCTACTAACTCCATCTCATTTTTTGATGGGTAACTATGGACCATCTGTCCGTGAAGTGGAATCGGACTCACAGCAAATACAACTGCTGTGGAAGCAGCGAATGAAGTATGTATATCGGTAAGCTGGCGAAGCGGTGACGGACTAAGTATCTTCAGTTACTACGATCGTTCCACCACAATAAATGCAGTTCTTCGATACAACTAAAAAAAATGATGTGGTTCTCGTTTTCGATGCCGCTAAGCCAAGGATAAACTGGAGAATGGCTATCATTGAAAACACTTTTCCTGGTCGCGATGGAAAAATAAGAGCGTGCGAGATACGCTATTCAGATCAAACTCGAACCCGGAGACCTGTTCAACTTTTGTACCCGTTAGAGCTTCCTTCTTCTTCGCCGGCCGGAGGATGTTAAAAATTATAAGTTACTAAAACACATAATCATATTAAAGCACTTAATGTATGCTATCTCTTTCATTTCCTGTTTCCATTTTTTCTATTTTAGTTTTTATACTTGTAGTACCTA
The DNA here is from genome assembly GCA_958431115.1 of Syrphus vitripennis. Taxonomy (NCBI): domain Eukaryota; kingdom Metazoa; phylum Arthropoda; class Insecta; order Diptera; family Syrphidae; genus Syrphus; species Syrphus vitripennis. The sequence continues at coordinate 71,998,499 of OY288108.1, forward strand.
ATTTACTTTTAACTTCCTATAGTCAGTCACAAATCAAAGCTTGTAGAACAAGAATCCGAAAACACCGTCATTCCTGCCTCTGCCTCTATCCCTATTAATGCCGTCGTTAATGACCATCCCCCTCTCCGTATTACTCCTAATGGAAGTGCATCTTCAAGTAATACTAATCAGTGGAAAACAATCAAAAGTAATAAACGTCTAAAACAAAAACATTCTATTCAATTAATTGGTAGTGATGATGGTGATGAAATTGAAGGTATTCCTCGAGTTAAATGGCTTCATTTGTCTAGATTTGAAAGTAATACTTCTCCAGAATCTATGAAAAAATATTTGGCTGCTAAACTTGATATTAGTGAAAATTTAATTCAGTGCTTTAGACTTGTGAAAAAAGATTTTGACCCTGCATTATTGAAGTATGTGAATTTTAAAGTTGGCATTCCTATGCAAATTCTTAGCGCAGCCATGATTACCAACAATTTTCCCTCGCATGTTCAAGTAAGAGAATTCCGTTTTATTCAAAAAAACTGTCAAGCTGCCCCGAGTATAACTCGGGCAGAATAAAAAATAATATAAACAATAACATAAATGATAAATCAGCTGATGGCATACGAATGTATTACCAAAATATGGGAGGTTTTAGTTCTAAGGTAAGCGAATTAAAAATTATCTTGGACGCAAATGATTACGATGTTTATACTTTCACTGAGACTTGGCTCCATAACCACATAAATACTGAAGAGATTTTGCTTCAATAAATGAGTGTTCTCCATTGTTGACGAACTCTGTTCATCATAATGCCATTGAGATTCTAATTAACGATATTAAATTGAAAAATTATGATATGTTTTACAATAAATTGTAATACTTTTAAATTTAAATTTGATTCCAGTAACTTACTTGCTTTAAATAATCAGTTTAATTCAATTAATTCATAACCACATAAATAATGAAGAGATTTTCGATTTGGAAGCTTTTTCTGTATTTCGCCTTGATCGTTTCGATGTTGTTAAAAAGAGAGGTGGAGGGGTACTTATTGCTGTACGACGAGTTTTAGGTGCCCATTCCATCAGCATTGATATAGTCAATGTAATAAATGTATCGGATATAGAACAAATGTGTATTCGAATTCCTGATGTTTGTGGACACAGTTTATTAATTTTTTTGAGCTATGTTCCACCTGGTTCTACAATGGAAGTCTACAATAAACATGTTAAAAACATTGAAAGCGTTTTATCAACATTCGACTGCGGCGAAACTAAAGTGTGTTTGCTTGGTGACTTTAATCTTAGTCATATAAAATGGATTCGCAACGAAAACGAAGACAGGGTGTTTCCAGCTAATTTATCATCTGAAACTGAAATTTTATGTTTTGATTCTTTTTATTCAAATGGGCTCTTTCAAATTAACCATGTTTTTAATTCTTTAAATAATCTTTTAGATCTTGTATTTATAAATGATAATTTAAATGCTTCAATAAATGAGTGTTCTCCATTGTTGACGAACTCTGTTCATCATAATGCCATTGAGATTCTAATTAACGATATTAAATTGAAAAATTATGATATGTTTTACAATAAATTGTAATACTTTTAAATTTAAATTTGATTCCAGTAACTTACTTGCTTTAAATAATCAGTTTAATTCAATTAATTGGAGTTCTGTATTTGAAAATAAATCTTTGTATGACAATTTTAATTTCTTTTTGAACTTTTTCAAAAATACTGTTATAAGTTGTGTTCCAAAAGTAAAAAAGAAAATAAAATCACAACCTCCGTGGTATAATTCCCGTTTAAGAAATCTTAAAAATGCTAAGACTCGTGCTCATAAATTATATAAACAAACTGAAAACGAAAGTGATTATATGAACTTTTCTCGACTCCGAAAGGAGTTTATTTTTTTGTCTATGTTTTTGGCATGCTCCCATGCACAATCATTAGAATGTAATCTGAAGCGCAATCCTAAAGGTTTTTGGAACTATGTTAATTCTAAAAGAAAAAGTGTAGGTTTTCCTACGCTCATGTGGTACGATAACGATTCTTTTAGTGATCCTCAAACCATTGTTAATATGTTCGCAGAAAGTTTTAGGAAAGTGTATTGTACTGCTGCTTTATCATTGAGTTCCAATGATTTTAGTTTTTTACCATCAATTACAGATTGCTGTGGTTTGGTATGTGAAATAAATGAGATAAGAGAAGTTTTAAATGATCTTGAGCCCATAACTTCTGGTGACATTCATGGAATTTTCCCTATAGTTTTGAAAAATTGTGCTGATTCCTTGAGTTTACCACTTCAGATTATTTTTAATAAATCTCTCTATACTGGTGAGTTTTTGGAAGAGTGGAAACTATCTGTCATTAGCCCTACTCATAAATCAGGAAGGAAAGATAAAATTGAAAATTATAGAGCAGTTTCGAAGTTAGCCACGGTTCCAAAGTTACTTGATAAATTGGTTCAAATTAAAGTGTGTTTCTTAATCCGAAATCATATTTCGGAATTTCAGCATGGTTTTTTTAGTGGTAGATCCACATGCACAAACTTAGCCCAGTTTACAAATTTTTGCGTTTCAGCTCAGGAAAAACATAAACAAATTGATGCTGTTTATACTGACTTTGTTAAGGCTTTTAGTAGAGTTAATTTGAATATTCTTTTGATTAAGTTGAGGGCTTATGGTTTTGAGGGAAGTATTTTGAGGTGGTTATATTCATATTTAACAGGAAGGAAACAAATAGTGAGAGTTGGGAATTTCGTTTCTGAGGAGATTAATGTGTACTCTGGTGTTCCTAAGGGAAGTCATTTGGGCCCCCCCCCCTTTTCTTACTGTACATAAATGATGTTCACATTATATTACGCCACTGTAAATTTCTGTTATTTGCTGATGACCTAAAGATGTTTATGGAGATAAAATCTATCAATGATTGTATAGTATTTCAAAATGAACTTCTTTCTTTTCAAGACTGGTGTCGGAAAAATGATCTGCAGCTTAATTTGAAAAAATGTGCGGTTATGACTTACAGTCGATCGCTCCATCCTATAATATATGGCTACAAATTTATCAGTCAGGTTCTACCAAGAGTGAATGAAATCAAAGACTTAGGTGTAATTTTTGACACAAAATTAACTTTTGATCTGCATATTAATGAAATAATTTCTAAAGCCAACGCCATGCTGGGTTTTGTGAAAAGGAATTCAAAAGACTTTAAAGACCCGTATACAGTTATAACCTTGTATTGCTCTCTTGTTCGCCCTCTTTTAGAATATTGTGTAGTTGTTTGGTGTCCTCACACGATCAATCATATAAATAGATTGGAGATGATCCAAAAGAAAATCTTACGGTTTGCGCTTCGAAATTTTGCTTTAAATAATGAAGTTGTCTTGAATTATAAGAAAAGGCGTCAGTTGTTGGGCCTTGAGTCTCTTGAACGAAGACGAGAAGAGTTCAGTGTAGTTTTTATCCGTGACATTCTTTGTTCAACAATTGATAGTGGATATCTTTTATCACATATTTATTTCTATGCTCCTGAAAGGTCATTGAGACAGAGACCATTACTTTTTGAATTGCCCCGTAATACTTCTTATGTCCAAAGAGAGCCTATTTCAAGATGCTCCAGTATTTTTAATTTTTTTTATTCCAATTTCGATTTATCTTGGAGTAGAGATAGGTTCAAAAAGGAATTAAAATTGATTTTTTTTAAATTGGATTGTTAAATTGTCTTATTGTTTTGAAATTTAATTTTTATACTATACATAATATTATTGTAAAGTTCTTAAATCTGTTGATAGTTAAAATCGTAGATTGAAATAAACTAAACTAATAAATACTTGAAATTGTAATCGTGTCTTGGTCTTTCTCATTTAACGTTCCGCCGGGCATTTTTTTTCTTGCGAATATGTTGAAATATTCCACAATGTCTATATATATTATAAATAGATTATTTTGTCACATGCAATAATTTGAAAATTGACTATTTGACGTTAGAAACATACCTACATTGTTTAAACAACAGTGAATGCTTATACGTTTGTATGAGAAAAAGAAAAGGGCTGTTTTTAGGGTTTTTCGGGCAATTAACCATCTTTGAACTTCAACGAACATTTAAAAAAAAGGATTGACCAAATTGGTCCAGGCCTTGTTGAGTTATGCGCTTAACAACACATTTTGCGATTCATTTTTATATTATAGATTATTTATGTGTTTTATTCAAAAGGAGAAATAACAAAAACTTAAAAAATAAAAAAAAACTTATTTTATTAAAAACTATTCAGTCCACTCATAACTAAAAATAACTTAAAATGAAACAGTTATTCACTCAAAAAATTGTACATCTAATTTTTGTATTCATATTACTTATAGATATAGCACTATGATGTATATTAATATCAGAAATTTTTGTATTGTATCATTTTTTTTATCCAATCTTGGAAACTTTTAACTCAAATTTTTCTTTCGCTAGTTTGTACCTTTTTTTCTTTTGAATCGAATACCTTTTTTGGTATTTAGCGCTAGTTTTAAGATTTTTGTTTATGTATTTCAAAATACGACAGGATTTGTTTTGATATTCAATTTGGTTTTCAACCTGTTTTTAACAGGTTTTCCTTGTTATCAGGAGTAGACCGAGAAGTTGCTGCTCTGGGCACTTCACTATTGTCTGTGTGGACGCCTAAAGCACGCGCTGACTATATTCCGCTTACGGACTCATCCATATTTAGTAAATTAATTACTAGCTCCTCTGAAAGGGTAAACGAGCAGTGTTTGGAAGGTCTACCTCCTGTCCCAGAAATGCTCAATTTAATTTTTCTTAATTTGCTCTTTATACAGGGTGAGTCATGAGCAATGCGACAAAATGCTAGGACGTGTAGGTTGCGTTGAGACAAGAAAAAAATCGTATGGGAGGGGGGGTCTATTCCCCTCCGTTTAGCCGGGAGGGGCAATTTTTGAAAAAACTGATTTAAAATGGAAAAAAAATTATTTAAAATCAACGGCTTCATTCACAATGCTGTGCGATACGTTTTTGAAAAGCCAATAACTTTTTCTTTCATTCTGTGTTTAAATAAATCTATTCTAAGAAATAGTTTTTGAAATATTAATTTTCAAAGTCAAAATTTTGAAAAAAAAATTGAAAAAAAAATTTCAAATTCATTTTTTTCAAAATTTTACGTAATTAAGTGCTAATTTTAATTTCAAAATTCAATGCTGTTATTAATTTTAAGTCAAAATAAGAAAACCGGATGCAAAAATTTTATGTCGTTCTCAAGAAATTAAAAAAAAACCAAAATCACCTTTTTCTAAGAAAAACATTTATTTTTATTGTAACGAAGCAATTTATTTATTTATTTAGCATTAATCTTAGTTTTTTTACTTTTTTTTTTAATTGGAGTTTTATGAGAACGTAATAAAATTAAATAGTATTGGAATAACCCTGGATTAATATTATTTTCATTGATAACTTCTGAAAACTGACCTGTCAATATTTTTGCCTTGGCCTGCCTGCAGCCCATGCGTTCTACCTGTTATGGGGACAATAGGGACAATAAAACCGCAATTTTTTTAATGAAAAAAAAAGAAAATTGCAACGCAAGATAAATAAAAGGCATTGCAGTTTTGCTTAGTAATTATTTCCAATTTGAATATTAACTCATTAACACGTAACGATGTCAAGCTCATACACCCGAGAAGAATTAACGGACATGCATTTCTGCTACGGTTTAGCTAATGGTCGAAGTCGTGAAGCCGAAAGACTGTACGCTGAAAGATATCCCGATAGGAGGTGTCCCCATCATAGCACGTTTCCAAGAATCCACCGACGTCTAAGAGATCATGGAGTGCTGGAGCATCGAAGAAGCGAAAGACCAGTTTCTGATGAGTCAAGAATCTTAGATGAAAGAATTCTGGATTTAGTCCGAAATAATCCCTCCGTCAGTACAAGAAGGATATCCACTATGCTTGGAGTGTCCCAATCTAGAGCATGTCGAGTACTTCGGGCGGAAAATTTACACCCGTACCACTTTACGCCTGTTCAGGAACTCACCTCAAACGACAAGTTATTGAGAACCGAATTTTGTAGAACATTACTACTTAGAAATGAAACCGAACAAAACTATTTTAGAAGAATATTCTGGACGGATGAAGCACAGTTTACTAGGGATGGGGTTACTAACTTCCACAATTTACATTATTGGAGTAGCGCCAATCCACACAAAAAAAAAAAACAAAACAAATCACAACACCGCTTTAGTTGTAATGTTTGGCTTGGTATTGTTGGACACACTGTGATCGGGCCCCGGTTTTTGAATTCCATTATTAATGGAGAATCATACCTGCAATTCCTACGAGACCTTTTACCCGATTTATTAGACAGCGTTCCATTGGTTATAGCAGATACTTTAATCTACCAACAAGATGGTGATCCAGCACACTACAGCTTACAGGTGAGAAACTGGCTGGATGATCATTTTAGTGACCGCCCCACGGAATGGCCGCCTAGGTCACCAGATTTAACTCCCCTAGATTTCTATGCATGGGGATTTATGAAGAATTATGTTTACGAAGTGAAAATAGTATCATTGGAACAACTGAAGGAACGAATTGAAGTCGCTGGAGTCAAATTGCAGGAAAATTTGTCAAGCATAAACTTATGTGAAGCCATTACAAGGAGATATAATCTATGCCTTCTAAACAATGGAGATCATATCGAGAATTTTTTATAAGTACTCCCAATAAAAAACATAGTAAAAATAAAAGGAATAAAAAAAACTAAAATTAATGCTTCTTAAATTGCTTCGTTACAATAAAAATAAATGTTTTTCTTAGAAAAAGGTGGTTTTGGTTTTTTTTTAATTTCTTGAGAACGACATAAAATTTTTGCATCCGGTTTTCTTATTTAGACTTAAAATTAATAACAGCATTGAATTTTGAAATTAAAATTAGCACTTAATTACGTAAAATTTTGAAAAAAATGAATTTGAAATTTTTTTTTCAATTTTTTTTTTCAAAATTTTGACTGAAAATTCATATTTCAAAAACTATTTCTTAGAATAGATTTATTTAAACACAGAATGAAAGAAAAAGTTATTGGCTTTTCAAAAACGTATCGCACAGCATTGTGAATGAAGCCGTTGATTTTAAATATTTTTTTTTCCATTTTAAGTCAGTTTTTTCGAAAATTGCCCCTCCCGGCTAAACGGAGGGGAATAGACCCCCCCTCCCATACGATTTTTTTCTTGTCTCAACGCAACCTACACGCCCTAGCATTTTGTCGCATTGCTCATGACTCACCCTGTATATGCCTTATGATCTGTACATACCTAGGAAAAAAATGTGCATTTATTAATTTTATACAGGGTGAGTCATGAGCAATGCGACAAAGTGCTAGGGCGTGTAGGTTGTGTTGAGACAAGAAAAAAATCGTATGGGAGAGGGGGTCTATTCCCCTCCGTTTAGCCGGGAGGGGCAATTTTCGAAAAAACTGACTTAAAATGGAAAAAAAAAATATTTAAAATCAACGGCTTCATTCACAATGCTGTGCGATACGTTTTTGAAAAGCCAATAACTTTTTCTTTCATTCTGTGTTTAAATAAATCTATTCTAAGAAATAGTTTTTGAAATATTAATTTTCAAAGTCAAAATTTTGAAAAAAAAAATTGAAAAAAAAATTTCAAATTCATTTTTTTCAAAATTTTACGTAATTAAGTGCTTATTTTAATTTCAAAATTCAATGCTGTTATTAATTTTAAGTCTAAATAAGAAAACCGGATGCAAAAATTTTATGTCGTTCTCAAGAAATTAAAAAAAACCAAAACCACCTTTTTCTAAGAAAAACATTTATTTTTATTTTAACCAAGCAATTTATAAGCATTAATCTTAGTTTTTTTTTACTTTTTTTGAATTGGAGTTTTAAGAGAACGTAATAAAATTAAATAGCATTGGAATAACCCTGGATTAATATTATTTTCATTGATAACTTTTGAAAACTGACCTGTCATGGCCCATGGGTTCTACCTGTTAGGGTGGACTAATTCAAAACAAGGCGTCGCGCTCCTTGTTAAACACAACATCCCTCATAGAGAAATTCATATTAACTCGAATATACCATGCTCTGCAATAGAAATCATGCTACCGATCAAAATCTGTATTTTGTCATTTTATATTCCGCAACACCAAAACTTTTCAAAAAATGACCTTGAATCTATATTTAACCAACTTTCTCATCCAGTCATATTAGCAGGAGATGTGAACTCCTGGAATATCCTTTGGGGATCTCCTAGTACAAATAATAGAGGTAAAACTATTGAAGATTTTATATTGGATTCCGACCTTTCTATCTTGAACGATGGTTCTCCAACCCATCTCTCCACTCATAGCACCCTCACCCATGTCGACATCACCTGCAGCTCTCCCGAACTCCTGCCTAAATTACAATGGCACACCGTTGAGGACCTTCATAATAGTGATCATTTCCCAATAATCACAACCATCAATCTTGATCACCACACCAAATTCATTCCTCATTTTCCCAAATTCAAAGTAGATTTAGCCAACTGGCCCATATTCAAAATGGAAATCACTAAATTTTTAACTGACAAACGCTCTTCGTCAAACACAAATAAAGAAGCCGCTCTCATCCTGAAAGCAATCAGATCTGCTGCGAACATAGCTATTCCTCAGACATACCCAAAACAAAACAAAAGAGTAACACCGTGGTGTAACTCTGAATTATCTGACCTCCGCAAAGCTAAAATGACAGCCTGGAAAAAATTCAAAAAACACACAAACCAAGACAATTTGATTGCCTTTAAAAAAGCTAACTCGAAGTTCAGAAGACAGTTTAAAATTGCAAAAGCAAAAAGTTTTGAGGATTTCACATCCAAAATTAACCCAGAAACCTCACCAAGTAAAATATGGAATAGTATTCGTTCATTAACTGGTAATCCTACTTCACTAGCCATCAACCACCTTATTTCACCAAACGGACCACTCACAGATCCCACCCAAATTGGGAACTACATTGCTCATAGCTGGTCTAAATACTCTGAAGACTCCAATTTCACAGAGAAATTCAAAACATTGAAATATGAGGCCACGACTCAATTTATCGTCTTAGCTGCAACCAACTCCCAAGCCCAACTCATCGAGCGTGAAATCTCTATGATTGAACTTGAAGCCTGTCTTCATAAACTAAAAGGCAAAACTCCTAGTAGGGACAGAATTTCATACCCTATGATTAATAATCTCCCAGCTGAGACGAAGCAAAGACTTCTCAATCTTTACAATAATATTCTTAACACTGCAGTCATTCCCCAAAGCTGGAAAACTGCCTCAATTCTCCCAATTCCTAAACCTAACAAGGATAAACTGACTCCAGACAGTTACCGACCCATTTCTCTTCTGTCATGTACTGCAAAAACTCTCGAAAAAATAGTCGCAAAACGAATTATGTGGTATGCAGAATCTAAACAACTTTTCAGCCGAAATCAAGTCGCATTTAAAGCTAATCGTGGATGCACAGACGCTCTGCTTTTTATAGATGACTATATATCTCTAGAGCACTGAGCTCCAAAAACCATGCCTCAATTCTTACTCTAGACTTTGAAAAAGCGTTCGACAGAATAGGGATCCACGTTGTGTTAAATAAACTCAAAGAATGGGGCTTGGGCCCCAAAATTTGTAATTATGTCAAAGCTTTTCTTACAAATAGAAAATTTTTTATAAAAATTAATAATACCTATTCTGCTACATACAAACTACATAACGGAATCCCCCAAGGATCTCCATTATCTGTCGTCTTATTCTCTATTGCATTTCAATACATATGCTACATTTTATCCAAGCACAAGTCTCTAAAATACTGCCTCTACGCTGACGATGTATATATTCTCTCTAAAAGTCAAAATGTTTTAGATATCAAAACTTTACTCACAAATGCTCTCAATGAAATTTTAGAATGGACAGTTTCTTCTGGGGCGAAGCTTTCGTTACCAAAATGCAAAGTTTTGCATGTATGTCGCAAACATTTTTGTACACCTCTTTCAATTAATATAAATAATGTAGAAATTGAAAATGTAACAGATTTTAAAATTTTAGGACTCATATTCAATAGTAAATACAATTGGCGAAATCATTGTTTAGAACTTAAGAAATCTCTAGCTGCAAGGTCTAATATTGTTAAGTATTTATCAAGTAGAAAAAGTAGCGTACATGTTAACACTCTTTGTAATATAACCAAACAACTTATCATAAGTAAAATAGATTACGGTATTTCTATTTATGGCAACGCTCCGAAAACCAAACTCGGGACATAAAACCAACTTACCACCAAGCAGCAAGATGTAGTGTTGGCGCCTTCCGTACCACTCCCAAAAAACATCCTGGCGGAGGCTGGCCTCCCTACTTTTGAAGAGCGAAGAGACAAAATCATACACAAACTATATGCTAAACTCATATTTTCAACGAACTCGATAATTGATAAAGAAGTCAACCTAACACTGAATCGAAAGAGGAGTTATAAGACACCGTCAGCCATCTTTACAATCCTTCAATCTGGAAACTCCGGATTTCCAAAACAAGAGTTGTTAAAAACGAAAAGTTCAACTCCTCTGGAACCTCCTTGCCTCATCGACTCCAATTCCTTTATAATGAACCTAGCATCTTATCGGAAAACCCATACAAACGTTGAAATGTATCGCAAGCTATTCCTAAGCATTTCATCTGAGTTTAAGTCCAAAAACTGGAAGTTCACATTTACGGACGGATCCAAAACCTCTGAGACTACAACTTTTGCAATCATAAACGAAGATGGCAGTACTATACGTTTTGGATTACTTCCTCAAACAGCATCCATCTTAACCGCTGAAGCGTTTGCCATTTTTACCGCCATCCAAGAGGCTATAAAAGATGGTCAACAGCAAGTTATCTGTACAGACAGCCTCTCTACCATTAAAGCTGTTACAAATACCAACAACAACACCAATCAACAACATCCGCTCCTTATTGATTAATTCAAACCAGCACATAAAACTGATGTGGACCCCTGGCCATGTCGGCATCCGTGGCAATGAGCTGGCGGATGAAGCTGCCACCCTTGCAAGCAAATCACCAAGCTTCCTTTATAACATCTACACTAAGAGTGACCTCATTAAAAACCTCACAAGGAAATTGATTAGCTCCCAAGAAAACGAATGGAGAATATACAATCACCACTATGTACAAGTGAATCCGACAAAATCAATTCCTATATACCCTACAAACATCTCAAAATCCAAAATAACAAACTTCATCCGACTCCGACTTGGCCATACCTCTGCCACCCACCTCCACCTCCTCAAAAAAGAACCTCCTCCCATCTGTCCTACCTGCAACACTACATCTAATATCCAACACCTGCTCGAAAACTGCAACAGAACTAAGCCAATCATCAACAAAATTTTAAATGGAAATGATATCATCGAAACATTAAAATACCCAAACTTATCAAATATAAATTAGACACTACTTTATAAATGTATATATACCTAGTTAAGTATTATAGAGTGGTAGGCCTTTGCAGCTAGAAGCTCAATAATTTGTATTAGCATGTAATTTATTACTTGTAATAAATATATAATAATAACAATAATATTTTAAAATATTTTTTCATAATAATTTTTTCCTCTGTACATAATATATTGATACCATGTATCATTACTTAATATAAGTTGTCTATAGGGTATGTCTAATTCTAATTTATTTTTATTAGGAATAGGTTCGATAATAATTGTATGGTACATTTGATTGCAATACATCGGTATCATGACAATGAAAATTATATTAAATTTTAATATTATTTTTATAAATTATACGATCGTTTTTATAAATTCGTATCTTATTTCCTAAGTCTTCTTTGACTTTTTGTTTTTTATATCTATTTTGGAGTTTATTTCTAACTCCTGCTATTTTTTCATAAACTGTTTCATTTTGCTTATATATTTCTACCTCTACAGGTTTATTTCTTTTTAGCATCTTTTCTTGAGCTCGTAAAAGTTTAGGTCGCAAATCCTCGTATTCTGATTTATTGAATAAGACTTCGAAATGTCTTTTATTTGTTACAGAATGGATTGTTTTATTGTATTGTTGTACGGCTCTAGGTCATTAATTAAATGGAATTCGTCTTTTAGACATCTCGCTATTTCTATTATAGTGGAGTGTATTCTTTCCACTTGTCCATTTGAAGTACTGTGTTTGGGATCAGAGAAATATATTTGAAATCCCAATCTTTGCATCAAAGTTTTAAATTGGGGTGTTGAAAAACCTGGTTCGTTATTTACACATAATTTTTTAGCTTCTGCAAAGCTTTGTAAAAGTTTTAAGACTTTTTCAATTAATTTTGTTATGTCATTAATTAGTTTAATAACCAGGAACTTCGAGTATGAATCAATACAAGTTAAGAATTTTAGTTTTTGGGCGAAGAAAATGTCTAAATGCAATTGCTCCCCATCTTTCTTAGCAATTGGAGCCTCTCCAATTGTAGCTTTAAATAGGTGCCGCTCGTATTTAATTCGGTTACATATTTAACAACGTATTCTTTAAATTGTTTGGTCATTCGTGGCCAATAATATGACATAGATTTGTTTTAAATTGTCTTGATAACTACGATGTGCTCGTAGATGAGTTTGTTCTATTATTATTTTTTGGTCATTTGTGATATCAATGGGGATGTTCTTTGCATAAAGGAAATTATTACTAAATGTTTCTTTTAATTTTTGTTTGATTTTATATAGGTCTTCCGGTGCGCAATGAATTGCAACAGTTCCGAGTTTGTAAATATTGTTTTAGAATTATAATAAGATTATCTGGTGTATCGTACTCTATTAAATGTCTTGTCGTGTTAAAATTATTTATTTGTTCGTGAGGGGTAAAAAGTCCTTGACTTAAAAGGATTTGTTGTTTAAATTGATTTAATGGTTTTGAAGTTTCTCTAATTTCTAAATTGTCGCTGCTCTCGGCAGAGTGCTGTGTAGCAGTACTAAATGTGTCTTCGTCGTGGTCAAAAATCTGATTAAGATATTGTCTAGATAAAGCATCGGCAACTACATTTGTAGACCCTGGCTTATATATTAATTTGGGAGCGAACTCCTTGATGAATGCGTGCCATCGTTTCATTTTTGCATTTGGGTTCCTTGCAGATACCCGAAATGTTAGAGGTTAATGATCCGTATGGATCTCTTGGTCAGAAACTCCGTAAATATATTTCTTAAATTTTTCAATGACCACACAATAGCGTATACTTCTTTTTCATTTGTAGCGTAGTTTTGTTCCGTCTTGTTTAAAGTCTTAGAGATGAAGGTTATAGGTTTTCCTTCTTGAGTTGCCAGCTATAACGTTATTGGAAGCGTCAGTCGTTAATATAAACTTCTTATTAAAGTCTGGTTGTATTAATTCTATTTGGTTTCTAAGAAGGTCCTTAAAAGTCCTACAAGCTGAAATAGCTTCTTCGTCTAATATTATTATTGTCTTTTTGGATTGATTTTTTGAAACTCTGCTGTTTTCTGCGGCTAAATACTTAGTTAAAGGCTTCGTTACTGAAGCGTAATTTTTAACAAACTTACGGTAGTAACCCGTCATACCCAGAAAACTTCTTAACTGTCTTAATGTATTTGGTACTGGGAAATTATTTATTGCTTCTTTTTTCTTAATGTCTGTTTTTATAGTATTATAACCAACTAAAGAACCCAAAAATTTTGTTTCCTTTTTGTAGAATTTTGATTTCTCTAAGGAATTATGTCGTCCATATATACATGACATACTTTTCCTATATGTTCTCGAAAAATATAATCCATCGCTCTTTAGAAGATACTTGGCGCATTTTTTAAATTTATACTTGCCATTATTAACACTGAAGGCAGTTTTTTCTCTATCAGATTCTTTCATCTGTATTTGATGAAAACCTGACTCTAAATCTATCGTAATTCCGATTTCCCTAAATTGGATAATATCTCGTTGCTTTCTGGAATAGGATATCTATCTGATATCGTTTTTTCATTTAGTTTTTTATAATCGATAACCAATCTTAATTTTTGGGTACCGTCTTCGTTTATTCCTTTTTTTGGTACAACCCAAATTGGTGAATTATAAGGGCTTTTGCTTTGCCTTATAATTCCTGAGTTTAATAAATCTTTAATTTCATTGTTTACAAATGTATTCACTGACAGGGGGTACGAATATTGTCTGCTCCATATAGGAGTATCGACTATATTCCTAATTTCTGCCTTTTACATCCGTTCGAAGAAGAGAATTTAAATTAATATTGGAGTGTATCCTTTCAATCTTATTTATAATAGAAATTTTTAATTCTTCAATATTTCCATTATTCTCTGTTTCATCATTTAATGTAACTTCGGAATCTCCTGATTCCCTTGTATTATTTATTATTTCTTGTATTTTTTCTCTTCTATTATTATAAAGGGTGTCCCAACAAGAACGCAAGATTTATATTTTAAATAAAACGCAGATATTAAAAAAAAAAATCGCGAATTCTTTATGTTATGTATGGAACAACACATCGGGCAGATGGCCGTTCGTTAATTGGGTATTAGAGAGACAACATGCTGATTTTGCCGAAAAAATCATCTTTAGTAACGAGGCCCATTTCCATCTTGATGGCTTCGTCAACAGGCAGAATTGTTGCATTTGGGGTGAGGAAAATCCTCGAGTGATTCACGAGAAGCAAATGCATCCTCAACATGTCACTGTGTGGTGAGGATTTTGGGCTGGAGGAATCATTGGACATTTATTTTATGAAAATGAGTCAGGTCAAGCGCAAACAGTCAATGGTGTTCGGTATCGTGAAATGATATCCAATTTTTTTGGTGCCTAGAATTGAAGAAATGAATGTGGAGGGTATGTGGTTTCAACAAGACGGCGCCACATCTCATACAGCCAGAGAAATAATTCAATTGCTGCATCAGTCATTTCCCGGTCGTGTTATTTCGCGTTTTTGAGACCAGAATTGGCCGCCTAGATCGTGCGATTCAACACCATTGGACTTTTTTCTTTGGGGTTTTTTGAAGTCGATGGCTTATGCGAATAAGCCGACGACGACTAAAGCCTTACAAGAGGAAATTGGACCCTGCATTAATGAAATACCGCAGCATTTATGCAAAACGGTCATTGAAAATTTCATTAAAAGCCGCGGCGGCCATCTGCCCGATGTGTTGTTCCATACATAACCTCATCCTGTCTACTTTACGATATAATAAAGAATTCGCGATTTTTTTTTGAATATCTGCGTTTTATATAAAATTTAAATCTTGCGTTCTTGTTGGGACACCCTTTATATTAAAACACCATCTTTAAAATCTAATTTTACCAAGGCCTTTTTAACAACATATAGCTTTTAATAAATCACTTTCTATTTTATATTTCAAAGTAGCCATGTTTGAGGCCGCAATGCGGCCATTTTACTAATTTTTTTTTATTAAATCCTCCAGTTTTTTATCAATATTTGTTCATAAATTTTTATTTTTGTATTGTTTTCATTTAACCAAATCCTTAAAATTTATTTGCTAATATTTTGTTCACTTTATTAATTCTACAGTTGTTTTTTGTTTTATTGAAATTAATTTTTTGTAATTTTTATAAATATGATTTTTTACCTTCTTCTCTACATGTTCATTTGATTGTTTTATTCAATTAATTAATAATTTTATAGAAATATCAGTTGAATGGAATAAATTAACGATTCACAAAGATATACTCGTAATAAATAATTAATCATTATTTTTTTTATTTTCAAACACTTCTATATATTTAACCTTTTTTTTAACAATTTTTTTTTTTTTTTTTTAAGTTTCTAGATAAAATTTCTTACTCCTTCTTTACCCCAGCTCTCCTCTTCTCTCAGATGAAGTTTAATTTCAATGTATTTTTCGTACTTATTAATTTGGCCAGAGCCTTGATGGGTCAACCTACCAGTCTCAGTAGGCGTTTTAAGAGTGCGTTGGTAAAGACTTTCCCTTTTATTAAAAAGGTCGCACAACCCCAAAATAACTCAATTTAAGACCAAAATTTGTATTGTTTTTCATTTCACAATTAAAGTTTTTATTTTATTGTTTCTTATTCACTTTGTAATAATTTTATTTATTTTCTTTTGTAAGATTCTGTATAATATATACTATATAATAAAATAAAACTAAATAATTTACTTTACAATACAAGTGGTCATAAGCTTTATAAAGATAAAGATACATTTTAATTTAATTTAATTTATATGTACATACATATTTACAAAAATTAAGGTCTTTAAAAGAAGAAGTTTAATTAGATTAAAGTTAATATTTTTTTAAATTTTTTTTTTTAAATTGTAATGAAAGTACCTACTAAAAATTATTAAAAATTGCTTTCTTAAATTCAGAGATTCTTATTATTTGCTTTATCACCAGTGGTAGAGAGTTCCAGAGTCTACTTGCATAAACAAAAAATAGTCTACATGAATTCAAATAAACAAAGGGAGGAATAATGAGATTCAAAGTTCGGTGCGACTGGGCAAAGCAGAGCCTATCAAACAAGTATGGCGGAGTATTTCTTTGAATGATTTTATGCAAGAATATGTAACATCTTGCATCAAGGAATTGTTCAAACGTACATCCCAAGACACGTTGATGGTATTGAGATACATGGTCAAACCTTCTCAAATTAAATACATACCTTACCAAATCATTGAAAGCAACACGTAGTTTGTGATGACTGATGATAAAGGGAGTCCAATTTACAGTAAACAACTGCAGCATAATCTATTATAGACAAAAACAACGATTTCACGATTCTTAGTTTAGTGTCAACTGGTGTTAAGTAGGAAAAGATATTTAATTTACGAAAGCCACCATAAATTCTGCCAACAGAAAGGTTGATATGTTCTTTTGCGGAAAGTGATCGATTTATTTTAAAGCCAGGACTGGTAACAGCATTACTGAATTGGAGTTGACATCGTGATACAAAAACAGGTGGAATGTTGTTAGTATCAAATTTTTTCTTGGATATTCCAATCAGTTGTGACTTAGCCGGATTTAATGTTAAACCATTGCTCAACGCCCATTTAAATATTTTATGAAGGTCTTCATTTATTCTACACACTAAGTCCTCCAACAGTTTAAATGGACGGGAGAGATATACCTGAACAACATCTGCATAAAGATGCACCATTACATTATTGCATATGTACTTTTGGAAGATCATTGATGAAGAGACAAAATAAGATAGGACCTAAAATTGAACCCTAAGGTACGCCAGCAAGCAAGTTTATTGGGTCTGAAAAAGAATCACCTACTTTAACTCATTGACTAGGGTGATCTAGGTTAGGTTAGGTTAATGGGCTGACAATTGATGTAGTTATCGTCACACTTAGATCAATGTAGATCCATTGTGTTACCCTTGAGTGCAATCACTCCTTTCCTGATAAAAACCTATGTGTTCTATGGTTAATCAAGCCATTTAGAGGCATTGATGAAGTTCAATATGCGGATTTCTGATGTATTGGATAGATCTTCGAGATTATCGAAGAAGTATCTACCAAGAAATTTCCTTCTTTGGTGACAGAGCGCAGGGCAGTGACAGAGAAAATGCAATGTATCTTCGTGCACCTCCTCGTCACCACATCCCCTGCATAAGTCATCTGTACTGAGTTTCATTTTGAATTTATGATATTTCAGTAAATTATGTCCGGTGATTATGCTTGTAAGAGAGCGAAGGGATTTCTTACTAAATTGCATAATTTTGTCAGTCTTCTGCTTATTAAAGCAGGGCCATATTTTCCTAGTAGTATCACAGGTGTCAAGTAGACTCCACCTTTCATTGGATTTCTCTAGAATTAAATCTGAAATTTTCTTTTTAATGTTGCAGGGTGGGATATTGACTAGCTCTGCTTGACTGGCGTCAAGCGCTGATCCCTGCCTTGCCAACTCATCGGCTTTTTCATTACCCGGTATCTCGCTGTGCCCCGGGACCCAGCAGAGTCTAATATTATGCTGCGTGCCAAGAACCCTGAGCTCTTCGCGGCATCAAGACACAAGCTTCGACTTAATAACATTGGCAGAAATCGCTTTTATTGCCGCTTGGCTATCAATGTAAAAGGTGATATCAGCCCGTGGTATCGCCATCATTGATACCTGTCTAGCAGCTGTTGTCACTGCCATGACCTCCGCTTGGAAGACACTACTATAATTTGGGAGCCTAAGTGAGTTGTTTAGCTCAAGAGGTTCTGAGAAAAAGCCTGCACCAACACCAGTGTCCATTTTGGAGCCATCTGTATATATTGCTATTGCAGATTCACCGGTGTAGGGTTCATTGTTCAACCATTCTTCTCTGCCTGGAAAAGCAGTTTGGAATGGTTTATGAAAGTCAAATTCGGGTGTTTTATAGTCAGTGATGATACTATCACTCGAATATTTGTGAACAATCTGAGCATGTCCTTTTGTGCTGTTTTTCCAGGAATTAGTCTGGCTTAGCCGTAAGGCGCTGTATGCTGCACATTCTTGTACGAAGAGGTCTAAGGGCTTCAGGTTGAGTATCGTCTCCAACCCTGCAGTTGGAGTGGACTTCATGGTTCCTGTAAACCCAATGCACGCAAGTCTCTGTACCTTTGTCAGAATTTTTAGGTTTGTGCTTTTCTCAATTGCATTCCACCAGACCAGATTACCATAAGTTAGTATTGGTCTAATTTCCCGAATATTCTGTTGCAAGAATAGAATGCAATCATTCCTTTTTTGGCTCGTTCCTTAGTGTTAAGACTCCAGTTTAGTTTCCTATCTAGAATCACACCAAGATATTTCACTTTATCTGAGATCTTCAGAGGTGTGCCTTCGATTGAAGGAATTCTGAAGGTTGGTATTTTCGTTTTATTTGTGAAGAGGACCAGTTCTGTTTTTGACGGGTTAACCATCAGTCCACATTTCTTAGTCCATCTGTTAACCTTAGAAAGGGCGTATTCAATCTGTTCGCTGATAGTGGATAAGAATTTTCCTGTCGCTAATAACGCAAGGTCGTCAGCATAGGCTACTACCTTTACTCCACAGTATTTCAGATCGAGTAGGATTGAGTTCATAACTAGCACCCAAAGAAGCGGTGACAGGACTCCTCCTTGTGGGGTACCTCTAGATGTGTTATCTCTCATCTTTATACCTGCTAGTTCCGAGTTAATTTGTCTGTTTTTTAACATGCACATAACCCAATCTATTATACAATTATCGACTTTATTGTCTACCAGGGCTGTTTTTACTGCTTCATTCTTCACGTTATTAAAGGCACCTTCAATATCGAGAAACGCAGCAAGGGTATATTCTTTGTCGCTTAGAGTTTTTTCCACCGTGCTAACGACGCTTTGAAGAGCGGTTTCAACACTCTTCCCCTTAGTGTAGGCGTGCTGAGCTGGGGATATTTCAACCAGCTTCAGAGTGCCTCGAATATGTAGGTCTATCAGTCTTTCAAACGTTTTAAGAATAAACGATGTCAGGCTGATTGGTCTGAAGTCTTTTGCTTCTGTGTGGCTGGGTTTGCCAGCTTTTGGAATAAAAACCACTTTAACTTCGCGCCATGATAAGGGAACATATCCCCATTTTATACTGTTAATAAATATATTTTTCAGGAGCGGTATTATAAGGGTTTCGCTTTTTTGTAACATTGGAAATATGCCGTGGGTGATCTAGGTAGTCTTGTATTAGATGTACTGACCTTCTGCTGAACCCAAAGTAAAGATTAAGCTTTTTACAGAGGATGCTATGATTTACCCTATCAAAGGCTTTGGTAAAATCCAGCAGACAGAGAATAGTTAATTTGTTTTGATCAAACTGAACTCTTATATCATCAAGTATTTTTACCATTGCCGTAGAGCAGCTGTGTTTTGGACGGAAACCGGACTGATCACGAGAAAATAAATTGTGGGAGCTTATATGGTTATACATTTGACTTGATAGCACTTTTTCAAATATTTTAGAAAGGCAGGGCAATATACTGATGGGCCTAAAATCTGCGGTTGATGAGGGGTTGGGTTTTTTTGGCACAGGGATGATCCTAGCCATCTTCCAGCAATGAGGAAATGATGAAGATGTTATACAAAAATTTATAATGTGGGTAAATGTAGAAATTATTTGCGGTAATATCATTTTTATAAAACCCCATCTTCCTCAGCAGAACCTGACTTAAGAGATCGAAAGTGCATGATTAATTCATACTCAGGAACCACCTCAAAGTCAAATTCTGTAGAACCAACAAAAAGTGCTCTGTTGCTAGGTTCAAAATTCGATGATTGGTAATTATTTAAAACAAAAGCCTTGTTGAGATTATTTGGATCAGGAAAATTATGAACTTCATCCTTTCTACCTACACCAATAGCTCTCAAATTACTCCATAACTTACGTGGACCTTGATTACAGCTTAATTTGGATGAGTTAGCAATAGATAGGCGAGTTGCTGCAATCTCATCCTTAAGTTGACTTGCTCTGGAGTCAGAGAGGAAAAGATCAGCGTTAAAATCGCCACAAAGAATTATGTTTTCAAAATGCGATGATAAATTGCGGACAGCTGCAAAAAAAGATTTAGGTGAACAGCTCCTGTTAGAATTATATGCAACTCCCAATAAGCACTTAATATTGCCATCAGATATTTCAATAATTAGAAACTCGATTCCTCTACCTTCAGATTTGGCAATGATTTTGCTTTTAAGAGTTGTTTTACAATACACTGCCACCCCTCCTCCCCAAGTATCCGTGATTCTATCATTGCTAATCAATTTATAGTTGGGCAGTTGTTACACATTATTAGAAATATCAGGATTTAACCATGTCTCAGTTATATAAATAACATCAACTACAGAAGAATCAAAGACATACCTCTTAAAATCCAGTTTTTCTAAACTCAAACTACGCGCATTCAAGCAACAAACCTTGAATCCATCACGGGCATTTGAAATAATTTCAAGCATAGACTTAGTACAAATATCTGTACCACGAGACATTTAAAACAAACAATTTGAATCTATAATAATATTAAAATAAATTTCAAAAACAAAATGAAAAAAAAGAAAAATTAAACAAACATATTTCACGATCATGATTAACATTGCGTCGGCGGCGTCGAAGTATTGTGAAAAGTACGAGTAGTAGAAAAAGTACTGGAATCTATTTTTATCTCCTTATCATCACTGCTCTTTTTTACAAAAACAAAGCCATTTTTCTTATATTTTTATTTTTAAGTGTACACTTGTACATAGAATGTCAGTTTATTAGACTTGACCATTCTTTATTCCGTCAATTTCATTGAATTTTTGTGAACAACAACAACAACTTAAAGGCACTACCACCAATTGTTTTGTATGAATTAATTTTCTATTAATTCATTTATATTTTA
Source organism: Syrphus vitripennis (assembly GCA_958431115.1). NCBI lineage: Eukaryota > Metazoa > Arthropoda > Insecta > Diptera > Syrphidae > Syrphus > Syrphus vitripennis. Next base: position 72,019,866 of record OY288108.1, read on the forward strand.
TTTTTGGCCGGAGTTATAGCTATTTCATGCTTGCCAGGCATGAAAAAGCTATATATCGTTCTCACAGAAAACAATATATCCTCCTTGCGTAGTTGAATTGCATGTCTCAGCAAAGAACTATTCAATGGTGTTAAGCTCCCATTTATATATATGCGATGGTCAGAGGTGTTGGGAGTTGTGCTAGCTTCCTCACAGTCATTGAATAGCTTAGATATTGTAAGGCCTTTTATTGACTGGAAGGCATACATTAAATTTCTCTTTTCAGCAGGAGAGGAGAGCCGGATAAGAATTGGACTGTCATTGCTGGCGTTCTTTGAGTTTATCCGAAAGGCATCGAAGTGAGGCGAGAGCGGGTGTTTCAGTTTGTCACTTTTTTTACTTTTTTTTTCTTATTTCTCCGAAGTAATACTATTGAATCTACTAGTGTTGATATTTTGAGTGCAAATCTTCTCTTAAATAATAATTGGTATACCTTAATTTGCATTTATCGATTGCAATATATAAGTAAAAATATTTTTCTCGATGAACTTGAAAACATACTTAAAAGTAAAAAAGAAAAAAATCTTATAATACTAGGTGATATTAATATAGAGCTTTTGGATAAATTTGACAAAGTTACTCGATGTTAATGGCTTCTTTTGGTCTCAAGAGTCTTATAAATGAGCCTACCCGTATAACAGATACTACTGCTAGTTGTATTGACCATGTGAATGTCAATAGTCTGGATGACACCTCATTTATTAAAATTAATAAATAAAAAGAGGCTGGGTGCGACCCACACTGATAACTTCCCATTTGTGATCTTGAAAACTTTATATTTAGTTTCAAATAACCAAATTTTCTGCGAAACAAACTTTAGCTGTTAAATTCAAACAATCATTATTTTAAGACTGAAAAGCATTTTAATTATTTAAAGAGATTTACGAAATGCACATATATTATAGAGATTAAATACCTAATGGCAAAGTCAATATCATTGCTCGTTCTCAAGATATTCGAGTCGAAAAACCAATTTTACCACTTTTTAGTTTATTTTTTTAATATTTTTTGTCAAAAACTTTCAATTAGATACATATTTGCCAAAATTTAACCTTTCATACAAAAATTGTATTATGTATAAAATAAAATATTTTAGAAGGCACAATCGTTGTTCGTTGTCAGGATATTCAGCTGAAATACAATTGTAACTACTTTTCTTTAGAATTTTTAACAGTTTTTGATTTTTTGTTAAAAAACTGGCCATTCAATATTTGTCAAAATTTTATCAGTTGCTAACAATTATGTTATGTAGAAAATAAAACAAACAAGAAGTCAATATCGTTACCCGTTTTTGAGAAATATGAGTCGAAAGACAATTTATACCAATTTTTGGTAGAATTTTTTGTAGTTTTTAATTTTTTGTAAAAAAACTGTCCATTGATTTTTTTTGAAATTTTCACCAGTAGTCAAAAACAACATTTTTCGTAAAATTAAATTATTTTAAAGTTAATATCGTTTTTCCATCTAAGGATATTAGAGTTATAATTTTTTTTTTAGTTTTTTTGATTTTAAAAAATAACAGTATATTGATTTTTTTTCAATTTCATATCAAATTTGTATGACGTCATAATGTGTCGAATAAAATTTATTTCAAGTCAATAGCGTTATTTGTTCGTGAGATATTTGAGCCCAACCAAAATTTTCACTTCTTTTTTAAACTGCTATAGTAAAAAAACAACTGATTGAATATTAATAAACGCCCTTTCAGCTTATTTCGAAGTTATTATCTGTAAAACAAAATTTACTTCAAGTCGATATCTCTACTCGTTCTTGAGATATCGACGACGAAAAATGGTACCAGAACGTACGGACGTACGAACGTACGTACACACGCACACACAGACATCTCTCTAAAAATGATTGATATAGGCTCTAGGGACCTTGAAACGTCGAGAAATGTCAAAAATTTCAATTTGACAAATCGGACCGATTACAATAACTCCCTATGGGAAGTTAAAAAGGAAAAAATTCCTATTAAATGTAGTAAACACCCACTTAATATTAGGTCTAAAAAAATATTACAGAAAATTATGCAAAAGAACAAAAAAAATTGTAGATTATGCCCGAAATTCCTTCTATATTAACCGTTTTAATCGTTTCAAAGGTAATACTAAAATGGAATGGGAATTTATAAATAACATTCTTGGAAAATAACCAAAAAATAATAAAATTGACAATATTTTGATTGATGACAATATAGTTAATGATTCCAGCTTAATAGCTAATAGCTTTAATGATTTTTTTGTTGCTATTTCCGAAACCTTAAAACCAGTTAACAACAGCTGCAATTGTAACATTTCGTCATATACATATAAAAGAAGATAGAATGCAAGTAAACAGTTTCTATTTCCAATCTATCATGCCTGGAGAGGTGTATAAAATGATAGTTAGCCTAATAAATAAAAATTCTTGCACCAGTGATGGTATTTCTGGAAATCTTTTGAAAGAAATAGCTTGGGAAATTATTGATATTTTAAGTTTTGTTTTTAACCTTAGCGTAGAAGTAATTCCTCTTTTTTAAAAAGGCAATAAAAAAAATATTTGTGACTAAAGGCCGATCTCACTACTTCCCACCTTATCAAAATTTTTTGAAAATTTAATCAAAATACGAATGCTATCTTTTTTAGAAAATAATGACCATTTTTCATTCGATCAATTTGGTTTCAAATCCGGTAAGTCAGAAGAATGCAGAAGATGCCTTTCTAAAATTATGCTGTATTTTATACAAAAACGGTCAACTATGGCACTTTACATTGATATGATAAAAGCGTTCGACTAGAGATTAATGAGGACATATTGATAAGAGGCTGAACTGGAAATGTTATATTGAATCATTAAAAAACTATTTGATATGCTTAACTAGAAAGATGTATCTTTTAAAACATTACTGTTCACGCAGAGTTTTGTCAATAAATTATTACGGACTTGTTAATTCAAAGCTGTAATACGGTATAGGGGCATTTCACGTGAAGCGGACAACGAAAAAAGTGGTGTGTCTTGAAATTAGTTCATTTTGGTTTATGTAAACTTCTTTTTGTTCTTAATCTAAATCCAGAAGAATTTTGAATTTTAAGGTCTGGTATTGGAGTTATGGGTTTTTTAAATTGCGACATGCTATGAGTAAGGGTTTTCTTAAAAATTAAGAAATACTGATAAATTAAATTGAACAGTAAAAAAATAATTTCAAGGGTGGAATATATGGTGAATTAGATGTCCTTTTTATTTATGAAATTTAAACCGGAAATTGATTTTTTTTTCTTATAGAAAACCGGAATTAACAATTCAAATTAAATTTTAGTCAAGTTAGCCATTTTTAATATTTTTGTTTCGGTCTCATTTTTAAGTCTAAATCTTAGAAACACTACATGCCAAGTTTCAGAGTGGGATATACGTTTAGAAGATACAGCATTTTAAGTGCGAGAAATACCTGCAAAACCAGATTTTTTAATGGAAAACACGTGTTTTTAATACTCAAATCGAGTTTTGAGTACGTTAGACCTTTTTGATATTTTTTACTAAAACTCCTTGCCAAGTTTCAGATTGGGATCTCAATTCGTTTAGAAGATACACAATTTTTTGTGCGTGGCTAGACTACTTAAAATCTGATTTAAATTGCTAACATCCGGTTATCTATACAAAAATCACTTTCACTTTGGACATCAATGATGTTGAGTTATTGTTTAGAGTCATGACATAATAGTTTTAAAAAATAAAAATATACCTAAAAGTATTAAACAAAAAAATAAAAATAAGACAGAAAAAAAAGATTTTTCTTTTATCTATAAATGTTCTAATGTGTATATAAAAATGTTTTTAATTAATTATAATTTAAATGTAAAATAAAAAAATAAAAAACTAACTAACATAAGCTGATAGTACCCAATGTCAGTTATTCTCAGTTAAATGTATCTGTAAGATCAATCAACACTTACTTTTCATAGTTATAGATTGCCCTTATTGTATTCTTACTTCATAATTTAATTATATTATTGCTTACGTTATATTATATATCAAATAAATTATTGTAAACTGTAAACTGTAAAAGAACCTTCTGGAGGAAACTAGTTTTGGAGTTAATTTCAATGACAGTTTTTTAATTCGATGTTCTATATTTGAATTCCAGCTCCCGCAAGCAAGGCTTTCTTCGAACTGCGTAATAGTATGGTGGTTTTATAATGTTTAGTGATCTAGGGCATTAACCATAAATATATATTCCAAAGTCTATTTTGCTCAATATTAACATTTTTGTTATATTTGAAAAGGTATATATGTATGTACATACATATATGGATATTACTTCTGCTATTGCTTGGGCAGAGTATGATAACCGGGCGCCGAGAAATGATAACGGATTTTTATAGAACACTGCAATACAAGTATTTTTTACTATGGAAAGGGGGGGTCTATCTCCCCCCGTTTAGGTGGTAGGGGCAATTAACAAAATATGTACGTTAAATGGAAAAAAATTAATTAAAAAATAACGGTAATACTTACAACTAAGTTTTATTTGCTAGTTTTTGAATCAAGTCAAAACTATGCATAGTTTTTGAAAAAAAAAAATTGTTTTAAACTCAAAATTTGGGTAAAAAAAAGGTTTAAAGTGTAATTTTTTAAAACTTTAAGATTATCTACTGTTGTTTTTTTTTAGAATTCGTTGCTCTTATTTGTTTTTGATAAAAAACTGAAAACTAGATGATTTTATGTCTTCTAGTTCTTGAGAAAACTGAAAATTACCAAAAAAAAATATTTTAATTAAATTATTTTGTCCTTACTTGAGTATCTACGTAGTCTTATTTTGATAATAATAATCGAATATGGATTAAGATATACCCAGGATAAATTAATTTTTCCTAGATCCAGCTTATTTAAATGCAGAAGGAACTTTGCATGCACCTCACCTTGCAACCACCCCAAATCCTATAGTGAGCCTAAGCAGGGGGGTTGCATCACCCATTTACACCTCGGTGTGGCATACACCTAACTTCGCACCTACCCCAAATTCTATAGTGGGCACAAGCAGGGGGGTTGCACATACCCCACTGTGCATGCACCCAAACTCGCACACACCCCACTGTTGCATACACCCAAACTCACACCTACCATTATTACTATCAAAATAAGACCACTCAAGCAAAAAAAAACATAATAATTAAATTAAAATAGTTGTTGTGGTCATTTTCAATTTTCTCAAAAACTAAAAGGCACAAAATCATCTAGTTTTCAGTTTTTGATTGAAAATTAATAAGAGCAACAAATTATTAAAAAAAAAAATTATTTATAAACATACGGTTTTGAAATATTGAAATTTAAAATTTTTTAAACTTTTTTTTACTCAAATTTTAAGTTTAAAATTAAATTTTTTAAAAACTATGCATAGTTTTGACTTGATTTAAAAGCTGGGTGATAGAATACTTGTATTGCCGTGTTGTACAAAAATCCGTTTTCATTTCTCGGCGGCCCAGTTATCATACTCTTGCCTACTGCTTAAATATTTAATGATATTGGTCCCGGGAGCTAAGTTCTAAACAATATTTCTTTCATTAATACTTATTGTTAAAAATTAATCTAGGATATTTAAGTTATTTACATTTGAAATAGATATATTCATGTCAATTACAGTACTCTTAGAATTTTATTCGCTTTGAATCAGATCGATCCGCTGTCCTTTCGCTTTCGTTGCAAAATTTAATTATGAAATTCGCCGAATGAACTACATTGTCGATTCTTATTACTGCCTTATCATTTCTGAACTTTCCTACCGACGCTGTCAGTTTCTGGTTTGAATATTTGCTTAGCTCAGGCTCAGAATACTAAGGGTATTCATGCAACGAAATAATTTTCCGCTTTGCAGAAAGATATAACTGTCCGCTCACGTTTGCATGAGCACCCCATAAAAATTCTTGCATAAAAGTGAGAAATAATCAGCTGTCACAACTAAACGTCACAAATTACTTCTCGAAACTTTATGAAGTTTATTTCTTCGCTTTCTGCATCAAATCTGTGAGATAAATTTATCTGGTTTGCAGAATATTTTTCCCATACAAATTTTGACAGCTCGTTTCTGTGGAGATAAAATTATCTGGTTTCCGAGGTTTATCCGAGTTTTCCACCGTTGCATGAATACCCCTACTTTTTCAGTGGTTATGTGTATGACACACACATCAAAATATTTAAACCCACTGGTGACAATGCTCACCTGCTTTTGAACCATAAAGGAATTTTTAGCCACAATGTCATCTAAATCATACATTTTTTTATTTTACTTTTTTTGCACACCGAAATCTCTTTAAATGGTGGACCTAAGGCACTGAGATCATTTTGGACTGTCTCCCAGAACTTTTGGTTTTCCTCGGGAGATTTTTTGGTAAGGTCTTTCGCTATGTCCTGTAGAGTCTTCATAAATTCAACCATTTCTCTAAATTTATCCCTATTAATTGTCCATTTTCTATAAAAAATGTTAAATAAACATTTAAACATTCATTATGATAAACTTTTAACTAACATTTTTGCGCTTTCCATCGTTTATTTTTGTTTAATTAAATATCCACTTGTTTAATTCGTCTCGAAATTGGCGCGAATGATAGATGATTGAAATTGTTTGGAGTGCGAATTTAATGTCATTTCAATAATAGGTAGCAGATAAGTTGAACAAAATATCGGTGGTGCTGAGAATGTTACCGACATTCGTTCAACTTTCTTTCGTCGGAAAAATGTTTCGAAAATAATTGAAACTGTCACTTTAGTTCATTCGCCGAATTCTGTAATAGGGGTGAATATATTCGAAAGAATTGGTGAATAGCCTTACCTTATTAAAATTGTATGAAGCAAAAAATGTCATAATTGTGTTTGATGTTCGATAACTGCAAACCTACTCATTCCAAATTTATTTGTATTGTCTTTTGTAGTAAACGGGGTATTGTTACTCTTTGGAACGCCAAAAACAAAAACATGGAGTTTACTTTTGCAAGTCTATTTATACAGGGCATGAGCAATGCGACAAAATGCTAGGGAGTGTAGGTTGCGTTGAGACAAGAAAAAAATCGTATGGGAGGGGGGAGTCTATTCCCCTCCGTTCAGCCGGGAGGGGCAATTTTCGAAAAAACTGACTTAAAATGACTTATTTAAAATCAACGGCTTCATTCACAATGCTGTGCGATACGTTTTTGAAAAGCCAATAACTTTTTCTTTCATTCTGTGTTTAAATAAATCTATTCTAAGAAATAGTTTTTGAAATATTAATTTTCAAAGTCAAAATTTTGAAAAAAAAATTGAAAAAAAAATTTCAAATTCATTTTTTTTCAAAATTTTACGTAATTAAGTGCTAATTTTAATTTTAAAATTCAATGCTGTTATTAATTTTAAGTCTAAATAAGAAAACCGGATGCAAAAATTTTATGTCGTTCTCAAGAAAATAAAAAAGAACCAAAGAAAAACATTTATTTTTATTGTAACGAAGCAATTTATTTATTTATTTAGCATTAATCTTGGTTTTTTTACTTTTTTTTTAATTGAAGTTTTATGAGAACGTAATAAAATTAAATAGTATTGGAATAACCCTGGATTAATATTATTTTCATTGATAACTTCTGAAAACTGACCTGTCAATATTTTTGCCTTGGCCTGCCTGCGCCCATGGGTTCTACCTGTTATGGGGACAATAGGGACAATAAAACCGCATTTTTTTAATGAAAAAAAAAGAAAATTGCAACGCAAGATAAATAAAAGGCATTGCAGTTTTGCTTAGTAATTATTTCCAATTTGAATATTAACTCATTAACACGTAACGATGTCAAGCTCATACACCCGAGAAGAATTAACGGACATGCATTTCTGCTACGGTTTAGCTAATGGTCGAAGTCGTGAAGCCGAAAGACTGTACGCTGAAAGATATCCCGATAGGAGGTGTCCCCATCATAGCACGTTTCCAAGAATCCACCGACGTCTAAGAGATCATGGAGTGCTGGAGCATCGAAGAAGCGAAAGGCCAGTTTCTGATGAGTCAAGAATCTTAGATGAAAGAATTCTGGATTTAGTCCGAAATAATCCCTCCGTCAGTACAAGAAGGATATCCACTATGCTTGGAGTGTCCCAATCTAGAGCATGTCGAGTACTTCGGGCGGAAAATTTACACCCGTACCACTTTACGCCTGTTCAGGAACTCACCTCAAACGACAAGTTATTGAGAACCGAATTTTGTAGAATATTACTACTTAGAAATGAAACCGAACAAAACTATTTTAGAAGAATATTCTGGACGGATGAAGCACAGTTTACTAGGGATGGGGGTTACTACTGGATGATCATTTTAGTGACCGTTGGATCAGAAGAAGGGGCCCCACGGAATGGCCGCCTAGGTCACCAGATTTAACTCCCCTAGATTTCTATGCATGGGGATTTATGAAGAATTATGTTTACGAAGTGGAAATAGTATCATTGGAACAACTAAAGGAACGAATTGAAGTCGCTGGAGTCAAATTGCAGGAAAATTTGTCAAGCATAAACTTATGTGAAGCCATTACAAGGAGATATAATCTATGCCCTCTAAACAATGGAGATCATATCGAGAATTTTTTATAAGTACTTCCAATAAAAAACAGTAAAAATAAAAGTAATAAAAAAAACTAAAAAAACTAAGATTAATGCTTCTTAAATTGCTTCGTTACAATAAAAATAAATGTTTTTCTTAGAAAAAGGTGGTTTTGGTTTTTTTTTAATTTCTTGAGAACGACATAAAATTTTTGCATCCGGTTTTCTTATTTTAACTTAAAATTAATAACAGCATTGAATTTTGAAATTAAAATTAGCACTAAATTACGTAAAATTTTGAAAAAAAATGAATTTGAAATTTTTTTTTCAAAATTTTGACTTTGAAAATTAATATTTCAAAAACTATTTCTTAGAAAAGTTATTGGCTTTTCAAAAACGTATCGCACAGCATTGTGAATGAAGCCGTTGATTTTAAATAATTTTTTTCCCATTTTAAGTCAGTTTTTTCGAAAATTGCCCCTCCCGGCTAAACGGAGGGGAATAGACCCCCCCCTCCCATACGATTTTTTTCTGGTCTCAACGCAACCTACACGCCCTAGCATTTTGTCGCATTGCTCATGACTCACCCTGTATAAAACAACTCAATGTGCTTCCTTACTTACATATACAGGGTGAGTCATGCTAGGGCGTGTAGGTTGAGTTGAGACAAGAAAAAAAACGTATGGGAGGGGGTCTATTACCCCCCTCCCCCACCCGTTTAGCCGAGAGAGCAATTTTTGAAAAAAAAAATTGACTTAAAATGAGGAAAAAAATATTTAAAATCAACGGCTTCATCTACATTGCTGTACTCTTTTGAAAAGACAAAAACTTCATTTTATTTTTAAATAAATTTATTCTAAACAGTTGTTTTCGAAAAATTAATTTTCAAAGTCAAAATTTTGAAAACCTTTAATATTTTGCCAGATTTTCGAAAGATGAATGGAAAGCACCAAATGGATGGAAATCCTTGAGTTGAATGAAATCAAGAATTCATACTATGTCTGTTCAAGTCACTTCCATGAATGGGACTTTATAAAATCTGCTCCAGGAAAAAAGAAAAAATTATTTTACTTCTGCAATGCCATTTTTAGCTGAACATTTCGGAGTATCTCAGTAAATTAATGTAAATAGTTAAGAAATCACACAAGACAAAAAAGTATAGTTCTAATTAATTTGATATGTACTCGTATATGATTGTGTGAGGAAAATATCTGTGCTGTTGATTTTTTTTTATTGAAATTATACATAAAACTAAAAACAATATTTTCATTTATCTATTTAAAATTTTCAGGTTAAGTTAAGTAAAGTTTAATTTTATTACTTCAAGTGTGCTTTGTTCGATATTATAACCCAGCCACAAAGATTCATTCAATTATTTATTTGAACGAATCAATTTAACCAAATTAAAAAATCTTTTTGCTTTTAAGGCTTATAATAACAGCTATGTTCCTTTGTATGTGGCTAAGTACTTCTGAGAAGATGAAACCCATATTTCAATAGTTCTAGCTACACATATTTTTACTAAACCACCCAGAAAGAAACTGAGCAAAAAATTAGTTCCTTTCGACGCCCCAGCAAGTAGCCGTCCACCTTCACTCCAACCCTGTGTCAATGCATTTATGTTTATGTAACTCACACCACTATGAAAACTATTTCACTTTTTATCGATTTACCTCTTCGTGTACTTCTTATTCAATGGTTTTGCAGTTCGACGTTTGTATGTGTCGCATTGTTATATTAGGTCACAACTCACAAGTCATAAGGTCTCTGTCTCCAGTTTCTGCTCCAACAAGATGCAGACCAGTGTTCCCAGATTGGTGGTTTTTCCAACCAAAATGCTTGGAAATAAACCGTATGGTGGGAAAAACAGTGGGAAAAAATTCATGGTGGGATAATATTTCAAACTTTTTTTTATGGTGAGAAAAATTATTTGTGATATTTCATTCGGAAATTTATTCAATACAACTATGTACCCAATTTTCTCCAACTTTATTGTTTGCTCATAACGGTATTCTTATATTCAGAGTTCATAATTTTGTTTAACAATCTTGCACATAGGAATTTTTTTTTTTTCCAAAAAAAAAAAAAAAACAAACACCTTGCAGTTGCAGCTTCTAATTTCAACAACAATCAACAATCTTTCCTTCTCTGTTCTATCCTTCCTTCCTTATTTAGTAGTTTGTAAGCAAAGATGTGTTCCTAGCTTAAATGCCTTTTTCATTTTTATTTATATAATAAGATAAAATGTTTGATAATACCCAAGTACCTAAATACAATTTCTTAATTTTTTATTTCTTTCTTAATATTAAATCGATGAAATCATATTTATTTTTACTTATTTTCTTAAGGAAATGGATTCCAAAATAAATTTTTGTTCCACGTAGTTTCAAAAGCCTCTTTTATTTTTATTTATATCTTATTGAAAAATAAGATTTAAATATATTTTTCATAATTCAAATTGTTTTAAAATGCACCTACCCTAGTAAAAACTATTGATTCATTTGTTTCTTGAATTATAAGTTAAAAAAAAGAGATATGAATATTGAATATTCTAAAATATACCGGTAAGAATTAGAAATTTTCTCCGATTAGAGTGTATGTTCAATCGCCAGGTAGGCGCCAAAATAAAAATTTGCTTCGATTAAAAGGATCTTGCTTGGAAACTCAAATTTACCAAAAACATATGTATTGTCTTACCGTTAAATTCTAGAATTTTAAAATTTCGAATTTTACAGCAACATAAATATAATTATCCTATACTTTTGTGTGAATTACCTATTTAAGATCAAAATAGTTTTGATATTTAATTTTAAAAGGGGTCAAATTTTATGTATTTAAAAAAACAAACAGATCACGAATCTTCAAGAAAAAAATGGTTACTGAATGCATTGTATATGAAATGGAATAGTACTACTATGAAGAGGAACGAACGACGCGACCTCTGATGAGACGGACGGAAGCTTTTTCCGACTTGAAGTGGAGACGAGTGTAGACCTGAGAGTGGGGTAGTCACAAAGAAAAAGAATAATAAATATGAGTGTTGAGGAAATAACAGAAGATAGAGAACGATGTATAAAATTGGAATGGAAATTTATGGGAGTTGGAGGGAGTTAGGAAAAAAGACTTTTTTCTTCATTTCTTTTTTGCAAAGGGGAATTATTTGAATTTTTTTTGTTTGGTAGGTAAGGAATGGGCAATGAAAATTCGTGAAGAAAAAACGATTTTGTTTTGAAATTTTTCAAGCAAAAGGCCCGTATGCACTTCGTGACTTTGCACATAGAAAAATATTTTTAATTTTATTTTTTCTTGAAAATTGAAAAAATTATAAAAGGAATTTCTTAATATTTTATCAATTGTTTTTTAATTTCACGTAGTGGTTTATACTTACGTGATATTTTAAAATTATTGAAAGTCGACATAAAAAATATTGCTATGGAAAATTGAAGTAAATTAAAATTTTTTTTTTCAGTTAGGTATTTGAAAATTCAAGTAACATTTTCAAATTGAAACGTGAGTTATTGAAGATGTTTAAAATTCACGTTAATTTTTAGAATTATATTGTATTGAAAATTAAAGTGAAATTTTGAATTTACTTAAGAACTTTAAAAATTCACGTCAAAGTCTTAATTTACTTAAGAAACATGAAAATCACCGTGAAAATTTAAAATTATTAAATTCTTTTGAAAATTCACGTGGTATTTAAAATTTGTTTAGGACTTGAAAATCCAAGAATTCTTAAAATACCCGTAAAATATAAAAACAGTGAGAAAAGAAAAAGGTTAAAACTATGAACTATGAATTTTTTTAAATAATTAAAACTTTTGAAATTTCACGTGAAATTTTTGGAATTAAATATGTGGGTACTTAATTTACTAAAAAACGTTTTAAAATTTTAAATTTCATTGAGAACTATCCACGTAAAATTTTTAACTTCATTTGAGTTACAAAAATTCACGTGAAAATTATTTAAACTTTTGAAAATTCAGGTGAAATTTTTCGATTTGCTTAAAATACTAAAATTCACGTGGTATCTCAAATTTACTTAAAAATTTTGAAAATTGACGTGATATTTTAAATTTACTGAAAAACGAATATACAAATACGTTTATTTTTAAAAATATGTATTTGATTTTGTTCAAGAAATTTTTTGTAAAAAAAACTTTTTTTAATTTTACTGATGGAAATTCGCACGGAAACCTTTTTTTAAGCAGTAAAATTAAAAACAAAAAACTGTTGCATAAACTATTTTTAGTGATTTTGTTATCCTTTTAATTTTCAAATAGTCATTTCTTCAGATTTGAGAAATTAAAAGGATATCATGTACCTACCTACAAAAAAGAAAGATATCATAAAAATATCACTGTAACCAAATGACAAAAACCAAATACGTATTGTACCTACAATTCTACATTGTATATATAATAGATTCCATATACAATGAATTCTTTCACCTGCAAGAAAAAAAAATATAAATGTTTCTGTAAAACATGAAATTTGGCAAGGTACATAGTTCACAAAAACCAAATACGTATAGTAAATTCTATTACAAGCAAGAAAAAAAAAGTTTGAATGTATCTGTAAGACATGAAAATTTGCAACATAGCTCTCATAATATCTCAAATCTCACAAAATCAAATAAAATAGCTATACGAAATTATTTGAAAATTGAAAATAATGTAGCTATATCTATACTTCTACATATAGCAAAAATCGTCCTATGCAAAAAAAACCGTTGAATAAATCCACGCCAATATAATTCTTTTCATTTTCTCATTTTCCCCTTGTTGCCATGACACCCATCAGCTGACTCACCTATCTCCCTTACCCTGCCTAATTGTTGTCAGCAATTGTCAGAATGAACATAATTAATTCTCTCACTCTATTACTTATTTTATATTCTTTCTGCCTACCTTCATTCCGAACTCTCCAATCTGCTTTTTAGGCAACGCCAGCGCCACCAAAAGAGAGAGAAAGGTAACTTAAAATCGTGTTCCATAATAGTACTATTAGGTTATATATACAATGCTGAATGTTAGCTTCTTAAACTAAAAACTTATTTTTAGTTGCAGCTGAAATAAGAAGAAAGTATTTGTTCACATTTTTACTTAACATACAATAATTTTTATATAACAATTTATCATTTGACAATTTATTATCTGAGTAATAGTTCGGAAAAAAACTGTGGTGGTTATTTTTTTCTCCCAGTACAAATTTGGTGGGATTTTTTTTCAATCTGGTGGGTTTTTCAAAATCCTATCTGGCATCACTGATGCAGACATCATTCATTCGTCCAGTGAAGCCATTGTGTTACAACAGTTCATAGCAATTTATAACAGTTTGTGTCTGATCTCTGCCAGTGTCCATTTTCGGAGCTGGGTTCCGCGTCGTCAGTAGAGGAGAACGAATCGTCCATATGCCAGTTGAGGACGGAGGACATAATAAAAATTAAAGACTTGATATAGGCATTGGACTGAAATTGAGTCTTATAAAAACGTCTGTTTTTTTTTTGTTAGAAAAAATAATTTAGCAAGAAAAAGGCATTTTTAACTTGTTTCTTATTTGCTCAAATTCCTTTATTTAATCCAATCTCGTTCAAATTCATGACAGAACTTTAATAAACCTTCCTTAACTTCATTTCCAATTTCAACAAAAAAAAAATTAGTGTCGATAAATGTGATTAAAATCTAGGGGAAAAGCTGTATTTCGTTTATTACGCTTGTGCTGATAATCCGGCGCATCATCCTAAGGCGATGAAACTTCGCACATCACGATTTTTACTTTAATTTTTCTTTAAATTTTTACATTCTTTTTAATTTTTACATTCTTGTGGCCAATTTCATAAACATTTAACAAGCTTTTAAATTTGTATGGAATGAACTGTCATTTTAAGACCAAAAAGGCTATTAAATTTTTAAAAGTATATTATATTTATTGAACGGCGAGTCTTCGGGGGAAAATACTAAAATATCTTTAATTTAGTTTTGAGATTTAGGTTGAGAGAAAGTGGCTCACTTTATCGAACTTCGGAAAACACTTGGAAGTGGTTGATGAATACCAAACAAAATTAAAGTTCAAAGTAAAGCCTTTAACAAGCAATAAAAGTAATAAGTATGGGAGAAACAAGAAAATCACATACAGAACACAGGGGTGGAATCGGCTAACGCGATTGTTGACTGTCGCTTTGTTGATAGTCGTTTTTGATTTTCAACTCTGATTTGCTCTGTGTAAAGTGATCAATAAAACAGTTTGAGTTTTTGGCAGCACTTACAGTGAGAAACGTCATTTTGCTCAGCGCTTTGCACTGGCGCTTCTGTAAGGTGTCAAAAGGAAAGGTTCTAGGGGATAGCCACCGTCTCCTTGAAAAATAAGTATGCGTAAAGTACAACTTATGACATATTTGTTAAATCCTACATAGCAGCCACGATGATATGCTATTTAATAAGTGTTCTCTTTCCAATGCCACCCTTTCTTTACTTTGGCGCCACACAAAACTGTCATGTGCACTACCACCATATCTTGCATTAATAGCCATGATCCTTGTTTTTTCGTCGCAGATCTTGAAAAAGCTTTTTGAATTCTATATTCTCCTATTCGCGTTATTAAATATTCTTATTGAAGTAGACATTCCGGTTCTCTTATTTATGTATTTGCTTTTATTTGACAATATTCTACACACAATTTATTTGCTTTAGAAATTGAATCCAAAGTAACGATAAATCTATGAAAACGATACCTAAATAGCTATCACTTGAAATACAAGGAAAAAAACCATTGTAGATTTGATAATCACCATACATGGAGCAAAAGTATCGTCTTTGACTATCAGCTATCGCCTTAGCCTTAGCCACCCCATGTTTTTTTTTTTAAATGTTTCGTATTATTTTGGTTGCTAGACAACCATTTGTTTCTGAATAGCGATTTTCAGTAAATCTGTAAAAAAAAAAAAATAATTACTCATTTAAAGATTTTTCCAGTGAACCACAAACGGATTCGACTGTACATCAAATCACTTTTTGTGTCGACTTGAATTTCGCGTCCAGGTGTTGTGTCAAAATGGTGCAAACAAGTTTTCATTTATAGACTCCCTTTGCCGTTTGCGTCATATGTGAATAGGTATAGTCCATATGATTTCAATAAGACGTCTCCTATGACTCAACGTGCTGAGTACTTTTGTATGTATCATTCAAAAAATGAAGTTACAATGTCACGTAACTTTCCAAATGTTTTTGGTTAAAAATGTGTTGCTTTTTCTAGGGCTAGCGTCATCCCATCATTATTTCATCTCTAACATACATACCTACAACAATGCTACATAGATTCGATTTAATCCTTACTTAACACTACACATCCCACCAGACCAGAAAAATTCGCTTGTCTGGCGTGTCGTTCGCTCAACATACACTCACTTTCTTTAATCACTCCGTTGAATGACAATGGTCCATCCATGCCGTTTCGCATCAAAGAAGTGGTACCTTGTTTCTCGCTTACTCTTCATGCTTCTTTTCTTTTTTATTCTATATTTATTATTTACCTTTCTATTGTGAAGTTACCTGAGACCGAGAGGAATTTGAGTTGATGAATTCAATGTGGAGTTTGTTTCGACTCGAATTGGTAGGTATAGGTAAGGTACCTAGGTACTACTATATATGGCATGCGGCAGTTATGACTCGAATTGGTGGGTCCTCTATCTAGCATGCGGCAGCTACATTTTGTAGTTGTTGTCCATTTACTATACGTTCGTTATTTCATCACATGGCCCAAGTAGATGTGAAAAAATTGAATTCCATTGTTTTCTTACTTCATCGTTCATCCCCTAATAAAAGGTATATGTTGTTAGTGTGCGTGCGGCTGTCACTCTACCTAGAGTGCACTTCGAGTATCGAGTCTCACTTTTTTAATGGAATAAGAATAATTTCAAATATTCTTCTAGTGTGTGTATACGCTGCTGCTGTAGTGCTGTGCATCCTAAAGCACTGTCCTTTTGGTAAACCGTTTATGTGTATCAAAACCCGCACTGGCCGCGAGACAAAGACAACGAATTGATTACCCTATAGCATGGTATTTGTGTTTTAAGTGAAGTGAATGGCGTTGCCACTCCAAAGAATACAGAAGATGATTCAAAAATGCAGTTAAATATTTTAAACTAAAATTAAGAAACCGTTTAAAAAAAGAAATGTTTGATAGTAGGTAAATGATGACTTCTTTTCCTACAGACGACTATTTTTTTTAGTTTAGGTATAATTTCCAGGTATATCTTTCAACATGACGAATCATCATTTGCGAGTTACAACAAGAATTAATTGATATGTAGTACGAGTAAGTATTAAAATTATAAGTTTTGAACATAGAGAATGATGCAAACCGTAGCGAATTGACTCTAAAAAAAATGAATTAATGAATAATAACTTGAAAATAACTATAATCTAAGACTCCAGCTGTTGCTTCTTCGTTTTTGGCCATTGTATTTATTTACATGTATAATACTGATTTACTATAATACTGATAAGGTACAATAGATTCAAATGTTGAACGTTTCTCAAATGTTTTGTATTTTATTGCATTTTATATGTAAAGAAGTAGCCTTAACTCCAGACGAAATTTTCAAATCCAGTTCTATTTTGAACATCTGGCGAGGTAGGTACAGCGAAGAAAAGTTCTCATTAAAAAAAACGGTTTTTATGTACTCTTTCTTTGCTGCGAGTTAAAATACGTGATCAATACTTTCAATTTCTCCATATTTTTTAACCGTATTACAGATCTAACTAATAGTGTTAGTGGTTTAAAAGCAAAATATGTGTGATGCTTGAATTAATTTCCAATATCGATAATGCAAGTGTAAGTGCAGCAAGTGTTCCTCTTATTCTCAATCAATCGACATGCAAATATCTACATATGTACTTGTACATCTTAAAGGAGATGACGCAAAACTGTATGGGGCTTGGGCCATGAGCGTGCAGGAACAAGAGTGGTACCAAAAGAAAGGTAAATACTTGTACATCAAAACTGTGAAGTTTTAGGAAAATCGTAGGTGGGGATTTCGAGATTTTCACGTTTGAAATTCATTGATCAGATGCAATTTTTGTGCATATATCATAGAAACCGTTAGAAACACGCATATGTTTTTGGTTTCAAATAAAAGGTGTGTTTTTAACCCTTCAAATGGCGCATACGATCATGAGCCTACGATTTTTAGTTTTTGAAATATGCAATAAAACTCTAGAAGCTTTGAAACCTAACAGTGAAAAAAGATATGATGTCACTTAAGATTTTTCCGAAATTACTGATTTAAAACAAAAAGAATTTAGTTTCAAAGCTTAATTATTGAACATTTCAAAAACTAAAAATCGTAGGCTTATGATTTAAACGCCATTTGAAAGGTTAAAAACACACCACTATTGTCCCTGCTACTCTTGTCCCTGCATGCTTATGGCCCAAAAATGCGTCATCTCCTTTAACCGAACCATCGGTCACTACGGTCAAAACCATGAAAATGGATGACAAGAAAATAATTCCCAGGCAACAATAAATAATAATAGATAGATAGATCCAAATACCCCTAAAAAATTGTTTCCATGGTCTAAGAGATCTCTTTTCCTTTTCATAGGGTAAATTATGGAAATAATGAATTAAGAATTAAGTGTTCTAGATTTTAATATGTTCTTAAACAGGGACTGTGAAAAAAATATTATTATGGTGGATAATCTTTAGGCATGTTATTTATCGATTGTATTATTAAGTAATAGTCTATAAGACGAAAGTCTGCTTGATGAAAGACATAAATAAATAAACAAAATACAAATAATGTTTATTGAATGGGGTTTAATAAGTTTTGCTGTTATTTTACTGTAACTGAATTTAATAAATGCATAAAATATTTTTAAAGAAAATTGATGATTAGTCCATAAAATGGTTTAGTTATCGCACCGTTTTAATTCACTTTTAAATTCAATAAAGCAAGAGTTCTTGCATTTTCAGTAGGGTGGCAACGTAATCTGTGCATTAGTGTGTGAGGCATTATGGTCGCTTGTTGATTTCTCTCTTTGCTTATGTCTTTTGCTTCTTCTCTAGATCTGGTCTAAATTCCAGACCTCCGGCAGAACATTAGTTGTCCGTGTCCTATACTACTATACACATAATTTTAGTTTTCTACAATCGTCGTCGTCGATGCACGAAGTCGCCTTATCGCGTCCCCTCATATAATATCGTTTTAATTTTTTTTAACTTTTGCCTTCCATTTTTGTTCTTTTTTGTCGTCGGCTTTTTTGTGTTGAACTTTGGTTGCGCCTTATCATACACATTGCGAGTGTGACGTTGTGTGTTTATTTTCTGTTGCAATGAATTTCCTCTGCATTGATGAGGATACACAATATAAATAAATGGACGAGCGTTTGAAAATTTTTATTCGAGTTATTCTCGGTTGTTATTAAGTTTCAAAAGCCAAAAAAAAAAAATTAAACAAGAAAATGGAAAAAAAATAAGCAAGTAAATAATGTGTTATGTGTATGTCTGTTTGTAGCTTTTGTGATAGAAAGAGAGAAATCTAAATTTGTCTGTAAATTATTTTTGCATCGTTTTTAATTGTCGTTTATTTAACAAAACAAAATTAAGCGTAAATCCTCACCAATAATGGATAGTGATAGTAATATGGAGCCTCCTGAGCGTAATAATAATATTGAAGTTCTGGAATACAAAGAACATAAAAAAAATAAGAAGAAAAAGCGCGAAAAACGGGAGAAAGATAAGGAAAAGAAATCGCACCATCATTATCATCATCATGGTTCATCTGTCGCAGCTACTGCAGAAGTTGTTACTACTTCATTGGCAACCACAACAACAGCTACTACGGCAACATCATTTCCGCATAATTTGAAAATCCGTTTTCTATTGTCAGGGGTAATTTTTTAGAAAAAAAAAATATTTATATAGGTATATGTGATGTACCTACATATGTACATATGTACATAATGTAGGTATGTACAATGTAAATTATAGAAATTAATATTGTTGTTTATTGAAAAATAAACTGCAGCAGTTGTAAAAATGAATGGTTTGGAAAGATGATTTGTTTTAGCTTTGATTAAAATAATTTAAATTGAACTTTTTATTGTATTGTCTCAAGGTGTGGCTTTTTTTTAAATAGTTTAATTTTCTAAGTCCTGCATTGTGATTTGTGTAAATACGACAATATAATGGAAAATATCTGACAATTCAAGGGCTAGGTCGCGTAAGACGATCAGATCTAACGATCTTCATTTTTAGTTCTGTAGAAAAGTATAGAGAGGCTTATATTTTTTCAATCGAATCGACTTTTACGTGATATACCCAAAGACCAATCAGAAGTCTAAAAAGGACAATTAAGAACTGTCAGAAGCCAGAGGCTGTGACAAACCCAGCAAATATATTTTTTGGATTGATTAATGTAGTGCAAAGTCCTTCAAACATAAATTAAGCGGAAAGTACAGTTTTTTTTTCTCATTTGGCATACCTACCTACTTACCTATTTCAGGAACGAAACCAATTCTTAAAAAATAAATTAAAGTAACAGATATTAAGCCAATAAATCTATTTTAATGAAATTCAAGAAGGCACTATAATAATAGGTAGTAGCTATCTAATCCTCGAGCCAGTGTAGTAGGTAATTGGTTTTTGACAATAATCACTGATTCATGAATACTTCTTTGGACAATTGGCTTTTTAAATCAAAATGAATTAAATGCCTCGTAGAAAATTAGATTTTATTCGTGAGTGAACACTCTACACAGCTTCACAGGTACTTATGCAAATATTTTCTTAAACAAATATTTTAAGAAGACAATGCAGGACCATCTCAACTTATTTTTTTTTTTCTAGAACAACTTATTTGCAATTTTCGACTTCACTTATCGAGTTACCGATTTGTCACAGATTTTTTAATGTAAGCGTGACATGCTTGTGTTTAAATAATCAATCATGTATTATCGAAAAAAATTGTATTGGTAAAGAAAAACGATTTGATCTACGAGTACCTATACGAAGATCATTTAATAATCCCTAAAATGGACTTATATGTAGGTCCTGGGAACCATAAACCTTTCACATTACTCTAGGCAACCCATGAGCTATGTATTTGTTCCTGAAGAATTATATGCCTGTGGTCAGTAAGGCAAGTTCGTTCACAACCGCAACACAAAGTGCTCACAATCGGTAGCTCAGTCTGGGGTGTGGGTAAATGGTGTTTTTATTGATTAAGAGAAGTCAATAAAGATATCTATCAAATGAAATAGAATCAAGTGGAAATAACTAACAATCAAGTTAAATGAAATTTTAATCAAATTACAGGAGCGTACTTACTTACCCTCTAGTTGTTCCTCTTAATTTCCCTCACCGGAAATCTCACTAGAAAAACTAAAAAAAAAACTACTCCAAATAAAATAAAATAAAATATCACTTTTCAAAAATCAAGTTTTTTTTTTTTTTGAAACTAAACTATCTTAATCGACCGTTAATAGTTGTGCGCACAAAAATTTTCCAACTTTCTTTTTTCACAAGAAATCAAAGTTTGAAGTAGTCGAAAAGGCTGAACTTTCACTTAATATTGATCTTGTCGTTTTTGTTCCCAAGTTTTTTCATGTTAGTCCAAATTTCCTTCGAACCAAGTAAAGTGTCAAGTTTCGTCAGTAAGTATGCAACGCTTAGAGCTCCGATTTTAAAAGTTGACTTTGTTACGTGCAAATATATACTGTCTTTTATTAAATTCAGTAGTATTACGCTTGAATCTCCGAATCAAAGAATTTGTGTTGCTATTGGGCCCTATCATCGTATCCGATCGGAACGAAACTTTCTCCGATTTCTACGAAATGTACGAATTTTGTATCATGGTAGCTGTTTCGATTGATAAATCGGACAGTCCTACGAAATAAATTGAAATATGCGTTGAAACTTTTAAAATCGAAGTAACGTGTCTCGAATTCATGCGATGCCTAGCGATTAAATGTCAAAATCCGAGCAACGCGTGTGAAATACACGCGATGCTTAAGTTCCGATTGTCTCCGACAGCAAAATTGTTGTGAAAAAAGTTCCGCAAACAAATAAAATTATTACACAATGTCAACTAGAGGCGTTGGTATGCGTCTATTTCGTTATTCCGATACAGATACCATGAACAAAATAAACGTTCCGATCGGAACTTCTCTCCGATCGGAGACTTCTCCGATCGGATACGATTATAGGGCCCATTGAACCACGGATATTTATTATTCTTAATTTCTTCAGATACTAAGGAACATACCCGTAGTTATTGTAAAGCAGCGTTAACAAGTCATTGAATAATGAAACTTTAGAATTAACATCCGCAGAAAAATAGATATCTTTCCTATCAATCCTACTAAAGTTAGTTTGAATATCATTAAAGTCGACCATACGATACCACTTGTAGTTTATAGTGCGAGTGCTACTTGTCCTGGCAACATCAAACTGAAAAGAGCAAAAAACGAAGTCATGATTAAAATAAGAGGTTGGCCTGATTTGATAATTTCCTGAAATTCTGTGCCTAGTGCTGACCAAGAGCAAGGGATTAACGTCTGACTTGAAACAATTACTTATTGTTTACAACAGAAATACCCATAATATCACAAAAATGAATTAACAATCGCGTAAAACTGTTGTATAACAAAAAGTTGACGTTAAAATCACCACCAATCAAGACATCACTGTACTTTGGAGAAAGTATTACCAAAACTTCTTTTAGTTCAAGCAGATTTTCTTCCTTAAACATATAAGGTGGACTATAGATAGCTACAAATAGGCACTTTTCAACTGAATTTCTCACCTCAACACAAATTAAATCAATACAGTTACCAGTTGATTTAAAAACTGTAAAATGCTCTAGAGCATCAGAGATGTTTTCAATCAACGACGATTCAGAAACCATAATAACATCCAACTTAGAAGTACTAATCCTTTGATATATGTAATTCAGCATACTTAGCCCGAATACTCTCAGCATTGAAGCAACAAATACTTAGCCATCAAAAGCATCGCACAACACGTTCAGAACGCATCTTAAGTTATCACGGTATGTCCCTATAAGCATAATTTAGTATAAAAACTAAGTAAACCATCACCATTAGCTTAAAGGAGGAATTAATTTGAACCAGGAGAATAAAATAAAAGAGGTATTCAAAGAAAAAATAAATGATAAACATGTTAAATGAGCAAAAAAGTTTTAAGAGATAGATAAATAATAATCGCTTACATAAATGCATTTCAATGACTAATCATAAAGTAATCTCTTTTTAAGTAATTCAATTAAAAATAGAAAAATATTACAAAAGGGTTCAAACACTAAATAATAATGTGTAATAATAATTCTCATGCACTACAATCAGCAGAGGCAGCAGCACCATCATCTCCAACAGCATCATATTCAATAAAAGATGTACCATCATTGACAGCAACAGCTACCTCATCATTATCATCAACAACTCTATCATCAGCAGGGACAGCAACAATCTCTCGAGCACCCACGACATTCGCAGAACCAACATTAGTTAGGGATTTAGTGTTAGTGGGCGAAGAGATCACATCCAAAACTTTATCACCGTTCAAATCAGCAACAGCAGCACCAACGGTATCAGTTGTAGAGATACCATGTTTATCTATAGAAAAAAAACACCTCAAGATAGTTTACGCTTGATATACAGAAAGGCTTTTTGTTGTTCTCATTAGTTTGTCTACCATAATATACTCTCCCTCGTCTATTAAAATAGTATATATTTGTAGTTGACCTGTGTTTGTGTTGTTTATTATAGAAGTAAAATCGGGTTCAAGATAAACTTCCTTTGATGTCGGACATGAATATGATTTACACATTGTTGGACATGGGTAGTTTCTTCATGTCGTTTTCCCCTGTGGACCAACTGTCGCATACCCGTTGGTTTTGTGAACCGGCCGGGCGGCGAGCTGCCCGTCGCACGACATCAGATTTTTTTTTCGGGTTTTTGTGATACTTTTCCAAAGATGCAAAAACAGCCCGACTCTGACTGATGGACTAGTTTTCATCTAAACTCCTTTGGCAGTTTGGGGCCGTAACGGACTGTGATCGAGAAAAACGAAAGTGGAAAAAGAAAGAAAGGGAAGCGAAACTTGTTGTGGTAAAATTTACCGCAACAGTATTACCTACCTATTTGTTTCAATTATTTAAGACTTGCAATAATCATTCAAGAGAACAATAATTGAAACTTCTGGCGGCCGTTCACATTACAACAGCGGTCGTCAATCTTGAAGCAATACATATCCTTAACGCGTAATACAAAAATAAAATAATAGGACAGTGTTAAAATTGTTTTTGTATTGTTCAAATTAAAGGCGAAACATTCGGATACGTTGAGGCGACTGTTTTGCACCGATGTTTGATGATAAAACTACAGCCATTGTTATTTTGTATGGTAAATCGAAAAAATTGTGAAATAAGCCTCCCCAATGTATTTGTTAAAGTACTGGTTAGTTATTTTTGTTTGTCATTGTATTTTGTATATTTTTTTTTTTTTGGAATGGGGACCTTTCGTGTCGACTCAAGATAAAAGATGGTATTACTATCATACATCATATTTTAAGTGCATGAATACTTGAATATTCATGTTATAACGATTTTAAGTCACATTTCCATTTAAAATATGTGTTTGGCAGGTGCTTTGAAGTATTCAAACTCCATAATTTAGATTAGAATTTTCTGTCTTATAATATTCATAAAAAAAATAATACAAATCTAAATTATTAAAAAAGAAGTCAATATCGTTACCCGTTTTTGAGAAATTTGAGTCGAAAGACAATTTATACCAATTTTTGGTAGAATTTTTTGTAGTTTTTAATTTTTTGTAAAAAAAACTGTCCATTGAATTTTTTTGAAATTTTCACCAGTAGTCAAGAACAACATTTTTCGTAAAATTAAATTATTTTAAAATTAATATCGTTTTTCCATCTAAGGATATTCGTGTTATAAAATTTTTTTTATTAGTTTTTTGATTTTAAAAATTAAAGGTATATTGATTTTTTTCAAAATTCATATCAAATTTGTATGACGTCATAATGTGTCGAATAAAATTTATTTCAAGTCAATAGCATTATTTGTTCGTGAGATATTTGAGCCCAACCAAAATTTTCACTTCTTTTTTAAACTGCCATAGTAAAAAAACAACTGATTGAATACAATATTAATAAACGCCCTTTCAGCTTCTTTTGAAGTTATTATCTGTAAAACAAAATTTATTTCAAGTCGATACCTCTACTCGTTCTTGAGATATCGACGACGAAAAATGGTACCAGAACGTACGGACGTACGAACGTACGTACACACGCACACACAGACATCTCTCTAAAAATGATTGATATAGGCTCTAGGGACCTTGAAACGTCGAGAAATGTCAAAAATTTCAATTTGACAAATCGGACCGATTACAATAACTCCCTATGGGAAGTTAATAAAAATGTGAACTTTTATTTTATGGCACGGAACAAAAATGTTTAGTTGAGGCTTGAGTTTGGCAAGGCATTTTTGGATCTTTAAGTTTTTTGGAAAAAAATAATTTAACATATAAATATAATATACACATTTATGTTTTCATTACAAATTATTAAGAACATTAGAATATTTTGATTTTCGTTTATATGACATTTTTTTCTTCACATTTGTATGGTAAGTACTGTGAATAATGTCTTGATTTCAATTTTTGTCTTGTTTTATAAAAATTGGCTTTACTAATACTAATATTCTTAAAAACATTTATACGGGAGGTACCGTTAATAATGTCTTGATTGATTTTTTTTTACTAATTAATAATTTTCTTTACAAGTATACACAACGGATTTTTTCTTAACGTTTGTATGGGAGTACCATTTCTTATTGTTTTATAATGGATTATATGTATTAATGTTATTACACTCAAAAAAAATTATCAAAATTATACAATAATAAATTAATGTTTGTACAAATTAAGAAAGAGTACTCCTGCAAACGGTAGTACTCCAAATAATGCATATTTTTATTTGAAATATTTAATTTTCAAGAAATAATTTTTTTTCTCAAACATTTTTTTAAATATTTTAGACGCTTTGGCGAAAAAATTTTGATTACCATCAGATGAACCTTTTTGAAAAAATTTAAAATAAAAAAAGGATTCTATGGGAGGTAACAGTACCTCCCACATTTTGAATGTTGGTCTTTAAAAGTGGGCCTCGATCTATTTAAACTTATTGATTTTTTTTTTAAATGAATCTGACTCAATGAATGTAAATTGCGTAGAAGTTTTGACACTTAGCTCTAGTGAATATTTTTTGTAAACAAATGTATGGCTGTTACGTTTTGTCGCCTTTTACGATGATTTTGGTTAATGATGATTTTGGGTTAATTTCAAAAACTTTGCTTCTCAATTGTATGAGTGTTTGTCTCTTTTTCCTATACAGAAGAAATTGTTCGCGAAAGATACTGGTCCCGAATTTTTAAGCTGCGCGGCGGCTATAATCTTGTCCACGATTTCTTCTGCAAGAAGCTCAAGGAGAACAGTTCGCGTTGTGCATTGTTGTTATGAATCACAAGGGATTATTTAAAGTGTAAATTATCACGTTCCTGTAGCTTAAGAAGCCTCTTGCAAGTCTGTATAGCAAACTGGGTTGCTTTGGTTTATTTTCTTCTTTAAAAAAAGACTTAATTTCAGTGTAAAGTCTTGTTAGATCATCCCTTGTAGCAATATCTTTTAGTTTTTCAGCAAGAATGCCATTATAAGGATATTTTTAGTTCGTCGGTAAATAGCTTTCCTGCTTCACATCTTAAGTTCGTTATCAGATAGAGAATATTTTTTACTGCTGGCGTTAGGTTCAGGAGAAGTTTCGGCAATGTTGCGTTTTATACAATAATTTTCAATAACCGTTATATCGAAATTTTATTTTTGGATGCTAAAATCTATGAAAAACTTCGTACTTATGACAAAAAGTTTAGATTTATAATTTATGTAACATTTATTCAGAAATAACTTATAATTTGGAAAAGAAAATGATTTATTCGGGAGAAATTTTAAACTTTCACTTTAGACAGTTAAAATGTAACTCCATATCATATCAGAATACATTTAAGTTTGGTGAACTCAAGAACAAGTCTTATTTTAGGCAATCGAAAAAATTGATATAATAAGTATACACATTAGTTTTTAATGTTTTTAGTTTCCTTAAAACAGAACAAAATTAAGAAATTGAGTAACGTTTTAGTTTTTACTTTACCTTTTAAGTTAATAGTAATTATTAATTTTTATGGACAAAATCTTGAATACAAGCGGTCATATTTATGTATGTATGTATTAACGATATCTTACTTAGATAACTGTCTAACTTTGGAAAATGTGTCCCAAAAGAGACAAAAGAGTATGTTCTGTTAACCATGAAAAAAGTGGTTATTTTATTTAAATACACATTTTCATTAAACAAAGCATATTTCCACCAATTTGAAAATAGTAAGACAGTGTCTAAGTAGACACAAAAATCTTAAAAAAAGACAATCAGCTGTGTGGGGTGAAAAGGACAGATTGGAATGGTTTGAAATCACAATGGATGTGCGGCAAGGGTGCACTTTGCGTGTGAGTCTATTTGATGCATAATCAATAATTTCATTTATTTTTTTCCTGGTGGAACACAAATAGCTGGTACATTGATAAGTGCTATGCTATTCACTGACGATGGGGGGGGGGGGGGCGTCTTTGCGTTCAAACTGCCAGTTATGGAATCTAACAGTAAATCACACTAAATCAAAAGCAGACTACAAAAAAATATTTGGATGAAAATTCGGACACGAAAAGCGACATTTCAACGGAGAAAATATTAAAATATACATATTTTAATATTACATATTAACAAAATGTAAATATAAAGGAATGACTTTTAAAATTAATCGCAATAGGGAACCACACCTAAAATAAATACTGTTTAAAGCAAAAGCGCAGTTTGGAAAAAAAAATTAGTTCAGCATAGTCATTGTATATATATTTGCATAGTACTCTCATGAACACGTTCCAAACGTTGTGTGATGTGGTCGTTTGAGGGCGCACTTGTATATACACAGAAACAGCAACCAACAAATTAGTAAGTGATGTGATCGCTAGATGGCCGACGTGTGGAACGTGTTCATGAGAGTACTATGCAAATCTATATACAATGAGCATAGTGTAAAACATGAGTTTATGCGGTGAAAAAATGTAAAGATACTATATCAAAAGATGTTTTTGTTTACCTAACTCCAAACAATTTTTCATAAGAATGTTTAAATTCTCAAAATTTTATGCATGCATCAATGCATATAAATTGAACATCTGCAACAAATTTCTTAATTTACCTTAATTTTTTCAAAGACACTTGCTGCATATGCATTCACATTTTGCAAAACCAAACAAATGAATTATAACCTTATACCAAAACAATATAATCGAGTATTGGAAACTTGCTTTTTTTTTACTGAACTGAAACAAATACATCGAACTCATCAATAATTTATCAAACTTATGGAGTAATATAAAAAAAAATGTTATTGACTTTGTTGATTAGGCTCTTTTGGTTTTTTGATGCGAATAAATAAAAGACTTTATTCCATTCTTTCACCCAACGTTTCGTAAGAATTCCTTACTTCTTCAGGGGATTTTGTTCTTTATTGAATCTGTTGTAATAAATAATAAATGGTTCAAAACATAATTTTCTTTAACATGAATAATTAAACACTTTCTTACATTTGTACTAATTCATCACACTGAAGTTACTACTCCAGTATTGCATCATCCCGACGGCACTGAGACAAAATGAAAATAAATAACAAATAATGATAGTAAAATAAACAAGCAAAAAAATAATTTAACTATACTCTGTTCAACAAAAATTGTCAGTACAGGGCTTATGAGCGAGCTTTTTTCAAAGCAGTAGCGCGCGTGTATACTATCACGACACTGAATTGAGAAAACTTCAAATAAAAAACATACTACGCCAATGACTAACCTACATGAATTGTGTGCGAATCTTTAAAAAATATTCGTACACTCCACCATAACCGATCTCCATCAACGCTGATGGAGAAGTGACTTGATCATTTACCCTCTTGTAGTTGTACGTAGTATCTCTATCTCTACCTACCCTTTCTGTGTGAATACAAAAAAAAACATATTCCAACAGAGTTACCTTTGCCAATTGAAAGCAATACTATAGAGCTTTTCCGTTGGTTTTTTATCAAGGAGCTTTCGGGTTTGAAGCTTTTGAGAACAAAATTTAGTATTGTGAGAGGGTAAGTGTTGTCGTATTTGTGTATTTGATTGTATCTTTGGATAATCGTTAAAATGCAGATATTTTTTTTTTGCTTTTGGTTATTAAAGTGGAAAGAAGTTAGGTATATTATTGAAGTTTTCACATTCATGAGGTACTGAATAATTTTTGACATTTTGTATGAATAAATGAAATTAAACTTTATTTTATTTTAATTTATTTTATTTTATTTTATGTACATATTTGTTTTTACTGAAAATGGATTAGGCCTACCGGGGATATCCTTAAAAAAACGCGCCTATCATCTTACCGCTTGGCGGTGTGGAAAAAGATGAATTATTTATTATTACTATTTTAATTTTTATTATTACTATAATATGCGTATGGTAACCATACGCATATTACTCTCCGATCTGCTACAATTTATAATGAAAAGACGGAAACCCTGTTAGAGCTTTTTCTTGAAATAGATAAATTGAAATCAATGCAACCAGACAGAGAGGCAAACATCCTATCTTCCCTGTACTGACAATTTTTGTTGAACAGAGTATAGACAAGAAATGACATTTATATCACAGTTTAAATTCAGGTACTTGATTAAAGTGATACAGCATAGCTTTGTTTGATGTTATCGGTGTCTTCTTTTGTGTTCATTGTTCTCTTTATTTTCTATTGAATTCGTAAACTTTCTAGTGTTAACCTTGTATTAAGTTTTCTGTCTCTATCGAGTATTTTTACTCCCTCGAAGTTCACCGAGTGTCCAGTTTGTGTTGTATGCTGTGCAAGCCCTGTAGTCTCTTTGTTTTTCTTTACATCTGTTTCGTGTTCCTTTAGTCTGATTCCTAGATTTCTCTTTGTTTGACCTATGTAAACTATGTAAACCAGATCACCATCTCTCGTTCTCTTTACCTTTACATTCGATTTCATAAACTATGTTGTGTTGTTGTTGTTTTTGTATTTTAGATTTGGTGTTTGTGAAAATTGATTTGAGTGTTAGATTTGATTTGTGGAGAATGATACATTCTCTTTATTTATTATTCTATGTAAATTTCTATTGTCAGTTAGGTTTGGAACATATGGTATTGAGAAAAACTTTTTTTCTTCTTTTTTATTATTAGTTTCGGTTACTGTATGATCGTTGTTGTTTTTATTGGTTTTTATTTTTTCTGTTCTTTTTCTGAGTAGGTTGTTAAGTACATAAAATGGATAGTTGTTGCATTTTAATATTGTTTTTATTTTGCTTATGTTTTCTGTTTCATATTTGATATCGCTGAGGTCCAAAACTTTATTTTTGAAATTGAATGCTGTGTTAATTTTTTGTTTTATCCGTTGGGTTGAATTAAAATTAATCATACGTCCGGATGACGTTGATTTAGAACACCAGTTATATATTATTTTGTTGTTTTCTCTGTGTAGTAGTAAATCTAGGTATGGAAGGCTGTTGTTGTGTTCATTTTCTATTGTAAATTGGATTTTGCTTTGATATGAATTAAGTTTATTGAGGATTATGTCTTTTTCTTTTACTTTGATAATAGCGAAGATATCATCTACATATTTTGCTATAAATTTAATGTTTATTCCGATTCTGTTCAGTTGTTTTATAGTATCGTCTAGCAAGTTGTCTAAGATAACGTCTGCAACTGTTGGAGAAAGGGGATTTCCCATGGGCATACCAAATGTTTCTTTTGATGCAGTTTCATTGTTTACCAACATGCCCACTTATCTAGCCATCAAAGACATAATGAAACAATGGGATATAATTAAAAATTACACCAAAATACAAAAATCAAAATTTCTTAAACTTGTCTACGGGATAATAATTATTTTCAATTTGGCGACACATTTTATTTGCAAACATTTGGTATGCCTATGGGAAATCCCCTTTCTCCAACAGTTGCAGACGTTATCTTAGACAACTTGCTAGACGATACTATAAAACAACTGAACAGTATCGGAATAAACATTAAATTTATAGCAAAATATGTAGATGATATCTTCG
Source organism: Syrphus vitripennis (assembly GCA_958431115.1). Taxonomy (NCBI): domain Eukaryota; kingdom Metazoa; phylum Arthropoda; class Insecta; order Diptera; family Syrphidae; genus Syrphus; species Syrphus vitripennis. The sequence goes on from OY288108.1 coordinate 72,050,695, forward strand.
CTATTATCAAAGTTAAAGAAAAAGACATAATCCTCAATAAACTTAATTCATATCACAGCAAAATCCAATTTACAATAGAAAATGAACACAACAACAGCCTTCCATACCTAGATTTACTACTACACAGAGAAAACAACAAAATAATATATAACTGGTGTTCTAAATCAACGTCATCCGGACGTATGATTAATTTTAATTCAACCCAACGGATAAAACAAAAAATTAACACAGCATTCAATTTCATAAATAAAGTTTTGGACCTCAGCGATATCAAATATGAAACAGAAAACATAAGCAAAATAAAAACAATATTTAAATGCAACAACTATCCATTTTATGTAATTAACAACCTACTCAGAAAAAGAACAGAAAAAATAAAAACCAATAAAAACAACAACGATCATACAGTAACCGAAACTAATAATAAAAAAGAAGAAAAAAAGTTTTTCTCAATACCATATGTTCCAAACCTAACTGACAATAGAAATTTACATAGAATAATAAATAAAGAGAATGTATCATTCTCCCACAAATCAAATCTAACACTCAAATCAATTTTCACAAACACCAAATCTAAAATACAAAAACAACAACAACACAACATAGTTTATGAAATCGAATGTAAAGGTAAAGAGAACGAGAGATGGTGATCTGGTTTACATAGTTTACATAGGTCAAACAAAGAGAAATCTAGGAATCAGACTAAAGGAACACGAAACAGATGTAAAGAAAAACAAAGAGACTACAGGGCTTGCACAGCATACAACACAAACTGGACACTCGGTGAACTTCGAGGGATTAAAAATACTCGATGGAGACAGAAAACTTAATACAAGGTTAACACTAGAAAGTTTACGAATTCAATAGAAAATAAAGAGAACAATGAACACAAAAGAAGACACCGATAACATCAAACAAAGCTATGCTGTATCACTTTAATCAAGTACCTGAATTTAAACTGTGATATAAATGTCATTTCTTGTCTAGTTAAATTATTTTTTTGCTTGTTTATTTTACTATCATTATTTGTTATTTATTTTCATTTTGTCTCAGTGCCGTCGGGATGATGCAATACTGGAGTAGTAACTTCAGTGTGATGAATTAGTACAAATGTAAGAAAGTGTTTAATTATTCATGTTAAAGAAAATTATGTTTTGAACCATTTATTATTTATTCCAACAGATTCAATAAAGAACAAAATCCCCTGAAGAAGTAAGGAATTCTTACGAAACGTTGGGTGAAAGAGTGGAATAAAGTCTTTTATTTATTCGCATCAAAAAACCAAAAAGACCAAAAGAGCCTAATTAACAAAATCAATAAGAATTTACAAAGAATTGGTCAAACACATACAACAGTATAAAAAAATGGTCATAGACTTTAACATTCGTACATTTTCAAAAAAAAAAAAAAAAAAAAAAAACGCTTAAGTTTCTATTTCCTCAGATGTTCAAAAATGATACTGGTTTTGAAAAATTTTTGTTTCTGCTCGCGAAATTTGACCTACTACTTTAAAACATTGAAAAAAAAATGTTATGAAGTAGTAGCTCCTCATAACATTTAATTTTTAATCAAATAACAAATCCTTTTTTTGAGGAAGCTGCAAATTGATGTTTTTTTTTAATTCTCTAATTTCTTCTACTTTTGATTTCACTTTAGATATGGATTTTGACAAATATTAATGAGCAGGGAGGTTTTTTATTGAATTATATTACTACTTCCCAAAAAAAAATAACGTTTTCCATTATTTAATGTATGTATACAAAATTCTTATAATCAATAAAAAAACATGTCATAAAATCAGAGATCAGAAATAAATCTCAACCTTTTGAAGGGTCTTTTAATAACTGTTATTCAATGAGCTTTTCATAAATGCTCACTCAAAAACCTTTATTTTCAACCAAAAAAATATCGGTCTAGGTCTGAGAGTAACCTTTATTTTTCTTTTTTTAGGTTACGGTTAACTACTGAGTTTTATTTTTGAGAGAAAAAAATAAATCTCATCTGCAATTTTATCAGAATGCCCGTTAATATAACTGTTAGTGTTTTGTAAGATTTGATTCATGCGGATGTGCTTAATGTATCATAATGTTTTTTGGATTCGTAAAAAAAATTGAATTCGATATATTAATTACAATGATAGAGAACGCAAAAAAGTCTTCTGTACCTCGACGTACATAATGACGTTTTCTGTCATAAACGTCTTGACAGATTTCATTGCATTTTTTTTTTTTTTAGAAAAAAGGTAGGTACTTTATAATCTTATAGTACTGCATATCGAAATTTTTCTTATGGATTCCTGAAAAGAAAATTTTTTTTTCTGTTTTTTGACAAAAAAAAAATCCGTTTTTTTTGTAAATGTTTTAGCAAACTTATCAAAAATTTATATGTATATACTATGTATGTAAAAAATTATTTTTTGAAAAGACAACTGAAGAAAAAGACGGAATTTCCAGTTTTGGGCTAAAACTTCTTATTGGATTATTTTATCAATTTAAAATTATTTTAGGCTTTTGTATATTTTTCTCTAATGCAATTCATGCTTTTGTAATTGTTTTGTTTATTCTAAATTACTTCCACATATTAACAAGTTCGTGCAATCCAGTGGATGAATTTGTCATTCCGGGGAGGGTACGATAGCTCAGGCGACAAAGTTTAATGACGGATTTGTATAGAACAATTAAAGACAAGCATTTTTTACTATGGGAGGGGCGTTTAAGCGGTAGGGGCAATTTAAAAAATATGTACGTTAAATGGAAAACAAATAATTAAGAAATAACGGTAATACTTACAACTAAGTTTTATACATTTTTTTAAAGCCAACACTTCTGTCTATTAGCCAGTTTTTAAATCAAGTCAAAACTATGCATAGTTTTTGAAAAAAATTGTTTTAAACTCAAAATTTGTACAAAAAAATGTTTAAAATGTAATTTTTCAAAACTTCAAATCTACTACTGTTTTTTTTTTAAAGAATTCATTGCTCTTATTTGTTTTTGAATAAAAACCTGAAAACTTGATGATTTTATGTCTTCTAGTTCTTGAGAAAATTGAAAATTACCAAAAAAAAAATATTTTAATTAAATTATTTTTTGATTGCTTGAGTATTTACCTTGCACCCACCCCAAATCCTTTAGTGAGTCCAGGCAGGGGGGTCGCACCACCCATACACACCTCGGTGTGGCATACACCCAACCTCGCACCTACCCCAAATCCTACAGTGGGCCCAAGCAGGGGGTTGCACACCCCACTGTTGCATACATCCAAACTCGCACACACTGTTGCATATACCCAAACTCGCACCTACCATTATTACTATCAAAATAAGACCACTCAAGCAAAAAAAAAATAAATAGAATAAAATAGTAGTTGTGGTTATTTTCAATTTTCTCAAAAACTAAAAGGCATAGAATCATCTAGTTTTCAGTTTTTAATTGAAAATTAATAAGAGCAACAAATTATTAAAAAAAATTAAACTTTGTCGCCTGAGTTATCGTACTCTTGCCGTCATTCCAAATAAAATTGACTTGGGGAGGTTCTTCGAAATTCACATATTTATTTTATCAAACATTTGGTTCAATTCAAAAGAATATGAATTTAAAAAATCTTAAAAGGGGTTTTTATTCAAACTTTTGTGTAAACTTATCATTTTACACACTTAGTAAACTTTACGACGTTACATGAACACCCTTACTATGTTTTTATAATTAGACACATATGTATGTACATACATATGTATAAATAAATATTAATAAAATTTTGTACTAGTAGCTTTAGGGCTAAATAGTTTTTATATTTACCTGTAATTTATTAATTTATTAATAAAATTTTGTACTAGTAGCTTTAGGGCTAAATAGTTTTTATATTAACCCGTAATTTATTACGTATTAATAAATGTTTAGATATTTATAACTTTGTATATGAAAAACATAGTATGTACTATCATGGTGGAAGTCGAATGGGGCGAAATCTAAGAAGTGGGGGCAACCCTTGCTACAATTTTTTTTTTGTGGAGAGCTTGTGGAGGCAATCGAAAAAATGGTCTCCTTTTGCTCCTACTCCCAATTTACGATGTTTAAAGACTGCCCAAATTAAATTTTAAACCTGAAATTTTGCACCACAGGGTCGGGGCAACATTAAAAAAATATTCGTACTATGCTCCTTATATACAAAGTGTATAATAATAAAAATACAGTTGTATTTTGCTTACTTAAACAACAACGAGTGTTAGTATTTTAATAATTCTTTTCTTCTAGCAAAAAACCGAATTAAGTCCTCCAACACACCAATCTACAGAGGCTTCTGTACCAAATCTAAGTCCCAAAAATTTACAATCGACGAGAAATAACTCACATTGCGGCGCTACCACATTAAACACGGAGAATGTTACACCAGTTGAACCGTCAATAACCTCCTCGACAACTCCATCGTCATCATCTGCAGCGCACCATAAACCGGCAAAAGAACGAGATGAACGTTTACGTTCATCTTCGCCATACACATCAATGGTTAGTAGTGCAGGAGGAGGACATGCTTCTGCTGGAACAACAACCTCTAGCTCGGCGCTTAGTTTGTATGTTTCAGTACCGCTTTCAACAGCAAATGTACCTGGACTCAATTTACCCACAACAACTACAGCAGGTACCATATTTTTATATCCTATTTATCATTATTTGTTCAGAAACTCAACTCCAACAAACTTATCTTTCTATAACAGATCATCCCACGCCATCACAGTCGACACGTGCTGCTATACAACAGCAATCTTCTGTAATAGAACGCCAATCACCTCGAATACATCATCAAGTAAATTCGTCACCAGCAGTCTCAGAACATGGAAGTTTGTCATCCTCTCTACCTTCACCGGCTAATACTGCCGTTCTTCAAAGTGGGAAATCACCTTCACCCAGTATAACAGGCGGTAGTCTAACAGCTACAACAACAGAAAGTGGAAATTTAAAAATCAGCTATGAAAAGCAAAACTTTAGAGTGGCGCAGTTGCAAGAGCAAGAATCAGCGCCAATTCGGAGATCGAGGTAAAACTCCAAAAACCAACAATACTTTTTCTTTTTTCTCAAAACAAATAGGAGCATTATTGCATGCTGCTGAATTGTTGCTTTATTTATTTTAACTGTTTTTTTTTTTTCGTTTTTAAAGAATTTGCGTTCTATTATTTCTGTTATAGTTTTTCATTTTAGTTCCTTTTATGATTACATTATTATTTTGTTAATGATGTTGTTGTGGAAAACTTATTTTGTAACAGGACTGTTTTTCTGTGATAATTTTTTTGTATTTGCCTTTACTCTTTTTTTGTACGCATACAATAATAAGTTTGAAGTAAAACATACCTAATATTAAAATCAACTGTTTCAGATTGCAATTCAATTTTAAATAATAATTTATAAAAACATCGAATTCCCAAGAGATCAAGGAGTGTTGTTAAGATTGGGGGATGGAAATAAGGTCAATGATATATAACCGCTACGAAAAATGAAACTATGCCGCGATCGAAAAGTGAAATCAGGCGGCGCGGTCTTATTTCATTTTTGCATTTTTCTTACAAAAAAAATATTGTAAAATTTAATAAAATAGCATTTAATCTTTTTTGTTTGTTAAGAAAAATTAACAAAAAAATTGGCTTGTCGAATAAATTCAAGTATTAAGTTCCAAATAATAGTTTAAAAAATATACTTTATAGTTAAGCGGGCTATAAGAAGAGTCATTTAAAGGTATTATCTTCAGAAGAAAAGGTAAAATCCGTACAGGACTATTTAAACCAGAAAATAGTAAACCACTTGGTTAAAGCCACCCTTTTCTAGGTAATTTCTTGTCAAACGAACTTGACTGGTAAAAATAAAAAAAAAGCTTTTAAAGCTACTTCAGCTTTTTAAGAAGACCTTCCAGAATCACTTCCATTTCAAACAGTTGGTGGAAAGATTATGGAAAAAATTGCAGTGCATAATTCTTTTGCTGTAATTTTTAAAGAAAAATATAACTAATTTTTTTCCTGATGAAGAATGCATACGTTGCACTAAATTAACATCTTTTGTTGAATTCAAGCCCGCTAAACAGCTTAGATTAAATTTAAAAAAAGGTCACGAAAATCATCAACAATCTGCAGGTAGAAATATGGAATTATTTTAATTCACATAAGTAAGAAATGATCAAAAAATCGCACCTTTTAGCTAAGCATTGACATTTGCATCCACACAAAAGTAAAAGTAAATAGTAATAACAAGACCGCTAAATGGTCAATGTCCAAATAATTTTTTGCATCATTTTTTTTTTGTTCTTGAATACAAAATTCCACACTGAATTGATTTAGTTCTTTTTTTTTTAAACTTAGCTATGTAATTTTTCAAAACACAAATTAACAATTACTGTGAGCAACCTAGTCTTCAAAATTAAAAGGGGATTTGTTGTTTTTAAATAAATATGCATGTTCTGAAATAGGTGATTGAATCTCCTTTTGTCTTATTTATTCTAATTGTGAATACTCAATTAAAAATAAATTTTATAAAAAAAGTTAATTTTGATATAAATGTCACATACGTTTTCTTTTTTCTAATTAAATTTAATTACATGCTTACCTCACCGCCGTAAAAAAAACATACAAATAAAATAATAATAATAATAATAATAAAACCATTTTATATTTAAAAAAATGTTATTTGCAAATTTTAAATGTTAATTATATCAAGATCGCGGTCTGGAGAGCATAGCAATTTTATACAAACCAAGCCACGTTTCGGTAAAAAAAGGCCAGCAGCCGCTTCTAATAACCAACTGGCAAAGTCATCATCATCGCTTAGTGCCGGTCCATCCGAACACCTAAAGCAACCGCAGCAGCAACAACAACAAAGTTTAACTACTTCTGCACCTCTCACAAGCCCAGATATTTTCTCTGAGACTTCGCAAAAATCACAACCACCTTCGCCGGTGCCACCACCACCATCGACAGAACTCTCATCGTCTCCTAAGATAACTGACAGCCATAGAAATGGAAATAATTCTTCTCTAAATAGCAACAACAACACCAACAACATTAATAATAATAACAATAACAATAGCGCAATGAACCTATCTTCTTCTGCTCCATCAACACCATCTCTTACCCCTACTCCGATCCCATACACTCTCACAACTACCACCATTCCTACTTCTTTGCCTATTTCCTCATCTTCCATAACTGAGTCCAATTTTACTACCACTTCATCTAACTCACCTCAGACCACTGTTGCTTCTGCCAAAAGTAATAATAGTAAAACTAGTAGTAGTGAGTGTGAACCCAAGACAATGGCAGCACTTATTAATAGTTGTAGAAACAGTTGTAGCCCTATAACAGCATCACCATCGACTCTTATTCCCATAACCAATGCTTCACAACCAGTGGTTTCAAACCAGACACTTAATAAAAAACTTCTGCGAGCTCAGCAATCTCACTTTTTACAACAGCAACAATTGGCAGCTATTCAGCAGCAGCAACAAACTCCAACTGTTGTAAAACCTCTAGACGTAGCAGGTTCAACAGCCCCTCCCTCTTCTGTTCTCATTGATGATTCAAATTCTAACAACAACACACATCCTCCCACCATTTCTAGAACACCAGACAGTGGAATCTTTTCCTCGTCCTTTAACATCAGTGGCAGTTCGCAGAGCTCTCTGTCTGTAATAACTCCTTCGGTGAATGGTGGATTGAAATTCAGCTATGAAGCCCAGCCAGGGGTTGAGTTGATCGCTGCACCTCCGGCTATCGATGCAAATCTTGCCATCAATGCCGCTTTTAAAGATTCTCCACCCAGTTCACCTGGTTCTGAGGCGGGATCTGCAAGGAAACGAGGACGAAAATCAAACGAGATGAAAGATGTTAAGATATTCCAAAACGGTGGATGTGCAGTGTCAACGCCAGTCAATACTCCAACTCCTGCCTCAAGTTCGAATGGACCAATACAAGCCACTCATATGCTGGGTAACCAATTGAATCCGTCAAGCAATGTGGCACAAAAGCTCACAGATCAGCTACACATGGAGATGCAGGACCATAGTGTGTATACTGAAACGCAACCACCGCAGTTTATCGGAGTCCCATTTCCATCGAAACCAGTTAACAACGTAAGTTTGACCGAAATTATCAAAATCTTTTTGCTTTAATAATCTTATATATTAAAGGTTCGAAACCCAACAAATATGCCAGCTAGTGCCAATTCACTGGCATCTATGTTTAGTGGAAATGGAGGTGGTTATGCACCTCAATCGCTGGAACAATTGCTAGAAAGACAATGGGAGCAGGGCTCACAATTTTTGATGGAACAAGCACAGCATTTTGACAGTAAGTTAAAATATACTTTTAAATTACTTAAGAATATGCACTATTTTCAAATTATTTATGCTCCAATGTAATAGAAACATTTTTTCTTTTCTTCAAAAAATCTAGCGCTTGGGTAAATTAACATATTTCCATATTTCTTATGGAAGAAAACTTTACTTTGATAATTTTATAAGAATTTTTGCAATCTTGGGTTTAAGGGTCGGAAAATTTATTTCCAGCAATAAAAATTACATATTTTGCAAATGAGCCAGTGATTACCCACCACTAAAAATATTTGCCTTGCACTATATTTTTTCTATGGATTTTAACAGGCTATCACCATTATAAGCTGCCGAAGTTTTCTCAAAAATATCGGCAGGATACCAACTGTTTTTGAGATGTGACCGATACACCTTACCTTCCTTCCCATCCTAACCTATCCTTCACGCCCGTTCTGTGTTGAAAACATATGAAGGGTACACAAAAATCCCCTTGAGCGCGCGCAAAATTATAAAAAAAAAATATAAATGTAATGACTTTTTTTAAGGTAAATTATCGACAATTTTTATCTTTTTAACGTGCTCGCATATAAAAATATTAATTTTGACGTTTGTGCAAATTTTTGACTTTTTAAAACAACGTTTACTCGAGATATTCAGATTTTACAGTTATTTTAGAAAACACAAATGTAAAGCTTTTGATTTTTATCTTTTTAACCGGTTCGTTTAAAAATCTCAAATTTGCAAATCATAAAGAAACTGTCAATTTTAATTTTTGGCAAATTTCAAAAAAAAATTATTTTTATACCTATACAAAAAAGCATTTCCAAATGAAAGTAAATTTCATGCTAAAAAGCTGTTACAATTTAAAACCATTCAGATTGTTATCATTAAAAACTCAAAAGTTGATGGAAAATTTCAGAATTAAAACAAAATTACCACCAAATTATCGCCTTAATAATTATATCGATTTAGAACGAAAAAAATGGATTGAGAAATTTCAGAAATAACTATCGAAATACTCAACGGATTTTCAAAATTAAAGTCTTAAAATACTCTCATGTAGTGTTTTTTTACAACCAGTTAATTCACAAAAAAAAAATCGGTAAAATAAAAGTCAGAATAGGAAAAAGAAATTATATACATATGTACATATTGTTTGCTAATATGTACTGCAAAACTGTTAATCCAAGAGGCGAGCCGATATGAAATAATTTGTAATCAAATTTTTCAGGACTTCGCTTTTTAATACATCGCTTTGCTCACGTTTTCACTTTGTTCATTGCTAGAAGATTTGAATAAAATAGCTTTTATTAATTAATGACAAATAACCGCTTATTTTGATATATAAAACAAAGCTGTACATGATGTCTATAAACTTGTTAAAAGAATCAAAACGGTTAAATTTTCTTCGAATTTATTTTATTTTCAAGGTAAATGAAAGAACAATTTTTAAGTTATCGATTTGGGTTGATATAACTGACTATAAATCGAGAAAAACTGCCACTGACGATTGCGTGCGTCAGTGTTACAGTGTGTGGGGATAGGCGGGGCAGATTAATTTTTTCTTCGATGATCAGGTAATCACTGAAATGCTATTAAATTATAAAATTAATTATTAAATTGTGAAAAATATATAAATTGATAATATAATCAATTTAATTAGATTTACTTTGCAAATTTTCATTTTATCACTCCATTTTGCACAATTTACAAGGTTTCCAAAACTTGACGAGTGATTTTAGTCAGTGATCATAAAAAAAAACAAATAAGAACTTGGCGTACTTTTAGGTCTCGTTTCTTTTTACGGCTGACTTGTAAGTTGTAACCCACAGGTTTTTTTTTTATTTCATATTAGTCTTATGCTAAAAATCTTACTACAGCTTAGAGTGCACAAAAGTGGCTATAATGTAAAATACGAAATACCTTATAAACTACAGTATGCCTGAGAGCAATTTACATATTTATATAGAATTTCATGTTGTAGAGCGAGAAGGCTCTTTTCACATTAAATGACGAAATCATATTTTCTTTTACTCTCGATGTTTAATTTTTGTTTTTTAAGAAAAGCACTTTATCGGTTACAACTTCGATTTGGTTTGTATTAAGCAATTAATGGCACAATTCAAGATGAATATACTAGACTATTTTATGATATAAATGATAATTTCAAACATGAATTAATAACTGAAACATAAAATATATAATTCACATTCACTTTAACCTTTGTATACGAAAACTAGTTTCCATATACAAAGCAAGGAACAGTTTATATCAACTTTTGACCACAAATATCGAAGTATTAAGCATAGCTGTTTTCAGGGGTGCTATCGGTTTTTGTTAGGTACACAACCACCGTGTCTATGTCTGATTCGGATTTGCAAAAAATTAAATCAATTGTTGTAACTTCTCTACAAACTGGCATTGCCAATTACTAACCTAGCTACCAAAGAAGAAGCTTACCCAAGCTGAATAACGAAATAAGTTTCTTGCGAAAACAAAATGATGAATTGTCATCAAAAGTTAAGCAATTTGCACTGAGATGTAGCTCTCTGGAAGAAGAACTTGAATCACAAAGTCGTGAAATAAGAAACAAAAACATAATAATTTCAATTCCCAAAGAAGATTCTCATACAAATCCAGAAGAAAAAATTCGAACTGTCACTCGGCTTCTTCTTGGTAATGAATGTACACAACAGTTTTCAGAATCCGTAAAATTAAGTGAAAATATAAATGCAATCAAAATGAAGGTAAACACCGGTTCAAGTGAAATTACTTTGAAAATGCTTAAAAATACATACAAGCTGAAAGACAGGTGTGTTTCTGCAACGCGATCTTTCAAAGAAAATGCAAGTAAAGTAACGAATACTCCTCCACTACAGAAAAATAATAAGGGGGCGACTTTACATTACAGACCACCCCCTTTTGGGAAAATTTTTTTTTTAATGGGTAGGGGGGCATTTCTATAGGACAGCTTCAAAATATTACGGTGAGGAAACCCCCCTAAATACGTTTAAAAAAAGTTTGAAAATTTTAAAAATCGGTCTTTTTTTGTAATTTCATATTGGATAAGAGCATTATTATTGCACATAATGTGTCAAAAAAATGTACATATATATATTATTTATACATGTATATATATATATACATATATATATATACATGTACATATATATATATATATATAAAATACGTTTTGTCGGTGACCAAGCAGTTCCGTATGTAAAGTCGCCTGGCAGGTGCCAATGTCAACAGTTTTTTGAATAAACAGTACCTTGCCTGGCCCGCTTCGCGGGTTCTCAGGATTTTAACTCCCTTTTTCGGGGACACACCCGCTCACGCGACTTCGTCGCTCCGCTTAGGGTACGTTAAGTCGCCAGGCAGGCGCCAATGTCAACAGTTTTTTGAATAAACAGTACCTTGCCTGGCCCGCTTCGCGGGTTCTCAGGATTTTAACTCCCTTTTTCGGGGACACACCCGCTCACGCGACTTCGTCGCTCCGCTTAGGGTACGTTAAGTCGCCAGGCAGGCGCCAATGTCAACAGTTTTTTGAATAAACAGTACCTTGCCTGGCCCGCTTCGCGGGTTCTCAGGATTTTAACTCCCTTTTTCGGGGACACACCCGCTCACGCGACTTCGTCGCTCCGCTTAGGGTACGTTAAGTCGCCAGGCAGGCGCCAATGTCAACAGTTTTTTGAATAAACAGTACCTTGCCTGGCCCGCTTCGCGGGTTCTCAGGATTTTAACTCCCTTTTTCGGGGACACACCCGCTCACGCGACTTCGTCGCTCCGCTTAGGGTACGTTAAGTCGCCAGGCAGGCGCCAATGTCAACAGTTTTTTGAATAAACAGTACCTTGCCTGGCCCGCTTCGCGGGTTCTCAGGATTTTAACTCCCTTTTTCGGGGACACACCCGCTCACGCGACTTCGTCGCTCCGCTTAGGGTACGTTAAGTCGCCAGGCAGGCGCCAATGTCAACATTTTTTTGAATAAACAGAATAAACAAAACTAGCTAAAAAGTACAAATATCATACCTTCATACCAAAAACAAACTCGAGGAATCGGGATCAATAAACTTCCCAAAAGTAAACAACAATTTCCCATCTGAAATCTGAAAATTCATTGAAAAAAAACAAAAACATCCCTAAAATATCCATAGTCTATCAACATTAAATATGACACATGCACACAGCATGTCAAAAAAAAAATGGAAATGGTGGTTGTTATCGATGATTTTTGTGTGAAAATGAGAAATTTTAATAATTAATTAAAATAGTTTAAACTTATTTCCTCAACCTAAAATTGTGAAATTAAGTGATATTAAGTGATTATCTATCATATAAAAATAGTTTGGTGTACAAATTTGGTGTCCCGTAAAGTAAAGTAGAGCCATAATAAGAAACTTTAAACCAAAAAATCCTTTCATTAAAATCATGATAATAATATATAATAATGATAATAACAAAAACGATGGAGAACAAGAACTACAAAAAATGCTAGGTGACATTAACTTTAATGCTGTCAAAAAAATTAACCTGCCAAATAAACGGCAGAATCAAAACCAAAGTACTAGTACAACTTATCGTCGACCAAGGGTGCCACTTATGCAAAATAGTAGTAGTAGTAGTATTAGTTCTTTCAAATTCAACGAATTTTTTTACTCAAAAATGGTTTGATATAGAATGTCTTAATGCCAGAGAAAAATCATTCGCTCTATTGAAAGCTTCCGCAGATTTTATACAAGTATAAGAAAATCTGCTTCATTAAGAAAACCAATTTTGAATCCATGCAAGCCCAAGTTTAAGTGTTTCTGCAGATGATCTATCTGAATACTTCAAAAATCTTCTTCAAATCAACCCCACAACTACTTTCTCAAACGCACAGACCTTCCAACCCAGGTGCAAAATTCGTCCATTGATTTGTATGCAGACGATGCACAGATTCGACTTAGTTGGGAATTGGGCATGATTAAAAACGGTGCTTACCTACTAAATGAAGACTTGGATATAATTTATCGTTGGTCTGAGGGGAATAACTTGAGGCTGAACCCAACAAAATGTAAATGTATGGTAATTTATAAAAAAAAAGCTCGATCTCAGTTATTTTCCACCCATAAAAATTGGCAACAAGGTAATAGAGTAAAGAACCTTGGTATATGGTTTAATTCCACGCTTAGTTGGGATTGTCACATACAACACATTATAAGAAAAATTTACGGATGTCTACGCAGTCTTTTCTTTTCACAGCAGCATACACCACAAGATATTAGACTTCACTTAGCAAAAACTTTAATTATCCCGATTATTAGTTACGGATGCCAGATATTTTGCAGTCATAGGTCTGAATCTAAAAGAAGCTTAAATGTTGATCATGTTTCCGCGTAAAAGAAAAATTTACTTGGTTGTACCTTAAGTGCATATCTAAGTTACAATACTTTAAAGACTTTCAATGACATTGTAGCAAAGAAGGAGCCATTTTATCTTTATAACAAAATTGTGTTTTCTAATTCCATCCGAACTTTTGTATTTATCCAACCAAGATTAACTTGCTCTGCCTCTGAGCGCCAATTCTTTGTTTGTGTTGTCAGACTCTGGAACTCACTACCCTTAGACATACGAGAGCTTCAAGGACGTAAGCATTTTGATCGCGTTATCTTTAGGTATTTGGCTGAAAATTCTTAAATAATTTTTTTTTCTTTAATCTTAATTTTTATCTTTAAAATTCTCAAAATTTGAATTTATAAATGGAATTGCCTTTCGTTGTATAATTGATGCTCTAAGTTGAAATAGCTTGTATGAATATTTTAAAAATTCATCCCCTACTTTTTATAACCATCTACATTCAATTATTAATAAGATTTTTGAAAATGCTGATGTGCATTTTTCCAATACATAAGAAAGGTGATAAAAATGCAGTTGTAAACTACCGAGGCATATCCTTCATTAATGTCATTGCGAAGATATTTTGTGGTGTATCCGTTAACAGGCTTGAAAATTGGGTGGATGTAAACTACATTCTAACAGAGGTTCAAGCAGGCTTTAGAAAGAAGATTGGCAACGCTGTGCAAGTAAACGGTTGTGATTATTTTTGTTCTATTTAAAATCAAATGCAAATTTATCTCTTTTTGTGAAAAATAACAACAAAAAATACATTTTTCTAATCCAATTTTATTGATAAATATCCTTAAACCAGGTAAATCTTAATTATTTAAGAAAAACCCCAAATATTTTAGTGCTGTAAAATTTTGTAAAGTCCTATGAGCGATAAGAAAAGAAAGATCTGTCAAACACCAGCTAAAGACTCGTATCTACCTAGCTCAGAAGAAAATTCAAAACATGCCGCAAAAATATTTAAATTTTCAACAAAAATGCCAATTTCGGATATGGATTTTGTTAAAATAAAATCAATATAATTGATGATTCAATCGATTCAAAGATTACAACGAAGCTCGTTAATCTTGCCACAAAGGATGACCTCCAAACCTTGACATCTGAGATAACCGCATTAAAAAAAAAATATGAAGAGTTAACCACAAATGTCCAACACATTGAAGCCCGTTGCAATAATTTAGAAATGGAACTAGAATTACAAACCCGGGAACTAAAGGCAAGTAATGTCATTCTGACCATCCCCAAAAACGACATTGACGCACAAAAAACAGTAGATGGCATAGTTGATCTTTTGCTTGGAACACATGAAAAATACGAAATGCCACCAGCTGTAAAGTTAAGCGAAAATCAATCCGTAACTAAATTGAAACTATTCACTGGCTCAAGTTTTATTTTATTTTATTATTTTATTTAACAAATAACAATAAATTAACACACAATAATAATGATGGAGAACAGGTGCTGATGAAAATGTTTGGAGAACTGAATTTCGAAGCTGTCAAACTGACATTGTTGTCAAACACCCAACAAGCAAATAGCGCAATAACATCAGGGATGGCAACTTCTTCGAACGGAGCAGAAAGTATTTGTCTACTACTAATACTTTCAGCTCCATTGATATGAAAAAACCGTCGGCTCATGTATTATTAGTTTACAAAATCAGGCTTAAATAATAAATTATTATATGTAGATTTTTTTAAATATGTACAAAGTTTTCAAATCTTTTTTTTTATTTGAGACACATATAACACAGGAAAACATTATTAAATTTACAAACTACTTTAGTCAATATAAATTACATTGGGTAGCAGCAACACGTACAGCTAAGAAAGGCCGGGCAAGCGGCGGAAACCTTTTTGGAATGAGAAATTCACTTTAAAAAACATACGACTTTGTGGGCATTATGTGGATATACTGTCGTTACACATTTACTACAGAATAATATGTTTATAGTGCCTTTTTATATCAACTGTAATAATTGGATCGAGGATGCTGAAGAATTAAATAATATACTATTTTACTTATCGAGTAAAAACGTAATGGTGATTGGAGATTTAAACGCAAGAATAGGAAATATGCAGACGACAACTGTCTTACAAGAAACAAACCCTGCCATTATTTATAACAATCGCACATCCAAAAATACCGTCTTTTTCAAGAAGTTTTGCTCCATTTTGATTGTTCAAAATGGAGCAAAACTTCTTGAGATTTTTCAAATCTATGATCTATGTATTCTGAATGGTTGTACCGAAGGAGATCGAGAAGGTCATTATACTTTCATTGGAGGTCAAGACAAATCTGTGATGACTATTGTGCAGTAAATAACGACTGGGTAGATCTTATAACCAAGTTTGAAGTTCAAACAAAAACTTATTCCGATCATTTATTGAATGGACTAATAATGTTATAAGTACCGAAAAAACACTTAATTTTTTCCCAAGAATGAACTGGAAATACAAGAAATAAGCGTATACCATCAAGCTATAAACAACTTTTTTTCAAATACGGTGCTGAACACAGAACCGATAGAAGAATACTCTTCGCAAATAATATCATGCATTAGAATTTCTTCTTCAATTAGAATTGAAACTGCAGTAAAATTCTACAAGCAAAAGTGGTTTGACTCCGAATGCTCGAGGTTCCGTAACAAATCTTTTACACGCATGGAGAGAAACAAATTCCAAAGTCTTAAAGAAATGGTACACTGAAGCCAACAACTTTTACAAAAATATGTGTCGTGTGAAGAAAATCAACTGGGGAAACAACAAAGCTGTTCAACTTGCAAATATTAAAAACTCAAAAGAATTCTGAAGAATTCAAAGGAGATAAATGGTTCGAAATTTTAAATAGGTACAGGCGTTTCTGCAGCACATCTATCACTGTACTTTCAAACTCTATTTCGTGATCAAAGAAACAAAACCTTTTTAATTGCCGAACCTCTTATCGTCGATGATATTCTTGATTCTGAAATCCCTTTGGTGGAAATTGAAAATGTTTTAAGAAAATCAAAAAATGGAAAGGAACCGGGAGAAGATGGTATCCCGTACGAATTTTTTAAAAATGCTGCACCCGTATTTCTGTCACATCTAAAAAAACTATGACAATATTTTTTCGAGCTCTATTGTACCAAAATCTTTTAAACACTGTAATCTTCCCCATACACAAAAAAGGCGCTTTAGATAAAGCCGAAAACTACCGTGGCATATCCTTTATGAATACCATTGGCAAACTCTTTTGTGGAATTCTAGTCGCTAGACTTGAAAAATGGATTGATGAAAACAATACCATGATCGAACTACAGGCAGGATTCAGAAAAAACTACTCGACTATCGATCACATTTTTAGTCTTACTGCAATAGTGAAATGTTTTCAAGCGAGAAACAAAAAGGTGTACGCACTTTTTTTTACATTTTAAGGCGGCCTTCGATCTTATTGATAGAAAAGCACTTTTTTACAAGTTATCGCCAATCGCCAAAGAAATGTATTGTGGAACTAATTCCGCTGTTTGGGATGGAAACAATATATCGGAGTGGTTCGAAACAGATAGGGGTGTGAAGCAGGGATGCCCACTTAGTGCACTGTTATTTGCACTTTTTATAAACGATGTTGTGACCAAACTACCTAGTGGAATCAGAATTGCAGACACCAGGGCCGGCCCTACCATATGTGCAAGATGTGCAAATGTACGGGGCGGGCGCAGAGCTGCAGGGGCGCAAACTCACAAGAAAACTACATTCATATGTTTTCATTCTTTTTATATTAACTTGCTTTATTTTTTTTTTTTTACTGTCACTATCAAATAATTTCTAAACATGCGAATTAAACCATTTTATCATTTTGCAAAAAAAAAAATCCTTCGTATAAGTACCAAAATCAACGCCAAGAATAAATTAATTCATACAAAAAAGATTCGAACTTCCTCTATACGTGCAAGATTTTTGTTTGCCCGTTTCACTCGAAAATCCCCATACAAATAAATATATTCATTTTTATTTCCCATGCAATCGTTTGAGTAAAAATGTGCAAATTTCAGATTTGCACATATGGGAATTCACTCAACCAAAATTTTTGATAGAAAAATGAACTCAAACGTTGATTTTTGTTTGAAATGAAGGTATAACACAATAAGTTTTTTTTTTTTTTTACTGTCAAACACGATTTTCTCTTTTTGTCTCTCTTGTTAGTTCGTTTACATTTCGAATGAGAAAATATGAGTAGAATATTTCAAATAGGAACCGTTTCAAACGCTTTAAAAAACCTACCTCATGGGTAATGTGGAAATGGCTTGAGAAACGAAGTATGTAATGAAAATAAGGGTCGCAAAAGCTAAATTTTTCACAGGGCGCTCGAGTTATAAAAGTAAAACGATCTTCTTTGTTTCCCGATTCGATTGCAAATGCCGGTAGATTTATTATTATTAATTAATTAAAGCAATAGGTCAATGCATCCATTTTCCGATGGCCTTCAGATGTAGGCATTTTCCCATCGTCACCGGAAAGTGGTGTTGCATTACTTTATGGGTTGCGAAGCAACACAAATGTTCCGTCGTCGAGTTTGCTGACTTTCATTTGTGTAACTCTCGTTTGGGCTGGGCCGGCCCTGGCAGGCACCATCGTTAATGTTCTTTTGTTCGCCGATGATTTGGTAGTGTTGTTTGAATTTCCACAAAATCTACAATTGATGATAAACCGCCTGGTTTCGTTCTGTGAAGTGGGGACTTATCACACTTATAACACAGATAAATCGAAGGTAATGGTTTTCTCAAGAAATAGTCGGGGTAACTCAACACAAAACTATAATTGGTTCTTGGGACTTAACCGTCTTGATATCGTGAGAGAATATACTTATTTGGGAGTGAAGCTTAATACAACACTTGATTTCAAAACTCATTTTGAAGAAAAAACTAAAACTGTTCAGAAACTTATAAGCTCTACGTGGAAAAATGTTTTGTTAAATGAACACGTTAGTCTGTCAACAAAGTACAAAATCTTTGATTCAGTCTATAAATCAACATTGTGTTATTCTGCAGAAGTATGGGGAACTGATGGATTTGAAGAAATGGAAAAACTGCAGAAAAGTTTCATCAAAAAATTGTTCAACCTGCCAATTAAAAACTCCAAATTGTGCTATTTACTTTGGAAACAGGTTTACCTAAAATTTTGAATACTACTCTTAAAACACAAGCCGACTATATTCTAAAAGTGCTAGACTTCCCCGAATCATGCTGCAGTATGAAATCCGAAATAATGATTGGTGGATGGAGAAATGGCGAAATCTTGGTGAAGTCTATGGATTCCAGGCGATAGAATTACACTAAAGGATCAGTTGTATCGTACAATACAAAAGTTTGAAGATAATCAGCGAGAGTTGCTTGTAGCGGAAGCCTAGCAATCGGACAGCAGATTCTTGTACTTAAAACTCAACTTTAATCTAGAAGCTGATAACTATTTTTGCGACTTGCATAGTTACAAACAAATCTCCCTTATATTTAAAACCAGATGCGAGGTCCTTGGGATAAACACACCCTATAATGGAAGTTTAGATCAGTTCTGTACGGTTGTGTAACCTGAAATCCAAAGAGGACTGCTTTCACTTTATTGGAGTGTGTCCAATTTATGCAGTACAAAGACAAAAATATTTAGGAGCAAAATATTTAACGGTGCAAGAAACAGTTGATTTGCTAAATGGCCCGAACTGGAAAAATCTTTAATTATTCTTAAAAAGTGCATGTAGTTACCGAATGTTATTGATAACTGAATTTGATTAAAACAAAATTGTTATGTTAACTTCTTAAACCAAACACATTCATGTCGATTACAGAATCCGCAAAACTCGATCCGCAATGATTCACAGTGTAGTGTTCTCTTTTCTTCTCATGATAAATGAATGAACAGAGCTCTAACTGCGGATCGAGTTTTGCGGATTCTGTAATCGACATGATTAAATTGTAAAAATATTTATTGGCAACTGAGCTGACGGCAATGCCATAGCTTATAATTCATTCTTATAATAATCACGTACCTTATAAAATCAATAAATGGATTACTAACTTCCTTGCTTACTTAGAAAGAACTATTCGACGGTTGACCACATATTTACTTTAACATCAATAGTAAAAGCATTTCAAGCCAGAAACAAAAAAGTATACACGTTGATTGTCGACTTTAAAGCTGCATTTGATTTGGTGAATCGGAACGCTTTATTTTTTAAACATTCCCAACTTGGAGTGTCAACAAAATTCATCCAAATAATCCGCTGTTTGTATACAGATACTGAAGTTGCAGTCTGGGATGACAAAACATATTCAAAACCATTTGAATCACTTACTGGAGTAAAGCAGAAATGTCTTCTCAGTGCTCTTCTATTTGCTCTCTTTATTAACGATATAGCTGCGCACATTCCAGGAGGTGTCTGAATTGCTGGTATCGTAATAAATGTATTACTCTATGCCGTTGACTTTCTCTTGTTATCTGAATCAACAGAAACTCTACAATTGATGGTAAATCGTCTTACGGACTATTGTGACAAGTGGTTTAGTCATAAACACTGAGAAAACGAAAGTAATGGTCTTCTCGCGTTCCACTCGGAATGAAGTTAGGAACACCTGGATACTTAATGGAAGTCGTTTAGAAGTATCGAAAGAATACAAGTATTTGGGGGTTTTACTAAATCCAACCCTGGATTATAGCAAGCACCTTGCAGAAAAAGCAAAAACTTCACAAAGCTTGATTAATGTTACTTGGAAGAAGATTTTCTCTAACGATCACATAAATCTTTCAACAAAATACAATATTTTCAATGCAGTCGTGAAATCTACGCTTTGTTATGTGGCAGAAATATGGGGAATGCAAGAATACGAGGAAATTGAAAAGTTTCAAAGAAATTTTTTAAAGCAAATATTCAATATTCCCGTAACCGCACCAAACTATTCAATTTATTTGGAAACAGGTCTGCCAAAACTTATTACTTTAAATCTAAAGTTACAGGCGGATTATTTAATTAAAATGTTTGGTCTACAGGAAACTCGGTTGTGTAAAATAATGATGCTCTACGAAATTCGGAATTCTTGTGTGACAAGAACTACTTCCAAAATTCTCTCCTATAAATATATTTCCCTAATTTTCAAATCAAGATGCGAACTTCTACATTTAAATGGAAAACCATACAAGGGAAGCTTTGACCAATTTTGCAATTTATGTAACTTGAGAGCTAAAGAAGATTGCTTTCATTTCATCAGTGTGTGTCCAATTTTTAACCAGCAAAGAAGAGCATGCTTTGGTAAACCAACCTTATCAGTACAGGAAACGATCGAAATTTTAAATGGGTCAGATTGGGCGAACCTTATCAAATTTGTCAGAGCTAGTTACCGCTACAGAATCTTTATAATAACAGAATATACATAAATAATAATGCAAATACCTATAAAATCAAATCTTTTTTTCCTTTTTTTTACTCTTTATACCATTATACATATGTATATGTACTTGTTCAATTGTATTTAATATTTTAAAGTTGCCAGTCGAGCTCACGGCTAAGCCAATGCTTAAAAAATTCATAAAAGCTTTTGTAAATTTATAATGATAACTTGCAATAAATGAATATTTGAATTGAAAATCAAATCTAATCCGGTCTTACTCCAAAATCATACGAAACTTTACTTCTAAGGTCTGAATCCTGGTACATTTTGAATGATAATGTTGACAATTTTTGAGCAGAGACAGTTTACTTGGAAAATTTTAGAACAAAGTGGTCGCACTTATGTATAACTTTTATGAGCCCTCATAAATATCCACTTATTTATTGCTTGGTAAATAGGGTAATGATTATTTCATATTGCGACTTTGATTTTTATTTGTAAAGAGCATGAATGAATGACAAGATTACGATACAAAAATGACAGCAAAAATAAAATATTTTGTTTTTCAATGGAGATATTTTTCGTGTGTTAATATTTCAATGATTAAAAAATTCTTATTATATTAAGACACAAATAATGCTGATAAATATTGTTAAGTGGTTCTTTGCTTTTTAAAATTATATTATTCGTCAAAAATTGAAGAAAGAATAATTGAAAAATTACAAAAACAATGCAAAAAATTCTAATGCTATTCTTGCATTCTTTCATTCATATGTGTTGATTAGATTGTTTTTTAAATAAAATAATTTTGCGATACCCTTTTTTTCTAAACATACATAAATATCAATAGTATTAGTCATAAAAGACATATTTACCCGAACAAACGTGGAAACATATAATTTAAGAAAGAAAAATTGAAATAAACAAATTCACTTGACTTTTAAAAACTACACCTTATTGTTTCACACAAAACAAATTGAAAGTCAATTTACAAAACAAAAAAAAAACTTACATTAAACGCGAATACATTTCGAAGGCTTCTTCGGCGTTCATCATTCATGTAACTCGATTGTAATAATTTGCATATCACTTTGTCAGCATAAGAAGTTTGTGTATTGAATGTAACGGGCACTGGCTAAACCAAAAAGAACAGCGGTGATCTAATGTCGCCCTCTTCTGCATTCAAGTTATTGTTTTCTTTCTCAATATAATAACTTTCATACGCAGCCAGTCTGTTGCACTTGTTTAATCAAGCTAATGCTTTGTTCATTCTCCCCAATTCCACGACCTTCAGTTACAACATGATCGGCAAAAGCTGATTGTTTCAATTTGTTCTTTTTTGCACAATAACAATGCTCTTTATACCTCACTTGTATACTGCGTTTAGTTTGGCCTATGTAACGTCGTTTACATACACCACATTCTATAGCATATATGCCCTATTTTTGTCTATCAACTACCTTGTCTTTGGTAGATGCAAAAATATTTTTAAGTTTTTGATTATTTGAAAAAATAGGCATAATGTTATGTTGCTTTAAACGATTTTTTAGTAGAAGTGGCTGCTTTAAATGGTTATTCAAAAACTCTTATCGATTCCTTTGTTAGAAAACACGCGCGAAAACTGTCTCAAAATAAAAATACAACATTATTTAGACAAAATGTTTTAGAAGTGACAAATGAAATGAAAAGGGAAGTCTTTAACTATATTCCGGGAATAATATATAAATTAAAAAATCCTTTAAAGCAACATAACATTTTGCCTATTTTGTCGTGACAAATTCGTCATTGTCATACTATGACAAATTTGTCACTTGTCTATTTTTATGATCCAAGCAATTGTCAGACCAATGCGACAAATTTGTAGAAATGTCACCTGTCAATGTTTATGAAATAGGGCCCTGGATAAAGAGAGGTTAACATGCCCCATGGTATTGCCAACATTGAGATTTGTCTAGCAGCTCTTGTCACTGCCAAGAGCTCAGCTTGGAAGACACTGCTTTAATTAAGAAGTCTAAATGAGCTGGCTAGTCCAAGAGTTTCTGAAACGAAACCTGCACATACACCTATATCCATCTTGGAGCCGTCGGTGTAAATTGCAACCGTCAGTTCGCAGGTTAAAGGTTCGTTGATTTGTCATTCATCCCTACTAGGAAAGAAGGTTGTGAATGGTTTGTCAAAGTCTAATCGGGGTGTTATGTAGTCAGTGCATACATTGGTACCCGTGTATTTCTGTAACCAATGGCACTTGATTTCCAGCTAGAAGTTTGGCTAAGACGGAGTGCACTCTTGGCCGCAGATTCTTGTATAAAAAGATCTAGGGGTTTTAAATTGAGGATAGCCACCAGACACGCGGTGAGTGTGGTCTTCATAGCTCCTGCAATTCCAGTACATGTCATTCTTTGTACCTTTGTCATGATTTTAAGGTTGGTAACTGTTATGTTTTATGCTTTAAATCAAACCAGTAAATAAGTCGTAGTAATGCTACAAAGGAATGTGGTATTATCCCGCCAGATTGTATGTAACTGCAGAATGACCATCTCCATCCAGGGTTGGGACTTGAGGTTCATTCATATTGTCAGGGATGTCGTACCTTTAGGGTGGTAACACCTCCCCTTTTAGCTGGTGGTGAGGGAGGAGAATATCTCTTTGGTGCTCTACGCTTCCCAGTCGATCGTCTCTGGATAGGCGGAGGTGTGATGATTACTTCTCGCTGATCCGAACCACTTGGATTGTATTCCCCAAGCTCCCAATCAAGTCTTCTGCTATGCTGTGGAAACTCCTCTGAGGCAACTGTTACTGGCTGTTAACTTTTGTTGGCGGCTTTCTCCGGACTTTTGATTTCTGGAATTGATTTCATGTTGAAATCCTGCAAAAGCGTTGAAAGAGGTATTTGCGCTGTTGGTGTCGATGACGTATTTTTGGATGATCTCGTGTGAGACCGCACTAACCTGTCTCTTGTGTTTACGCGAACATTATAGTTGACTGGTCCAACTTTCTCCAGTAATTCACCTGGAATCCAACTGCTTTTGTTTAAGTGATACAGATTGACGAAAACTGTATCTCCTACAGCGAATGATCTGTACTTTGCTCCATACTATCGATTGAAACTCTGGTTTTGTTTTTCATTGATGACTGCCTGGTTTAACTTTGGTTGTAATAGAAAATCCAACGATATTCTAATTTTTCTGTTATATATTGCTTCAGGGGATGACGTACTATTGGGCGTGTTGCGGTTTGGAGTTGTCGTGTACATGAATAAGAACTGTTGCAGAGCTTCCTGCATGGTTGCCTCCCCTTTAAGTTTTTGAAGAGATCGTTTGAGCGTGTCGACAAATCTTTTGGCTTGCCCGTTCGATTGGGGGTGAAATGGTGCAGTTTTCATGTGACGAATAACTGCTGACTCACAGAAATTTTTGAACTGGTGGCTGCAAAACTGCGTTCCATTATCCGATACCAAGGTTTTCGGATATCCATGTCTGGAAAAAATTTCTCGCAAGATGTTGATTGTAGCTGTAGAGGTTGTAGATGACGTTTCTTTGATTTCAGGCCATTTGGAATGAGCATCTATTGCTACCAATACCAAGTAATATACATCCTGAATTGGGCCTGCTTAATCAATATGAATATGAAGCTCGTTTGAAGATAGATTGTTTTTGTTTGGCCACTTTGATTTGCTGAATTTAGCTATTCGATTCAGTTCTGAATTGCTCAACGTAGCTTTTTTAGCTGAATGGTGTGTTTCAAAAAAGCGCAAGCTTCTTCTTCTTCCACAGTGGTAGAAGCTATGACGTACTCTTCAGAATTGGGCCTTGGATGTTGGCTTATCAGATAAAATGTCTGCGTTTCCGAAGTCACACTGCAACCTGTTGGCAGTATACACTTAAACTCCCTTCTTTGAGCCAAAAATTGACAGAAGTGGTTTGTGGTCTGTCTGAAGGGTGAAGTGACGTCCAAGTAACATACGGTGAAACTTCTTCACTGCAAATGTGAGAGCGAGACCTTCTTTTTCTACCTGGCTGAAGTTCTGTTCTGTTGATGTGAGTGTCCGGGATGCATGATGAACAGGTTTGATGGTGCCATCTTCGAAACGGTGAGATATACATACTCCGATACCGATGTTAGATACGTCCGCTGCAACTATGATTGGTAGTTGTGGATCGTAATGCGCTAGACCCAGGTCTGACAAAAGGATGTTCTTGAATTTTGTAAAAGCATCTTGGCATGCTTTTGTCCATACCCATTTGCTGTCTTTTTTCAGTAGCGCGTGCAACGGACCACTTAATTTACTGATGCAGGTTATAAACTTGCCATAATAGGTTATGGCCCCCAAGAAAGACCTCAATTGTGACACATTTTGTGGTGCTGGCATCGAGGCAATGGCGGCTGACTTATCTGGGTCCGGTTTGAGTCCAGTAGAGGTGATAACATGACCCAAATATTTGAGTGATGGCTGGAAAAATGAACTATTCTATTTTTATATGAAACCCATACTCACGTAGTCTGGTAAGAACTGCTTTCAGTCTCTGAATGTGTTCTTCCACAGTTTTTCCAGATACCAAAAGATCATCTATAAACGCTGAGACTCCTTCAAGCTGACAAAGCATTGTATCCATGACTTGCTGAAACTTCCTGGTGCTGCTTTGACACCAGGAGGAAGTCTGTTGAACTTGCGTGTTGATTGTGAGGAGCTGCTTGCTTTCTTCTTCGACTTCAACTTGAAGGTATGCGTCCGACAAGTCAATGTGTGTGAAAAACTTGCCATCAGCATGTTTCACGAAAATGTCTTCAGGAAGTGGAAGTGGATGTTGGTGGGGCTGAAGAGCATCATTTAAGCCTGTTGAGTAGTCGGGGCATATCCTTACATTGCTGTTGGCTTTAGGAACGGCAATTATAGGTGCCGCCCACTCCGAAAAATCTATCGGCGCGCGTTATAACACCCAATCGTTCCAGTCGGTCCAATTCTTCTTCGACTTGTTGAAGTGCTGCATACAGAACTGGTCGTTTCGCTCGATATATTGGTGTAGCATTCTCTCTCAGGTATAATTTTGGCCTGAATCTAGTGCAATGGCCCAGGGCTTCAGTGAAAATGTCCGCAAAATCCTTTTTTATCTTCTGTATATGATCGTCTACAGAAATTGTTGATGTTAAACGGAGTATTTTGCCTATGTTACTGAATGGCTGATCCCATAGACGAAGCTCGTCTATCCAGTTTATTCCAAAAAGATTTAAATTTGGAAGGTCAGCTACACGACAAGACAGTTTTGCTGTTTTATCACCCAGTTTAACATCTGCAATGAAAGAACCAAGCATGCTAATTATTTTACCCTGCGCATCAATTCGATTCCGAGTTGTTGTCTAAAAAAAGCTTTGGGCTCCCCAACTGCTCCCAATTATTCTTCGATAGAATTGTGACGTCAGTTCCAGTGTCTAATTGAAGATTGAGTGCTAAAGCTAATCCATTTATATTAACTTCTATAAATTTACGCTTTAAATTTTGAAGTGTGTTGACAGAAACAACATTTGATTTTCGTTGTCTTTTGGTGGATTTGCCTTTGCGTCTTTGCAAAGCAAGAACAGTAACCCTCTTTGTGACCCGTACGCTTACATGATGAGCATTGGTGGTTCTTGAATGAGCAGTCTGCAGCAAAATGCATACCACCACATCCCCAGCATGGTGTACGCGGCACTGTCTTGATAGATGTGGAACTGCCTGATGCGAGATGACTATAAGACATAAGAAACTGCATTTGCTTTGAGTGGTGCAGCTTCGAGCAATTGAGTATCTTGCTTGAGTGTTGCAATTCTCTGACATTCCAGTAGCAAGTTCGAAAGCGTGATTTTTGTTTCATCACCTGATTGCAGAAATGCAAGTAATCTTGTTCTGACATCTGAGTCACATGAAGCATGCAACCCTTTGACAAAAATTAAGCACTTGAATTGCTCACTTGTCAGCTTCCCAATTTGCAAATGGTTAAAGCTCTTGTTGACTCTACTAGTGTTAGCTGTGTAGTCTTCACAACTGCTTATTGTGGTTTGTAAGCAGTGGAAGCGCGTGTTGAAGATCGACTCCGATTGTTCAAATATTTTGCTTAGTTTTTCGATTGTAGTACTAAAATCGAAACTAGCAGGTGTATTGGGTAAAATTAAATTTACATACCGGGAGTACTCTGATGCACCCAACTTTCTTAAAAGTAGTCGAACTTTAGCATCCCCTGTTACCGCTCTTGCATCTTCTTCAAATGTGGTCGCGAAACGTTCGAACCACTGTGCAAACGTGACTCCGTTCTCTTCATCGTAGTGAAAATCTTGGATGTTTTTTGCTAGCGCCCCCATTGTATATTCTGCGGTTGATCTTTCCTGCTTCATACTAAACATATTCTCCGACAGGCGCTCCATGAGGGCGGATTGATTAGTCGTCATCGCTTGGAAAAACGCTAAGAAATCTGGAGGAATCTGCGGCGGTGGTTTTGGCAATTGGAGGTTAGGTTGAAGTGAAATTTGTGGCGGAATTTGTTGTGGAGGTGGCTGCTGTTGCTGGAGACGTCGTTGCATAGGAGGCTGCTGCTGTAACTGCTGCTGTTGCTGTGATGGAAGCTGGTTTGGAGGAGGCTGATGCGGCCGTTGATTTGTTTGTGGCATGATAGTACTTAAATTTTATTTAACGAATCCTCGTAGCCACTGTTATGTTTTATGCTTTAAATCAAACCAGTAAATAAGTCGTGGACTTATTAAATATTTATTTAATATACAAACTTAATTATACAACTATGTAATAATGGAAAAATTTAGATGCTTTAAATTAGAAGTTGCTAGATGATAATGCTACAAAGGAATGTGGTATTATCCCGCCAGAATGTATGTCACTGCAGAATGACCATCTCCATACAGGGTTGGGACTTGAGGTTGCTGTCATTCATATTGTCAGGGATGTCGTACCTTAGGGGTGGTAACAGTATCTTTGTCTAATGCATTCCATCAGCCTATATTACCATATGTCACTACGGGTCTAACTATGGCCGTGATCGTCCACTTTATAAATTTTGGGTTCAGCACCCAGGTTTTCCCAAAAATCCTGTTGCAGGAGTAGAATGCAAACATTTCCTTGTTAGTTCTTTTTTTAATATTGAAACCCCACTTCAATTTCTTATCCAAGATCCCTTCAATACAAGGAATCTTGAAGGGTGGTAATTTCCTTTTGTTTGTGAATAGGACCGATTCGGTTTTTTGGGAGTTAACCACTAAGCCGCATTTACTGGTCCAAGTATGTATTATTGATAGAGCATTTTCAATCAGCTCGCTTATAGTGGACAGGAATTTTCCTGTCGCTAGTAGTGCTAAGTCATCTGCATAAGCAATAGCTTTAACACAACTATACTTGAGTCTCATAAGGACTGTATTCATAACGATTATCCAGAGAAGCAGTGAAAGGACCCCCCTTGTGGGGTCCCCTACTGAACCCCCCCTAACTCTGAATTGATCTGTCTGTTCTTTAACATGTACATTATCCATCTAATGATCGCGTTGTCCACATTAAGATTAACAAGTGCTCCTTCCACCGCTTCGTTTTGAACATTATTGAAAGCACTTTCAATGTCAAGTAAGGCGGCCAGGAGGGTGTATTCTTTGTCTTTGATCGTTTTTTTTTTTTTAATAGTGCTGTCTATACACTTTTTCCTCTGAATTTCTAAAAAGCACCCTGAAGTCTCAAGCTGACTACATCATCAAAGTCTGCAGCAATCATCAGAACATAAGACTTTCGAAAAAACTGCTTTTATACGAGGTGAGAAACAAGGACTGGTGGTTTGCAAGATGGCAATCTGTTGGCAATGAGTGTGGAGTGAGATTGGATGATGATTTCAGCAATATAAACCATTTGAAAAAACATGTACAGCATCATAGAGAAAAATGAGGACACAATGAGGCTTTTACTGACAGAAGAAGCACAAGAGTCAGCGAGTAGAATAATCTACAGTCAGCTCAACTGTAATCTTGGTACAAGAAATTATTTCCAGGGTGCACTGAGCTATACAGAGATATCCGTAATCTTTAAAGCAAGATGCGATGTTCTCAACTTAAATTTAAATCCTTACAATAATAGTTTTAACCAATTCTGTACGCTTTGCAACTTTAAATCAAAAGAAGATTGTCTACACTTCATAAGTATATGTCCAATATTCAAAACTCAAAGACCCCTCTTTTCTTTACTTTACAAGAGACTATAAATATCCTAAACGAGCATGATTGGAAACCGTTAAGTAAATTTTTGAAAGATATTTACAAGTATAGATTGTTATTAATATCAGAATTGGATTAAAATCAAAACATAAGTCTTAATATTCTTATTTATTTTCGCCAACCTGGCTGACGGCTTAGCCATAGCATTTAAATTCATAATATTGTTGATTTATTGTAAATTAATGTAAATAAATGAATTACTTATGTACATACACTTTTTCCTTTTGTATATGCATGTTGGACTGGTGATAAAATCTCCGGGCTCAGTGTGTTGCGTTTAAATATGTCTATAAGTCTTTGAAGGGTATTATAGAAAAAAAAAACGTTGAGACTGATAGGTCGGAAGTCTTTAAATTTTACTCGGTTTTCCAGCTTTTAGAATAAAGACTACTTTGACTTCCCTCCACGCCTTAGGCACATATCCCCATTTCAGGCTACTAAGAAATATGTTAATTAACATATACTACTTGTGGGTTCGTATTACCGTTAGAGGTGCAACCCGGAAAGTGAACGTTTACTAGGAGTTCGAGTGTTTCAATACACGATTCCGTCCAATGTCAATTCGGTTTCTTAAGGGAGCCTGGAACAGTCGGTGCCTTAGCAAGTATTTTTCTGAGTTTGCTGATTCAGCTGTGCTCTCAACTTGACTACAGAAGTTTCTCCAAGAGCTGCGTTTGGCTCTCCGTGTTTCAATTTTGAACTTCTTTTGAATGGATTTAAAAGTTTCCCAGTCACTGTCTGTTCTAGTGAACTTGGCAACATTGAAAAGTCTTTTAGTTTCCTTCCTAATATTGCCTAGTTCATTTGTCCACTAGGGTGGTTTCTTTTTTACTTTTTCCACGAGGCTTCTGTGGGTTCGTTACCCCTATTGGCTACCAAAATGTTATTTTCTAAAATGAAAAAAAGTAACTCACCCCTATCGTTGATATCAGTGCTCCCCCACAGTCAATGGTGCGCATTGGCATCACAGCCCACAACAGCGTCCCATTTCTCCAGTGTGGTACGTTGGATAAGCTCTTTTGTTATCTCTGCCGGTGGTGCTTCCATTACATCACCCGGCATATAGTTTGACGGTCGTCTTGTCTAAACAACTGTATCTGGATAGAAGAAAGAGGTTAATCTGCTTTCTAGCTACAATACAGGCTCTACAACTACTGTTAATGCCTACATTTGTAGTTTTGTGCGGCGTGAGTTCTTTGGAGTGTAGGCCTTTTATTCTGCCACCTGCGGTCCAGGGTTCTTGAATTAGGGCAATGTCTATGAGTTAATGTGAATTACTTTCAAGGTTTTCTAGAAACCCCCTGCCCCTCAATTACCTTTTTCTTGCTAGCTACCAGCCGCAATTTGCATCGGTTTGTACGCGTAGTGGTATTGATTTGTGATTTAAGATCACTACCACTTCTGTGACATCTTTGCTCCGATCGCCCATCTCAGCCACTTCCCAGTCTTGACTGAGCTGGTCAGTGTTGAGTTACCTGAGGTATCGTTCAACACGATCCCTTGGAATGAGCGGTCCTCTCATTGTGAGCTTAGCTCTAGGCCTAGAGAGCTCAACGATTTCTTTTTTTTCCATGAGGCGAAGGTCAGCTTTGGGCCAGGGAGCTTCAGCTTTCAACAAAAGTCTTGCAGCCATGTAAATGTTTTTTCAACCTCACATGACAGCATTTTGAATCCTTGAAAGGTTCTGAGGGTACCGAAGAGCGGCGGTGGGCGACTCTTGATGATAGCCTCGTTGACCTCCTCAAGGATCCGAAGTTCTAATAGTTGCCATTGATCCTCCGTCAGTTTCCTGTTAGGGTTCCCATAGTCCACTATGGCAACTTGTTGACCTACAGGCACCTTGGACTATCCGGTTGCTAGTTAAGAACCGGACAGTCCTTTCGTCATTCCGTCTTTGTTGTCGTCGTAGTTGTCTTTCACCGAGGAGTCTCTTCCTTTTGCGTTGCATTGCAGGCTTTGCTCTGCGTCACATGGTTGGATTCTCCAAGACTGTCGTGTCCGTCATGTCACTGTTAAGAGTTGAATCCGCAGGATGCATTTAGGTTGCACGTAGGGCCCAGGATGTTTCCCGTAATTCTCCTACTCCCCTCAGCCTCACCTGGGGCTACCTTCTCACCACCCAGGCCCGCAGGAGCAAGTGGCTCTATGCAACGTCTGTATGGTGTGTCGGGTAGTTTATTGTAGAGCACCTTTACTGGGTTCAATTGTTCGTCCTGTTGCCCTGGTTTTGTAGAGGTTGACGCACTTGGATTGCATTTGGGGCCGTGGCCCTGAATGTTCCCCTTATGTTTCACCGCTGCACCTACATACATCTTCCGGTGATATCTTGCTACCTGTCAGACTGGCATGTGTATCAGATAAACCGGTAGCTGGTTCGCGTTGTCCTTTGATGTCTTTGTTACAGTATTAGATGAGATCGCCCCTCTCTTTATGTGGGTTTTACCAACACGCGAAGTAAGTGGCTCCATCATTCATTCATTCATTCATTTTTATTTGTGTGGATTTATACAATAAGATACAATATCTTTTAAAATAGTGTAAACTTAAATATTAAATTATAATGATGTGTTAAAACTTACAACAAAAAAAGCTAACAACGAAATTTAAAAAATTAATTTAAGTTTTAATTTTCAAATAATAATTAATTTTAGGCATTTAAAAAATAAAAAAAAAAAGTTTAAAATGAAAAAGGAAAGTAAGAAAAATAGAAAATTTAAATTATAATATACCTATGAAAAAAAAAGAAAAATAAGTATGACAAAAGGTGGACCCATCAATTCTCTTACGGCGGCGGTGCTTTACCCAGAGGCGACCTCTTCTGAAGAGTAGGTGGCTCATTGTTCTTTGGGAGCTCCCTCTGCAGAAAAGCATGCGAATTCAGCAGTCTTACGTTCTGCTTAAGTTCATCCCAAACCTTTTTACCAAGTCGTTGGACTGTCCTACAGATTTTACTCTTTCTGGAGGTAGTAGACAGCCCAAAAAAATTAGAGCTGGTAACGAAACAGCAGTCAATGATGTCGTCACTTTCAACTGTCCCGATGCTGGCTCCATCTTCAACCCTGAGATTGGCAAAGGGGTTCAGGAGTAGGTCCTCTTCTTCGTCTGTCATTGTCTTTTTTATGTCTTTGTTGTCTGTGTTTTGTCACTGGCGACTTGTTTTCTTCCGAATCCAGAAGCCGCCGCCGGTAGTCGTGACTGCTACCGACTCTTTAGCGTATATCCGCGCTAGCTTTTTATTTGTGTTTGTTGTGTCTGTCACGGTTAGTCATTAGGTTTTGGGTTTCTTAGTTAGTCCAGTTCCACAGCTGACCGGCTGAGGATCTAGGGAATTAGGTCTACAACCGGTCAGCTGAGGACCTAAACGTAAGCCGTAAACGTAAGTTTCAGGTAAAAGTTTTTTTTTTATAGTTAGTAAGTAATATTATTTAGCAGCAATAACATTCATTGAAAAAACTATTTTTGCAAACATTTGATTTTTTGTTCTCTTGTACATTCCTTATAGTACTTTTTCTGAAAAATCCGCCAGGTTGTTCGGAAAAAAATTATTTCACAGGGGCTTAAACCAGAACTTTAAAATACCTGGCCATACAAATTATGTTTCGTAGTTCACATAGGAAGCTCAAGTCACAATTTATACTTTAATGGAATTTCAGACTCCATTAGCTCTACGTCAGTTAGTAAAAAATTGCTGCGTAAATTTCATCACCAGGTTTTTCAGTCATTAATTTGAATTTCAATAAACAGTACAGAACAACATATTCTAAAGCATGTGCAAAATGAAGTTTGTCTAATACTACACTTGACCTTTCTTATAAAACGAAATTTAACTAGCTCGTGTATTTTGAGTTTGCCTAGATACATTTTACTTTGCTTTTATTTTACATCTGGAATTTATTACATAAACATGTCTTTTACTAATATAAATAAACTTATATTTTTTAGTTGCATCACTACTTTCCTGTCTACATCAGCTTCAAACAGAAAATGTCCGCCTGGAGGAACATGTCAACAGCTTAATCGCCAGACGCGACCATTTACTCGCTGTAAACGCCCGCTTGGCGATACCATTAAACGCAAACGTTCCACATAGTCAAGGTAAGTGAGAACTGCCGGGTTTCAAATAGTCAAACACATGTCCACCATACTTTATCATCCACACTCATACATCCAAGCATTCGGTACAGAAATCTCATTCACTCTAAATATGTTATTAAAATATTTTGGAATATTAAAACACGTTTTTTATCTTGTTTTTTTTGTACTTTATTCTTTTATGGTTTTTCTTTGCTTTTAAAAATACAAGCATTTTATATAAAAAAAAATTTTTTATTACTCTAAATTAGTCTTGATCAAATTTAAAACAAAATAACAATTCTTACCCACCTTCAACAATTTTAAATTGGCTTATCAAACAAAATTGGAATTTTTTCAAGTTTATTAATAATTTATGTAAGTACTTAGAGTTACTTAAAAGAAAAGAAAATTCTATTCTATAATTATCTTTTTTAGTATTGTATTGTATTGAACATCATTTATAATTTTGATATATACAATTAGTGTTTGCTTTTTTTGTTTTATAAAAATTTTGCTTGTATAATTTAATTATTAAAAATTATTTATAATAGACATACTTATCCAATAAAGAATAAATACTGCACAGATTTGATATGACAGTTTAATAAATTTAACAAATGTACAAAACAAACAAACTTTAAACAAATTTTAAAATAAAAACATTTAGAAATTTCATCGAAAGATTCAAAAAGAACTTGTTTATTATTTAACAAAAAAAAAGCGGTGGTTGTTGCTCATTTTTCTTTTGGCTTTTAATATTTTTTTTTTGTTGGTGAAAGATTTTTGATTAAGAAGTTTTATTATTGGTGTTAGAGATTTACAAAAGGAAACAAAATATATAAAAAAAAAACTTCGGTACAATATTATTATTGAATGAATTGCCAACAAAGAGCTGAAATAATAAAGACTTTTACGTTTTTCTTTTCACTTTAGTATCGGTATTTAAAAAGTCGAAGCTTTTTTTTTTAATATTAGTAATTTTTATGAAATAAAAAAAAGAAGCGAAAAACAATGATTTAGAACAAAACAAAAATAAAGTTTGTAGTTTATGGTTCTAGCTTGAAACTTTGTTAGCAAGTTTACAATTTCATATTATATCCTTATCTACATTAAATACAACACACGTTTCAAATCATTGTTACGACCATGAGATAGATAGCCGCTTCGTCAATTGTCACTGAATCAAACCTCCTTGTGTGCACCTATCTTAAATGGTTAACGTGGTTTGGTGTGCAAATATGTTTCCTTTTGTTTAAACTTGCTTTTTAGGATTCGAATAGAACATTTTGAACAATCTGATTCTTAATTTCGATCGGAATAAAAGTGTGTTGAACGGCTAAGAAAAAGGTGACTTAAGTGTTTTATTGCGTGAAGTGTTACGCAGCATCAACATTGCTTTAAAGTTTAAACACATAGTTGTTGCTTAGTTGGTATTTTTGATAACCATTACCTAACATCTGTTTCAAAATATCTGATATTACATGGATCAAAACGATTTCTCTAATTTTAAAATAGTTTCAGAGATGTTGATGTTTTGAGTCTCCAAAATTTTTTTTTCAATAATAATTGAAATAATAAATGAAGTAATTTGCGCAACAGATCGGTTAGTTTTGACAAATTCTGTATAAATTTTCCAACTTAGTTAATCATACCCAGAAAACGTTGTATTCCTTTAATGTTAGTAAGTGTTCATCTGTTAAATTTCTTCAACATTGTCTGTTTCAGCCTAGTATCCACTTGATGTAAAAATTTGACCCCGAATTTCTAATCGGTTCTGTTGGTATTCACACTTACTTGAACCCAGCTTCTTTTATCTATCTATCTTCACTCTTTTTGTGATAATTCACAATTGTTCTTTACTATCAGCGTAAATGAGTATAGCATCCATTGCAGTTTCACAGTTTTATATGCAACTTATTGTGTATTCATAACTTCTGAAAATATTTCTGGGGCTGAGCTTATTCCAAATGGTAGAGGCAAATATTTATATCTTCAGTCATCTCAATGAGTACATTAGTTTTGTTTAATTTTAGATTCCTCTGCGATTTGGTTATCTGAAATTTAATTTAAATATTATATAAAATATAGAATATTGATTTGATTTACTTTGTATCAACTTTAGTGCCTGTTTAAGTTAACCGATTGGTTTTTCTATGATATTAATCAGCATTAATTTGTTAACATTAACTTAAATATTTATAAATCTCAAGCCGCAAGTCATGGTAGCTAGCGCTTTAAATCTTGTGTTATAATGTAAATTTATTTATATTGTAATAAATAATAATAAAAATTTGTTAACAAAAATCTGATTTGATAAAGTTGAATTTCCATTTTTTTTGTTTTTAGAAAAAAATAATAATAATGATAATGATAATAATAATAATTATAATAATAATAATAATAATAATAATAATAATAATAATAATAATAATAATAATAATAATAATAATAATAATAATAATAATAATAATAATAATAATAATAATAATAATAATAATAATAATAATAATAATAATAATAATAATAATAATAATAATAATAATAATAATAATAATAATAATAATAATAATAATAATAATAATAATAATAATAATAATAATAATAATAATAATAATAATAATAATAATAATAATAATAATAATAATAATAATAATAATAATAATAATAATAATAATAATAATAATAATAATAATAATAATGATAATAATAATAATAATAATAATAATAATAATAATAATAATAATAATAATAATGATAATAATAATAATAATGATAATAATAATAATAATAATAATAATAATAATAATAATAATAATAATAATAATAAATTTCCATTAACAACATACAGCTTGGCTCGTCTCCTCTGACCCATTGGATTCTTAATTCACACTGAGGTTTTACCATCCATCGCACCAATTATTTCTCATCTCTTTTGCATAACCAAAGCGACTAAGTTGTTTGTCTCATCCTTTCCCGCTGAGTACATTTTTACTAGATGTTCTGCCGGTAGTTTTTTTGATTTAACATAAACAATCATTTGACTTGCTCACCGCATTAATTTCGTATCGAGAAATAAACATCGAATTATCATCAGAATTGTACTCACCTCATTTTCATAGGTTTGGAGCACCTGTATACCCGATTTGAAGTTTTCATCCTCCATCGACAGAGACAGCAATAAATTGTTTTTCGTAGAAATAATTTTACGAAATAAATGTTTTCTCAAAGCAAAAAATGTGGAAAACTCGAATATCCATTTATTTGTGAACGCACAAGCATCCCTAAATATTTTGTAAATGGATAAGCAGCTATGAATGGACGCTACCAAAAACAGGCCGTACTTTTTATTCCACAAAAATAACTAAACAATTAACGCTTAAATTTTACGTACCAGTATTGAACCTCACTAAAAAGAATATAACTGCCCTTAAATTAATCTCTAGCCAATAATAATTAAACTTTTGTTTCCAATTTTTTTTTAACTACATTTTCGTCTGGCGCATTTATATTTGAATGCATTTTTTCGCAATTTTGCAAAGAAAATGAAAACTAACGAATAAAAACGCATAAAGAGGTGATAAAAACGGTAATTTTCAAATGGGAGTGATACTATTTCAGCACTAAGCCATTCACACTCGTATATGGCTTCTTGTGCAGAAGACGGTTAAATTTACTCAATGCATATGGAATCTCATATGCTTATAAAGAATAATCTGAGGTTTATTTTCTTTTAGCCAAGAAAGCTTCAGGACATGGTTGGAATCCTGCGAGTTACATACTAAAGACATATTTTTTTTGGTGATTCGGTATCCACTTCTTTAGCATTATCTTGTTACTTATTACATTTTTAAGGCGGTAGCATCGCGAACGATTCTCTAATATTAACTGTTTTATAAAATTGCTGACACTGACCATCATGTTTTTTTTTAAGTGAAAACTCACGAAATGCCAAATCCAATAGAAAATTCCATTTAATCAAACTTGTAGTCGAAAGCTACCCACGACTCTGGCAAAATGACGGCATACAGAAGAATTTCATTTAGGAAATTCTTACATATGTACCTATATCCCGTGTCAAAAATTATGGAATTAAATTAATAAAGCTAACTTAGCCTTAAACTTATGTCTAGGCAATCCCAAGACGTTGAAAGTTCGTAAAAACACACCAGCTTTTTTTCGATCAATCTTTTAATTCTTAATTGTTATAATAATTCTTAATAAAAAAATTTGCCAGAGGCTATTGGCCTCTATCATCTTATCCGTTCCGAATTCTTCGGTCGGAAAAAATTGCGACTGTAATGTTTATTTGTTCCGTGTTATCTATTTCGATAAGGTAATATTCACTCCAACGACTGCATGCTCTGTTAACATAAAACACATATTTGGTCTCTTGGTATGTCTCCTTGTCCTGCTGACATATAATTGTTTATGCTTAATTTCATATTTAGTGAAGTAATCGATTTTTTTGTCGGAGTATAGCAGATTTTATTTTTAAAAACAAATATATTTCCTTATATGTATAAAACTTCCGGCGTAATGTGAAAAATTAAGAGCTTTAAATTAGCACGAATTCTTCTTTAAATTACATATTTAGAGCAAAATGAGGAGGGATCTCGGTCGAAATTGAACTATGACGTATATAATATCCACCCCAATTTAAATCGATCGTATGAAGTCTCAAATTCAAATAACTAAATTGTGAGATGAAAGTATAAATTTGAGTATTGATACGAACAAAAAGGGTTCTAAGATTTTTATTCTTGGAAAATATTTATTTGTTTTGTTTTTGCTTTACTTCGCTCTAAACATAATTTCCATTACAGGCACATAAATTCCACAACCCCAGCCATAATCATTGATTTTTTTAACATATCTTCTCTAATATACGCAAAAGAAAACAAAAACAAATATTTAAATTCCAGTTAACCTTAATAATATCCACCTAAATGGGCCAACACCGCCCGATGTTACTGCTTCATCAGCCGCCCCAGCCGCACAATCTGTGGCTTCTGTTGCTCACACAAGTAGTGCAAACTTACTGCCACCAACGCCAAACCTTACCTTAAGTAGTCGAGCTCCTCGTTCAAGTGCATCATCATCTTCGCAATTATCGACAATGGAGAATGGGATAGATTTCCGACATTCATCTCATCAGCAACCGATTCCAGCTTCCGTTCCTACAACTGTCTCCGCACCAGCATTAGCACAATCAACCAACAGCAGTAGTATAAGGTATGTTTAAAATAATTAATTTATTAAGCATGTTGAGAGACTGGATTCTGTAAATGTGTATTTTTTGTATTTTTGCTGAAATCCTGAAATATACGTAGACATTCATCTTCTCTTCATCCAATCTTTTTGACTACAACCCCGTCCTCATCCGCTTCTCATCATAGTAACCATCAACATCACCAACACCAGCATCATCACCAGCAACAACAACAACCATCTTTGACACAACACAGCTCAATGTCTTCGGCTGCAAGCAATTTGAATCCTGCAAGTCGACAAACACAACTGCAAGCACCACCCCCGCCGCATCATCACCCGCCACAGTCGCAGCACCCGCTTCAACAGACCCATAACTCACAGCACCATAGTCATCATGCTCAGCAACAACATCAAAAACAACCGCAACAACAGCATCAACAACAACAACAGCAGCAGCAGCAGCAACAATCAATTCATCCGCATCACCAGCATACCCAACACCAACAGTCTCATCCCCTAGTGCAACAACATTCTCACAACCACCACCACCCAACATCCACTGGACCCCCTGCCCCCCACCACATGCAACAGCAACCCACCTCACATCACCAAATGCCAATGTCATCAAGTGATGGTTCAATGCGCACCACCGGAGGAGTTGGCAACAGTGGTTCAGGGCGTGTCGTTGGTGGTGTGGGAGTAGCCCAAATGCTCCCCAGAGCAGGTCATGGTGACAACTCGACCTATCATCCAGTCTATAGTCATCAGGTATAAATTGTTCAATGTTCATTTCGTTTGTTTTTGTCTACCCTTTTTCATTGACAATTTTTATACCAAATAAACAGTCTCTCTCTCGATCTCTTTTCAGTCACAACTAAGACGAGATGAGCCTCAAGGAAAGGCCAGCTGAAAATCATTTTGGGAAAAGAATCAAATTTTAAATCCTACCCTCCTAAAGTCATCAACAGATTCTTCGTACTCAAAATTAAATAGCAATAACACAAATAAAAACAACGTTACAAAAAAGCGTAAAAACTATGAGTTTGTAACCAACACTGAAAGCGCCATCTATTATGGCAATGATGATGACGATGAACTACTACCATCAGAATCAGAACAAGTCGTGATTTCACCACCTGCTACAACAATGTTTCCATCTGGGAGTGGCAATAATAATCTTTTGCAAGTGCAAAATTTCTTAAATTGTTTCGATGAAACAGGGAAAAAACAACTTTTATACAATAATTGCGAATTAATCAACATAAACAACAGTATTCATAAAACCGAGAGTCACAACAATAACAATAGTTTTAGTAAAAATGTTATTCAAACGAAGACCATTCGGCGGAGTACTGCAACACCAAAAAATTGCGGTGGCACACATTTTGGAAAGTCATTGTTATCAGGGGGTCGGTCCCAAAAGTTCAATATTTCTACGAAATTTTTACGGAAGTCGCGTAATAAGTCAAGATCTGGAAATAAAATAACATTGAATTCTGCAACAGATGACGGATCAAGTGTTCTAATAAAAACGGCTGTAAACGTTACTTTAAGTGATGATTCTAATGCCAAATTTAAAGACTTTTCTATTGATTCTTTACTGAATAAGTGATCATTTTTGCTTATGATATATGTATTGTATTTAACGTTTTTTTTAATGTTATATTTTTAATTCATCTCGCGATATCAGTCTAAATTTTGTGAATTTGAATAATCTTGTTTAAAGGAAATGGCAAAAAAAAACTATAGTCGACAAGAACGAAACATATGCCAATGTACCTGTTGATTTGCTTGAGATGTGACAAAAGACTTATATTGCGTTTAAGTAAAATCGAGAAAAGAAAGCATCGTAAAGGAGGGGTATTTTCCCCCATTAGAAGGGAGGGGCAATTTTCTATTATATGCTATAGCATTTTTTTTAAATCAAAATTTCATTCTTTAATTTGCTTTTTTTAAACAAGTTGATCTCTATTTCAACAAAAAAATACTTTTTTTTCAAAAATGAGTTTTTGAACTAGAATAACTTCTTTTAAAAAGCGAATTGAAAAATTGAGTTTTGGCTGCTTTGGAAAAAAACAATAGCATGACGCTGAATGTGCTTCTTTTGTTTTTTATTTTTTTCCGTTTTTCCATTCCATCGACTTTTTCCTTGTATCTTTTAAACTTACATGCTTAAGCTTTAAACTTAGACACAGTTTTTCAGTGGTGAGATAAACAAGAGTTAGTTAATCTTGCAAATTAAATGAACGATAGCTTGCAGAAGGGGCAGAAAAACTTGTAAGCTAAAGAAACAAAAACAAGTTTGAAGTTAATTTAAGGTTAAACCAACATAATAATTCTCTGAAAAACTGGGTCCTAGCGAATATTTCTAATTTTTTTTTTTAGAAAATTTTGAGTCCTTATGCGTATTAATTACAAAAAATAAATCTGGCACCCTAACATATGTATATAAAATAAAAACAAAACGAGAAAAATGATCAGAAGAACTTACTACTACTCAAATCGGTGTGATCTTCTTGGATAGAAAACAGATTCGACGTCATATTGTGATTATCAGCACTGATAGCATTGCCATTATTTATATGAAATATATTTTGTCACACAATTTTCTTTGAATCTTAAGAAAAATGAAAACAAAACAATGCAACTTACTCCAACTGTTGTGCTTTATTTTCTGTTTATGGTTGTTATAATTAAAAAAGGAATCATTTTCGATTAGATTATATTAGAATAGACTTTATTAAAATAATAAATTAGGTTTACAGTAAAAAGTTTGTACAAGTCTTTTACGACCTGGTTTTGAAACCGTCGGTCAGATTGACAGAAATTGAATACAAATTTAGTTTAATTTAATTTAATTTACAAAATGTTTTCAAAATTAGCTTAGCAATAAAAAGTACATTTAAAACATAAATGATAAATTCACAACAATCAAAAGCATTCTTCTCTGATTCTATTTCTATAAGTCATATCCGTTCGAATAAATTTATAAGCTTTTTACAGCCCGCATGCCTTTTAAAATGTCTATAACTTCTTCAACATCCAATCGATTTCTGCCAAAAACGCCACGTCGAATTTCTCTTAAGATTGGACAAGATCCTAAAAAGTGAGCAATATTTTCTCTTTCGTGGGTGTTGCAAAGATCACATTCAAGAGGTAAGTCTGCTCTATGAGGGATGAAGTTCAGATTCAGGATTTCCCCTCTGGCTCGTAGAATAGTAGATATCATATCTGTGGAGTGCTTGTCATGGAAATAATTTGATTCTCCTAGGACGAAGTTCAGTCTGCTGTAATATTCTCGGTAAAGTGAATCCTTGGCTTGGTTAATGAAGCCCTCCCAATATTTTGTGTCGAGTTTCGATAGCAGAGAGTTAAACTGTTGTTTTAAACGCGTTACATCTTGCAGTTCAAAATCAAACGCTTCTCCCACAGAATCAGATAGGCTTATCCACGATTGTACAAAATTCATCTTATTGGAAACTAGATGTCTTAAAACTTTGTTTACCAGCCTTGATTCATCCATTTGCAGTATTTTTAAAGCATAATTAAAATGGATCTTAAGTGTGTCGATAAACAACGGTGGAATTCCAGTTTCAATATGTAGCATGTAGTTCGCGTAGATGAAGGAAGAGCAAAAATTCGTTTTATAAAGAATCGCAGTAGTTTCTCGACATCCTCATACTCTTTACAACCCCACACTTGTGCGCAGTACAACATAACCGACTTTGATACGGCTTGAAATAATTTATATTTGTCGGAGTGGTGAATAGATTTATTAGCAAAACATTTTTTCCATGATACGCATATGGCAGCCTTTGACTCCTGGAGTTTTGCTTTTACTTGTTTTTTTTAAGCACAGGTTACTCGATATTATCATCCCCAGATACTTGAATTCTTTCACGACACGATTTCCTCTTCTTACTTTTCTTAAAATCATAATTTTTGACTTGCTAAGATTGACCGCTAGGTTCCAAGTATTCTTCCAATCTTGAGATCATTTCTTGGAGTTGATCAGGTGACTCTGCTAATATGACGATGTCATCCGCATACAGTAAAGCTGGAATGCTCTCCCCAGCAAATCTTACGCCTGTTCCTAGGTACTCGACAATATCATCTATAAAAAGTGTGAACAAGAGGGTACTCAATGCACATCCTTGCTTTAGACCCATTGAAGACGTGAATTCTTCCGATAGGGTTTCACCGTCCCACACAGAAATAGCATCTTTTCCGTACAGCGCCTTCAAAATAAAAATAATTTTGGAAGAGATACCATAATTGGCGAGTTTAAAAAACAAAGCTTCTCTGTCGATGCTGTCAAAGGCTGCTCTAAAGTCCACGAAGAA
This sequence comes from Syrphus vitripennis, assembly GCA_958431115.1. Classification (NCBI taxonomy): domain Eukaryota; kingdom Metazoa; phylum Arthropoda; class Insecta; order Diptera; family Syrphidae; genus Syrphus; species Syrphus vitripennis. Next base: position 72,093,605 of record OY288108.1, read on the forward strand.
AACATAGAGTTTCTTTTCCACAATTAAGGTATGTTTCGGCAATATTTAAAAGAAGAAAAACTTGGTCCGTTGTTGAATATCCAGAACGAAAACCCGCCTGGAATTCACTAAGCTTTGAATTAACGTGTATCCAAGTGGTCAGTCTTCGGAATATCAAACTGGCAAATAGCTTCATGGACGCGTTCAAGAACGATATTCCACGGTAGTTTTCTACAATGGATGGGTCTCCTTTTTTAAAAAGCGGAAAAATTATTGAGTACAGGAAATTAGATGGAATTGTACAATAGAGGTCTGCATGAATACATTCATTTGCCTTCTCTGACCAAGCACAGTACTTCAGTGTATTCTGTTCGTTGCATTCATAGAAAGTAGTGTACACTAAAAATGAATACACTATTCTTGAAAACAAATACTGCACACGATTCGATCTATTTATAACAGAACGAATACAGTATTTGGTTTCTATCCTGGGCTTGAATGCTTGAATCAAATAGAACAGAACAAGCCTAACATATTATAAACACATCGAATACACCGAATGTACCGAGTATAAAATCAAATACACTAGTTTTTTTTCTCTTCTAAGCTTTACTTCTTAAATGGTAGTTCGTCGCAGCGACGAACCGGGAATTCAATTCTAATTCAACTCTAGTGTATTTATAATTTAAACTTATTTTATGATTGTGACGCTTGTATGGCACGTAAAATTACAAATGAGATATCAAAAAATAGGATTTTTTACACAGATGCGATATATGAAAAATTTAACACACTACATTCAAGCAATAAAGAGTTGTGTGGTTTTTAATCGATTCTATGCAAATAACGGTACTTGGTGATTTTTTATAATTTTAATTATTTTTTTTATTATTTTTTATAGAATAAATTACATGTTGTGTTAAAATTTCAGATTTTTATGTCAACACGTTTAGAAAATATTTAAAAAAAAACTTGAAAAACAGTTTAAAAACATTAGAAAATTCAAAACGTTTAGCTTAATATCTTCGCTTAACGGTAACATAGAGTTTTGAATTGTTTACCAAAAAATTTGCTGTTAGAATTTCAAATTTTTCGTATAGCTAAGAAAATAAAAAATAAAAAAACAACGAAAAAATCAATGAAAACATTTACAAATATATAAATTCAAATTAAATTAATTTGTTGTATTTGATTCGGTGTATTCGATGTGTTCGATATAAACTCGCTGTATTCGATGCATTTGAGAAAAAAATCAAATGGTGTATTCGTTTCAAGTAAATACACGATTCTATTGTTTTGGTTTGAGTTGATGATTCATTTGATTTGTTTTGAAAGATGTGAATGCAGTGAATAGTGTATTTGAAAAAATATAGAACGGCTTGGAAGTGGTTTCAAGCCATTCGTTGCAGATGTTTAAGTCCTAAAAATTCCATTGTAACATCTTAAAAGCTCGGCTATGAAACTGGGAGGGGCATACTTAAAAAATTCTGATGGAATTCTGTCTGTCCCAGCCGCCTTGTTTTCTTTGGCACTATCCAAAGCTGACAGAAGTTACTCTTCTGAAAAATCCGAGTCCAAAACTCCATCCTCAATATTTGGCAATGCATAATGAATCTTGCACGTTAGCCACACATTCTTCTTGATTGGCTCTTAGTACAGACACTTCATAGCCTAATGCAACAATATCATCTTTTGTAGCCAGATGGCTAACATTTTTCTTCAAAAGGATGATAAGCTCAGCAACAGTCACGGTTGCCATAGTTGTGCTTATTTGGTGTCGCTTTTCTGCTCTTAGAGGCTCGGGGGAAGTTGCTGCAATTCCTCTTTTATGCATTTGCCAGTAGACAACGTTAATATATATTTGCTTTAAGGTTATGCAGCGCGCAAATTTTTTTTTCATAGTCTCCTAGGATAACTTAATCGCTATGACTTACTTAAGCTTGTTGGTGAAGTAAATTCATAAAATTGATGTTTTAGTATTTTTTTTTTTAAATTTAATTTTTACATACAATTATACTTTTAAACACTTTTTTGGGAGCCTTATAAATCTTAAACTCAACGATTTGACAACTAATCTGTCAATTTTCGATTACATGTTAATTTTAATCCGACCTGAAATCAATTAAAAAATATAATCATTAATACCCAACTTTTGTCTTAGCTCATTAAATCATATTTCTTATTCGTGTCAATGGATTCATATGCGTCTAGTTTTGGTAGAGAAGGTACTTTTTTTATAATATATTTATATTTATGTTCGGTTCGCGAATATTGCACAATATTACTTTGTTCATGCGTTATATAAATCCAATATATGACCTGCACCTTGCCTTGAAGTGTTTTTTTTTTTTTTGATGTGAATACCTCTGGTGCTCAGCTATAAGGCACTCAACCGCACACTTAAAGAATCGTTGAGTCAGACTAAATGAAGAATACGTGCATATTCGCTCTAGCAGTACAACCGAATTGTGAAATTGGTCTTGCGGCCATGTGAATTTCGAATAATTAGATAAGATTTATTTCAGCAACAGCGTACCCATGATAAAGATGTGGAAGATGTGGTTAAGTAGTTGGCTAAATACGATGTCAACAAAACAGTTAAAGTACGACTAGGTATTAAACGTTTACGGATTTAGCATATTCATTTCCACGACAAATTTGTTGTGTAAACATGGTAAATAAATGTCAATACAAATTCGGTCAGTTCATTAACACCGTTTACCACTTAACACTTTTGGCACGTTTACCATAAGTTAACACTGTTGTCAAAGAACCGGTTTCGCGATCAAACATTGCTTCAATTTTGAACTTGATTTATATATGTATGAAATAAAATAAAAAAAATTGTTATAATTGGGTTGGGTATAGGCTATCCCAAGACACTCGCACTGTGTGTAAACATATTAAGGGTAGTCATAACCCCTTTAGTGCGTCCTCAATTTAAAAAGAAAAAAACTGATCTCAAGTCTTAAATGGTCCCAGGACAACTGTTCCCGAGACAACTGATTCTTGAAACAAAACTAATCGCACAACGATACTTTTAATAAAAATTTAAATTCAACGAAAATCAATGCAGGAACCAATTACTCGCAAGAAAATTAATTGCACAATTTAATTGTAAAAAAAACTTCTTCCAGAATTCCATTCCATTAATTCACGTACAAATTTAAAAACATCATTTAAATTAACGGATGTTGGATATCCTCACAGTCCAACATTTTACTTCCTAAAACTGATATGGTCCCGAGATCAGTTTTCCCCGGATAAGTTGAGGCAAGTCGGGCGGTATGAGTTGCGCAGGTATAAGTTGTCGTGGGGCAGGCTGCGTTGACACCGCTATAATTTTTATTATTTAAAAATATAAAGTAAAGGCGTTCGCAATTTAATTTCATCTTCAGCCGCGATTGTTGTTTTTGATTTATATACCAGAGTAACTTTTACTTTAATACTGGATAAATATAGTTGATATTTATACCAAAATATCTAGAGTTATAAGGTTTTTAACTAGAAACAAGGAGCAACATTTTGCTTGTTTCAAAAGTCCCTCCTCAAATTTAAACTTTATTTTCCTTGGTTGCAAAATCTTTTGTAACTATACTTACATAGATAAATATTATGAGCCTAACAGTAAAGCAAAAATAAAATGGATGTATGGCATCAATTTTTTTAAAATCTTGATAAACGTTCTGAAACAAAATTCATTGTTTGCCGATTCGTTCAAATAAAAAATTTAATGAAATGCGTTTCGCTGCCATTCCTTTCTAAACACGCATTGTAGATGATTTTCGACACTTATAGAATCAGTAGCGCATTCATTGTCCATTATATTAACGAATATATGGCGCCCAACGCTTAGGTGTATGTTTTTCAGTTTGCGATCATCCTTGTTGTGGGGTTAAACCAAATTTGAGTAATAAAAAGAGTTTTTTGGCTAATTTGGATTCAAAACTAATGTCGTTTTCAATTGGCAATCCGGAATTGGTTTTAGATTCGGAATCCCAATTGAACAGTTTTTTCGATTCTGAAAAATTTGATGTTTAGTGTAAGAGTATTATGTCGTTTTCAATTGGCAATCCGGAATTGGTTTTAGATTCGGAATCCCAATTGAACAGTTTTTTTCGATTCTGAAAAATTTGATGTTTGGTGTGAGAGTATTAGTATTTCAAGCAATCACTTCACAGTTGTAAATTCAAAAAAATATGACAATTATCAAGCGTGACATTAAATCTTTGAATGTGTGAGTGATTCTGTTTTTGCTTCTGATTTCAAATCCAGAAGAGAAATTCTCTTTTTTTTAGAATTAGAACTGTCACTTTTGCCCAATTGAACGCATTCAGAATGCTTTTTTCTACTTCCAGATTGCCAATTGAAAACGACATTAGTATTTCAAGCAATCACTTCACAGTTGTAAATTCAAAAAAATATGACAATTATCAAGCGTGACATTAAATCTTTGAATGTGTGAGTGATTCTGTTTTTGCTTCTGATTTCAAATCCAGAAGAGAAATTCTCTTTTTTTTAGAATTAGAACTGTCACTTTTGCCCAATTGAACGCATTCAGAATGCTTTTTTCTACTTCCAGATTGAAAACGACATAACTCTGGTTTAACTGAGATATTTTTGACAGATCCATAAAGAAATTGATATGCGACGCTATGTTTATGCATGACAGCGACGCCATCATAATGAAAGGGAAAGCGCGATTTCTTATTTATATCTTCGCAGCATTCGTTTGAAGTTGAACATTTTATAACATGGTGTAGGTTCAGGAAAAAAAATACGTTCAATTTGTTTCACTATATCATTCTAATCCGTCGTACTTCTCAATTTAACTTTCTCTAAAGTAACTCACAAATTTAGCGCGATAGAATGGATTTTCGATAGATAGATTTTTTACAAAAATATCGCAATGTAATTTCCTATTGTTTGTATTATTCCATGTAAAAATATGTACAAGTATTTGTTATAATTTATAAATAACAGAGGAAGCGAATGCGTTTTGAGTAAATGGTTTAATTATAAGATATAATAAAATGTAAAATATATCTTAAAATAGATTTAAAATAAATATTATTTTTTTTCAATTGGTAATTCTAATTTGTGTTAAATTCTAATTTAAATAATCGAATTATATAATTGAAAGTAAAATAGTATGCATCAATACTGGCATTGTAAGAATTCATTTTATATACTATGTTTGTATTTTACTTCATTTAGAATATTGAACGATTTTCATTGATTCGTATTTTATGGAAATTTCAACCTATTTTTACAAATAACAGACTAATTCTTTAAAATTGAACTACATATGTATACGTAAAGCACTCTTAGCACATTGACAAGAACTCAAACACAATATGCTTTGTTTTTTCACCTCAATAATGTTTACTTACATATAGTTCAATTGTTTGGGGTATTTTGCTTACAGTGTTAAGTTTCATCAATTACTGGAGTTGTTAATCGTGAATTTAGCTCATCAGCTTATTATTTTGCTAAATTAAGAAAAGATTTAAAAAGGAAAAAATTAGATAATGGGTGAAATTTAGCGTGGACGTTGCCAATGAAACCATCTACAAATTGTGAGAATTTCTCACTGATCCCATGACACAACTTATGTCACGAAAACGGTTTTTTATTTTTGTAATACGGCGCGGCGTACTTAAGAGAAAAATCCATCTTCAAACAAACAGACTTGTAGCTTAAGAAATTTTGTACAAAAATGGTTGAAATCGTTTTTCTCATAGCATTTGCCGGTAAATAATTCAAAATGTTTCAACAATCACATGGGTCAATCTATAATACCAAAATTAATTGTTTTCTCAAAAACCGTTGATTTAAGAGAAAAAGTGTGTTTTAAAGACTTGTAGCAGAATAAATTTCCCGTACAATGTGACTGAGAGTTTTGTGTCTAACATTTACCGTTAAAATGCCAGGTAAAACTTAAATTGAAACCATATACTCCAGTTAAAGCTTAACCACTTATCCAAAATGTGAAGTTACTTTTAGCTTAGCACGCATTAATTGGTTGTGATTCAACTACTGCTCTCTACAAAAAAGGTAGAATAATTTAATTTAATTTTTAAGATAATTGAAAAGAGTGACGATATTAAAAAATAAGTCGAAGTATTTGCCAGAGTAATATATATTAATATAATATTCACCATTTGTTCGACTGACGGGATTAAATAAGGTTGTATAGTTGTCATTCATTCTTCCAACATCTGCTACTTCTCAACAACACGTTTCTAGGAAGGTTTGCCTTGGAAGGGATAGTATCAATCAACCATGAATTCTGATGTTGAACGTCAAAAAGTTCTTTTCCACCCGGCACCTGATGAACTTTCTACAACAATATTTTTCTACCGTCGAAATGATTCCGACACTAGCTGTGGTTGCCGAAAAACGGGAATAAATGTTCTTTGTTTGCGGCCAATGTCGATATATATATACAAGTTTGTCGATTTTTTTTTAAGGCACTGTTTTTGAGATATTTGCGAAAAAATGGTTGGGATATTTGACACCCATACCATCGGATCAGATCATCGGATCTGTCAGTTTATTCAGGCACCAACTACTTTTTTCGTTTCTTTGGCGTTTTTATGTTTATTAAGACTAAATTGATTGGCATTACATATTAGTTTATAATCATTATAGCAAAATAATTTCGATTAATAAATGTTGCAACAAAAAATTTTTTCTATATGAGCAATATAGTGAGTAAACAAACAAATGGCAAACTCCTTAACGCAAAACTTGCGCAAATTATGCTAAGCAAACGGTTCCAAAACAAAACAACAACAACAAAACATCCCTGCTAAGCAGATTGTCCTTAATGTAATAGATTTAATTTTCATGCGCAAATGCAAATGTATTTTTGCAATTGTCAAAAATATCTTGCGCAAACATATGCTTTTGACATTTCAACCCTTTTTTTCATTTGCTTTGCATTAGTTTTGCTTTGCAAATGTTGCGTTTAGGAATTTGCCAACTCAGGTATTTAATATATCAAATAAGTTGTATTTTTTAAGTTACAAAACGAATATAATAAGATTTCACGCAAAGTTTCAAATTATTAGTTTTTATTTAACTACCGCAGAATACATAGGTATTTGCACAACATTTAAAAGAGAAGTCATTTGACATAATTCATAATTAAATGAAATACATAGATATTAGGTATGTCTCTACAATTAAGAAGAAAATATTATAATATTTATAAATATGTGTGTACTACTTATTGAAAAAAAAGCACTTTATTAAAAGAATATTTATTGAAGTTGTTTCTGGTGTAGGGTTTTATTTTATAATTTTTCAATAGGATTTTTGAAGTACAAAAATGGTAAGCTTAACATAACATGTATCGAGGCCCATATTTTGTTACGGTAAATTTTACCGCAACAAAAACTAGCCTTTGGCCGTTTTCCTTTTTCCTAGTTGTGGCTGCAAAACTAGCAAAACAACTTCACCGATAAGTTGAGGGCAACCATGGTCTCATTAACCACAGGTGTACCTAGCCTTTATTTAGCAAAAGCAACAAATACAGGTGCACGAATCAGCCGAAGAAGTGAGAGATCAGGCGGACCCTTTTTGACTTAACCACATCATCTTATATTTATATAAATTATTATTTAAAACTATTTATATAAATTATTAATAACGTAGTTTGATTGTTGTAAATTTAACATTAAGTAATTTAATTTATTAATGTGCAAAATGGGCTTTTAACAGCGAGTAATAATTTCAGTTATCAAAATAGCTTTTGTAGAACGAGCAGTTAGAGAAATGCTTCCCTCAATCTCTTCGAAAAAGTCTAAACATTTTATCATTTTGAATCTCGCGTTTTATAGTAGAATAATAGGAGGATGCTTAGTGAGGACCTTTTCTCGATTTTTTTTGTCATTTTCATTTTTCTCGAGAGCTTACCAAGAGAGGTGATATCAACATCTTTCGAGAATTTTAAAAAAGGAAACAAGGAAAAAAATCGAGAAAGGGGAAGATTTTATTTGGAGGATCGAGGAAAGTGGAAAAAGAAAATAAGGGGCCCTACTCTGTATTTCGTTCCGAAAGTGAAAATTTCCGAAAACGAATATTTTGTACTCTCTAATTCTAAAGCGGAATGAAATCTACTACTTTCGGAATTGTCATTCCGAAAGTGGAATTTTCGTACCTGGCAATTCGTTTCCGAATGTCAAAAGCATTCTAAAACGGAAAATTTTTTTCTACATCTAATGTGTTGACGGTACTGAATGCGAATAACTGGAAATGTAAGTTTTTTTTTTGAAAATCTTGATGAAAATAATAATTCAAGCAAACAAATTAAATTACAGGGAATCTTCGAGCAGAAATATGCACACTAAGCAGGGGCCCTACTCTGTATTTCGTTCCGAAAGTGAAAATTTCCGAAAACGAATATTTTGTACTCTCTAATTCTAAAGCGGAATGAAATCTACTACTTTCGGAATTGTCATTCCGAAAGTGGAATTTTCGTACCTGGCAATTCGTTTCCGAATGTCAAAAGCATTCTAAAACGGAAATTTTTTTTCTACATCTAATGTGATGACGGAACTGAATGCGAATGTCTGGAAATGTAAGTTTTTTTTGAAAATCTGGATGAAAATAATAATTCAAGCAAACAAATTTAATTACAGGGAATCTTCGAGCAACAATATGCACACTAAGCAGAAAACTAAAATAATAAACAATAGTTAAATAGTGAAATGAATCTTTGCCACCAATAAAATTTTACCTTTTATCACACATTTCCATAATATTTGATTTGTCCCGTATAATTTTTCGTTCAATCCGTTCTTCATTATTCTCTGCATCCATCCAAAGTGCAACCGAATCCATTTTCTTTTATTTTATTTTAAATTCTTTCTTTAAAAAATATAATTTGTTCTTATCTGTTTGTTTTGATTTCTTGATTTGACAGATCTCATAAGAAATAATTCGAGACTCGAAAAAACTAATCCGTAAAAGGAAAAAAGTATTAAGTACTATTTTTTTCCGTTTCGAATATTTTACAGAGTACGAAATCAAAAGCGGAACGAAAAGCACTTTCGAATAGGATTGACTTTCGGAACGAAATACAGAGTAGGGCCCCAGAAACAATTTGAGATGTTGGTCGACTTTATGTGCTCGCATCCCGATTTGGCCAAGGGTCATCTAAAAACCTCGGACGCCAAGCAAACGTCGAACAACTTGTGGCAGAGGTTTGCATCCGAGTTAAATGCGGAAGGCCCACCGATGCGGGATGCAGCCGCCTGGAAAAAGGTAAGTTTAAGTGCCAAAACTATCTTTATATAAAATAAATCAAAAATTTGTTTTGTAGGTATGGGCAGATCATAAGGCTTACATAAAAAGCAAGTTGAGAAAAAACAAGCTGAGTATTTCTGGGACAGGTGGTGGGCCTTCCAAACACTGCTCCTTCACCGCTTCAGAGGAGCTAGTAATTAATTTACTTAATATCGACGAGTCAGTCAGCGGAATATCGTCAGCTCGTGTTTTCGGCGTCCACATAGAGAATATTGAACACGCTCCTGCTGAATCTCAACCAGTCAACATCGATGATCACGACGAGCATATTTCGGCACCTGAAGTACACAGAGCAACAACTCCTCGGTCTGCTCCTCGAAACAAGGAAAACCTACTAAAAAAACAAATTGAAAACCAAATCGAGTATCAAAAAAACTCGTGTCGCTTGTTGAAAGACATAAACGAAAATTTAACAACTATCGCAAAATACAAAAAAAGAAATCACGATTTGAAAGCAAAAAAATACAAATTGGCAAAAGAAAAATTTGAATACCGAAGAAAAATTGAGAAGGAAAAAATTAAGCTTAAGGTTTCCAAGCTGGAATTAAAAAAAGAAATGATACAATCACAGCTAAATGCAATATAAAAAATCTTGATATTAATATACCTACCTAGTGCTATTTTGAGTTACCTGGGGCCCTACTCTGTATTTCGTTCCGAAAGTGAAAATTTCCGAAAACGAATATTTTGTACTCTCTAATTCTAAAGCGGAATGAAATCTACTACTTTCGGAATTGTCATTCCGAAAGTGGAATTTTCGTACCTGGCAATTCGTTTCCGAATGTCAAAAGCATTCTAAAACGGAAATTTTTTTTCTACATCTAATGTGATGACGGAACTGAATGCGAATGTCTGGAAATGTAAGTTTTTTTTGAAAATCTGGATGAAAATAATAATTCAAGCAAACAAATTTAATTACAGGGAATCTTCGAGCAACAATATGCACACTAAGCAGAAAACTAAAATAATAAACAATAGTTAAATAGTGAAATGAATCTTTGCCACCAATAAAATTTTACCTTTTATCACACATTTCCATAATATTTGATTTGTCCCGTATAATTTTTCGTTCAATCCGTTCTTCATTATTCTCTGCATCCATCCAAAGTGCAACCGAATCCATTTTCTTGTATTTTATTTTAAATTCTTTCTTTAAAAAATATAATTTGTTCTTATCTGTTTGTTTTGATTTCTTTATTTGACAGATCTCATAAGAAATAATTCGAGACTCGAAAAAACTAATCCGTAAAAGGAAAAAGTATTAAGTACTATTTTTTTCCGTTTCGAATATTTTACAGAGTACGAAATCAAAAGCGGAACGAAAAGCACTTTCGAATAGGATTGACTTTCGGAACGAAATACAGAGTAGGGCCCCTGAATTAAAGTTTCCTTTTAAGTTCTTTTTAGTTACGAATAGACTGAATAGTTTTTAATAAAAGTTTATTTTTTATTTTTTAAGTTTTTGTTCTTCCTTCTTTTGAATAAAATACATATTTAATAATTTAATAATAAATACAAATGAAAATATTATTTTATTTTCTGTGTTTACTGGTTTTGTAAGTTATTTTTGATTTGCTCCCGAATTCTCTTAGCAACATTTGAGTAGGTAGCGTTATCTACTTCATGTTGCTGTTCAATGCTGTCTGATGCTGCTTGATATTGATCCGAAGGTAATCCATCCGAAGGTAAGTCCACATTATGTTCCAAACATATATTATGCAGTGCACAACAAACATTCATTATTTTCACAACTTTTTCTGGAGCATAGTGGAGTTCCCTTGCTGCTAAAAGACATCGAAATCTTCCTTTTAGCACGCCGAATACTCTTTCAATTAAACATCTAGCTTTAGAGAACTTTTCATTGAAGTAGCACTCGGCGCTATTTTCTGGAGCGCTTCGAAATGGAGTCATAATCCATGGCTCCAAAGGGTATCCAGAGTCACCTTTAATACGCAATAATGATAAGCAATTCGATTTAGAATATTTAAAATAGTAACCGAGAATCCAAGATGACTTATCTCCGCTTTCATATTTTTGAATTAAATATTCACGTTCAGACGATAGACTCCATACATGTGAATCATGTGCTGCACCACCGTACTTTGCATTTACTGCCCGTATGAACATTTCATGGTCACATATCTTTAATTAAGAAAAGCACTTTAATTATTGTAAAAAAGCATGAAGTTTGTTTTTTAACTTACGACCATTGCATTAATACTATGCTTTAACTTTCTATTGAAATACAAGTGCTCGTTCCTTTTCGGCCTTATCATTTGAATGTGTGTTCCGTCAACCACACCAATAACTCCCGGAATTCCTGACTTCGAAAAGAAATATTGTTTAGCTTCTCTTCGTTTTATTTCATTGCTTTTGAAATTTATGTGTTTTGGACACAATATTTTCTCTATCGCACTGCAGACCTCTGCAATAGAACTTGATGTTGTTTGTTGTGCCATGCCAATAGAATAGTCGTGGCCTATTTGGTGCTGATAGCCTCCTTGCCCTAAAAACTTCAAAGTTACAGCCAGTTTTAAGATGGCTGGAACTGCAGTCGATCTTAAAGGAGCAGAGAGCTCATCTTGTATGGCATTTAAAACATACAAAAAAGCGTTTTTCGAAAGGCGAAAGTTCTGTACAAAACTAAAATAATAAACAATAGTTAAATAGTGAAATGAATCTTTGCCACCTATAAAATTTTACCTTTTATCACACATTTCCATAATATTTGATTTGTCCCGTATAATTTTTCGTTCAATCCGTTCTTCATTATTCTCTGCATCCATCCAAAGTGCAACCGAATCCATTTTCTTTTATTTTATTTTAAATTCTTTCTTTAAAAAATATAATTTGTTCTTATCTGTTTGTTTTGATTTCTTGATTTGACAGATCTCATAAGAAATAATTCGAGACTCGAAAAAACTAATCCGTAAAAGGAAAAAGTATTAAGTACTATTTTTTTCCGTTTCGAATATTTTACAGAGTACGAAATCAAAAGCGGAACGAAAAGCACTTTCGAATAGGATTGACTTTCGGAACGAAATACAGAGTAGGGCCCAAGGATTCGAGGTGGGAAGATAGGAGTTACAGGAGAAAAAGGAGTGAAAATTGAAGGAGATAGAGGAGAAGAAAGGAAAAAAATAAAGATAATGGGGCATATTCATAGTCGTCTGACAAGTTGTTTCTTTGTCTCTTCTAAGCTAACCTGGAGTTTATGTTATTCATAGACAATTTGGACCCGGGTCCAAAAGATAAACTGGAGCTCAACTTTAAAAACGGCTGACTCTTTGACTAAGTTGTTTTTTTCTATTTGTCAAAAAATGTATTGAATTTCAATGGATTGACGGGCAATACTACTAAAATTGTAGTAGATTTCTGTTTTTTACTAAACAGAGCTGGAAAATTCTCTATGAATAGCAGCTGTTTCTAACCTGTGTGTTAACTTTAGACTCGAGGCCAGTTGGACTCGGTTCTAAAATTTGACTATGAATATGCCCCAATAAAACATTTATACTAAGATATATACGAACGTAGCTTTAATTATTATTATTTTTATATCTATGTTTCCATTATATATATATATGATATATATTTATATACATATATAGATATAAATTCTTTAGTATGTCGTGTCGCGTTTAATTTCGAAAGTGTTAACACCCCACTTTCTTTCGTCTTTGTTTTTGCCTTTTCAATTATTTTATTCATTTCGTTGTTCTTTGGTTTCTTGTTATTTTTATTTTTTGATTGAAAACATTTTGGGTTTTAGTCAAGGGATCTTCAATCCCACGGTTTCCCAAAAAGTTAAAATTAAATCTAAACCTTGTGTTTTTCATTTAAAATCCCTTCGTTTAGTCATTCAAGTAGTTTTGGAATTTTCTATTTCGGTTTGTTAAAAAAAAAATTCCTGTCGCCCACTTTTATTGCAACGTACCCACTGGGGGGCTATTATGAAAAACGATAATCGTTTTTAATACGGAGTATTTGTGAAATTGCGATTACGAAAAACGATTGTAGAAGCGCGTATTTGCTTTGTATATGAAAACTATAGTACTATCATGGCGAGTTTTTTTTAGGGTTGCAGAGGTCCTGGTGGTGGCGCTGCAAAATGTGAGGTGTAAAATTCGATTTGGGGAGTCTTTAATCCTCGAAAATTGGTGGTAGGGGCAAGAGGAGACTATTTTTTGGATTATTGCATCCAAAAAATATCAATAAATATCATTTAAAACCTCCATAAGCTCTCCGCAAAAAAAAAAAGAGTAAGGGTAAATTAGATGTCGCCCCATTCGACTTCCACCATGATAGTACTATAGTTTTCATATACAAAAGTATTTGTAAAACTGCGATTACGAAAAACGAGAATCGTAAAAAAACGATACTCGTATTTTTATTTACGAGTGCCTTCAAGCACTCGTTCAGCTTTTGTTTTGGCGGGTTACTGTCAAGTGTCAAACATTATTGTGTTTTGGTTTGGTTTTCATTTTGATGAGGGAGAAAAAATGTAAGTTAAATAATAAATATAATGGTGAAAAACATAAAAATAAGATATTTCTAATATTTAGGCCTACAACGAATGCTAAACAAATAGACTTGATGGTAGCTTTCATGGAAAGTAATCCAAATGTTGCTAAAAATTGACATTTGTAAATAGGTGTGAAGTTAGTTGCGTTTAAAAAAAATACCATTTTTCATTTTTGGCTGGCAACATTTTCTTGATTCCATTTTCGTTTCTCATAATCGCTCTACGCCATGAGTTTCGTTTTTCTGGGTTTCGTTTTTTCTGCCGTTTGTTTCGTATTTCATAATAAGGGCCCTGTACTTGCAATAAAATATTTTAGTTTGCGTTTCAACTTGATCAATTTAATAAATCTATCAAGCTTATCACCTGATAAAAAAAATTCTTCCACAAGAACCCATCCATTTATTTAGGGGTTGGCCGTGGCGCGATGGTATGCGTGGTCGCCTGTCAACCAAATGGTCACAGGTTCGATCCCAACCGTAGTTCTACGTCTTGTTTTTTTCCATTATCATTGATCATTGTTGGGCCGCTGCACTGGTTTACTCATTACATGTTGTTCAGGCATAACACTAACAACACGTGATTGAGTAAATACTTTGTATATGAAAACTATAGTACTATCATGGCGAGTTTTTTTAGGGTTGCAGAGGTCCTGGTGGTGGCGCTGCAAAATGTGAGGTGTAAAATTCGATTTGGGGAGTCTTTAAGCGTCGAAAATTGGTGGTAGGGACAAGAGTAGACTATTTTTTGGATTATTGCATCCAAAAAATAATAATAAATATCATTTAAAACCTCCATAAGCTCTCCGCAAAAAAAAAGAGTAAGGGTTGCATAGGTAAATTAGATGTCGCCCCATTCGACTTCCACCATGATAGTACTATAGTTTTCATATACAAAGGTAAATACTATTATGCCCAATGCTGGGCTTTAGCCCAGCCGCCAACCCTGGAGATAAAATCTGAGACAACCACCACCTTCAGTCTCAGTACCTCCCGCCACACACACCTTTCCCTTCCCATCCTATCCTATCCTGCACGCCCGCGCTGTGTTGATACATAAGGGGGGTTCACATTCTCAAATATGCTTGACAAGCACCGCTTGATGTATGCTTGATCAAACGAAGCATTGGCGTTCACATTTGCCAAACATGCTGTCAAGCACCATTTCTCTTTAGAATTTTAACCATGGCAGACGTGTTTGTTGCAGCTCTCGTAGTCGATGAAATTTTGGAAATGGAAGAAGAAGAAAAAAAAAGCAAATAAATAAAAGAAAAAGAGTCTGGGTAAAGGAATGGCTAAAAAAGCGCCCGAAATGTTCGTCCAAAAAGAACAGTTCGTTAAAGTACCACAACGAAGGAACATATAAATTGTCTGTGCTAGATCCAAATCTTTCACTCTGTCTCTTTTTTTTTTAATTCCCTTCGAAAACATGTTCGAATAGTATTTTTTTTTTTTTTTAGAGAATCTATAGTAGAATTTGGTTCTATTTCTTTCAGTTTCTCCAAGAGAATTTGGTAGGCTTTGTTCTTTTTTATTTTGTTTTTATAGTCTTCACTCTTTATTTGCCATATTTCTGGAAAACTTCTATACATTTCACAAAAATCTCTCCAAAAATCGCAACCTCCGCTTACAGCCATCTTAATTTCTTTTCTTTCTTTTTTTGTTGTGCACAGGTTGAAATTTTTTTTAAATGAAATTTCCACCCGGCATGACAATCAAGCGTCCATATTCTCAAATAAAATATCAAAATATTTTGATATCCATCCAGCATGCTTGACAAATCATTTGATGGAGCGTTCACATTCTCAAATTCACGTCAAACAAGCCGTGCTTGTCAAGCATATTTGAGAATGTGAAAACCTTTATATAAAGGGTAAACTGGGGTGCCAGCACGTAACTTGATACAATCGACGATTGTCGATCGTGTTGTACGTAAGAAGTACAGGAAGAGGCATACCGAGAAAAAAGTCAAGTAGTTTTCATAATTGTGTGAGTTACACAAACACAAATGCATTGACTCAGGGTTGGAGTGAAGGTGGACGGCTTTTTGCTGGGGCGCCGAAAGGAATATTTTTCTGAGTTTCTTTCTGGGTGGTTTTGTAAAAATTTGTGCAGCTAGAAGTACTAGAATATGATTGTCATTTTCTCAGAAGTATTTATTCAAATACAAAGGAGCATAGCTGTTACTGTAAGCCTTAAAAGAATTTTTTTTTTAATTTGGTTAAATTTATTCGATCAAATAAATATTTGAGTGAGTTTTTTTTATGGATTTATTGCTGGCTGGATTATAATATCGAATAAAGTACACTTGAAGTAATAAAATTAAACTTACCTCTTACAGGAACCTGAAAATTTTAAATGGATAAATGAAAATACAGTTTTTAGTTGTATGTATAATTTTAATAAAAAAAAAACTATCACCGATATTTTCCTTAGTCAAATACATAATTTGAAATCACAATTTATTTAATACATACATAGCTATATTCCTCTGAAGTGAACTGTTTTTGTCAATTTAGTTCTAAGTTCAACTCAAGAATTTCCATCCACTTTAGTGCTTTCCATTCATCTTTCGGAAATCTTGAAAATTATTAAAGTAGTAGAGCCTTTTTTACTTAAACAAAATCATCACAACTGGACACAAATACTTCTTGACGAAGATACAAAACCGACAAGAAAGACAGGGACAATCGCAGAAATATTGAAAATACGTAGTATATTTCCAAAACTAAACCGCGGAAAAATAACTTTGCACTACGGGCGCTTAACGCTCCTTAGCGCCTTGTCATCACCAACAAAAACTAATCCGTCCCTGTACAAAAATTTCTCATTTGACATTACAAGTTCATTTGTGCAACATGATTAAAGTATATTTTATTTTAAACAATATTGCTATTTTTATCTTAAAATACCATGAAATAACAATATAAAAGTATTCTAAGATAACGTATTTATCAAAATAACATCACTTTAAGTTACTTTTTGTGGAATATGAGCCAAGACTTACTTGTGAAATGAAAACTTTTTGTTTTTCCGGTTATACAAGTTTGTACAACTTTTCACGCAGCACCTCATTTTGATTTATATTTTAATAATAATATGCTTCAATTTTCAACACAAATTGGTTTTTATTTCACTTTTTTATTAGTTTTGTAGTACGTTTTTCACTTTTTTAAAATCTTTCTACTTCACACCATAGAGAAAAGACTTACCTAGAGAACCGACTCGAGGGGTTCGTTCGCTATCGCCCTACAAGCTGATTAAGGCAACAGAGGTGTGAATGCGTTAGTTATCCAATGCATTTCTTATGGGATCGAGCATCTGTGGATGTATTAGTTGTTGCTTTAGCTCAAATTGCTCAAATTGCTCAGTCCCCTTTAAAAGAAAAATCCATTGAATTCAAAAATTGAAAACAATTATAGTTTTTTTGTATAAAAATGCGTGTTTCGGCTCACTTTCAGTGTATATTGGTCTAAATATAACCTTTTGTGGCTTTTGGCATTCAAATTCTATAGTTTTATAGTTGTTTAGGGTAAAAAAAAGTAAATTTAATCGAAAAGTATAACACGTCCTAAATTTTGATAGTGCGTACGCGCCGATTTTAGCCCAGCTTTGACGTTTTGGTGACAGTTTAAAAAAGTAAATAAAAAAAATTGACAATTATTCCGGATTATTGCGTGTGAGTGGCGGGAATTTGTTAAATTTTTTTTAATTATTATTTGTTTATTTAGATTTGTTAAGATTTTCTTTTTCTATAAAATGTATAATTGAGTCTGTGAGAGACCAAGAAAGTCATGCAATAGCTTCTGAATGGATTGTATTACATTCACAGTAACAAGGTAGGTTCTGACAATGAGCTTGTGAATTAATTAATAAATTTTTTTTCAATAATTTCAGATATTATCTATATCGCGATATGGAAGCTGCAAATGTTTTTATAACAAAGAACTCGCCGATTTTGTTCTGGCGCGTGGATTTAGCATTCCAAAGAACGAACACAAACCGAGTGTTCACCCTTTGGTATCGTCCCCAAGAAATCTTGTTGGGCGATCGAAATGTAAATGCGTCCATATGTAAAGGATTCACATTGATGCGATTGGATAGAAAAGCTTTTAACATTGAAGAAACGAATAGATCTGATGCGAAGTGATTTAAGTAAAATATTATCACAACATTTACACAGTATGCTTGAATATTTGGCTACGCCTAGACGACCAGGACAAGCACGACAATATCAACAGCAGATGGTAACGATGGCCAAAGCCCCAAGACAACAGGTTGATCGATCGGGTTTTTTAGATGTTTTATGCGGGTATTTTGCGATTCCAGCCAAGCACTTTTTTTAAAAAAATTTTTTTGTAAGTTGAATAGGTATATTTTTTTAGTTAAAACGACGAGAAATAAAACTAATTTAAATGAATTTTTGTTGAATTTTTTTGTTTAAAGACTGAGAAATTTTTATATTTTATTTTTTATCTATAATGTAAAATGTGTGGGATATGGTTTAAGGGTGCTTCTCCAAATTAAAACTTTTGAGTAAGAGACTTAAATGCTTCTTGTAACAGCATTATGTGCTAATTCCAAAAAGATATCATTCATCTCTCTACGATGAACAGTTGACCAGATACACTGCAAAAGGTTTTCCAACTTTCTCACTTTTTGCCATCATGAAGAAAAATCAAAAACATTTGGCAGTGTAGCTGACCAACGGAAAGTCTTACAAAGAAGGTTAATACCTTTTTGGAATCAGTAATTGATGCTCTACAAACAAGCATCAAAACTATTTGAAAAAGAGACACCATTAAAAAAAAATTAACTTTTGGGACTTTCATATTCCAACCTGTAAGGGTGGTTTTAGGGTGCTTTTCCAAATTAAAACTTTTGATGAAAAGATTTAAATGCTACTTGTAACAGCATCATGTGCTGATTCCGAAAAGGTATCAACCTTCTCTGTAAGACTTACAGTTCGTCAGATACACTGCAAAAAGTTTTTCATTTTTCTTCATAATGGCAAAAAGTGAAAAAGTTGGAAAACGTTTTGCAGTGTATCTGGCCAACTGTAAGTCGTAGAGAGATGAATGATACCTTTTTGGAATCAGCACTTGATGTTGTTACATGTTGCATTAAAATATATTACTCAAATGTTCTAATACGAAAAAGCACCCTTAAACCACGCTAACAGGTTGCAATATGAGAGTCCCAAAAGTTAATTTTTTTTAATGGTGTCTCTTTTTCAAATAGTTTTGATGCTCGTTTGTAGAGCATCAATTACTGATTCCAAAAAGGTATTAACCTTCTTTGTAAGACTTTCCGTTGGTCAGCTACACTGCCAAATGTTTTTGATTTTTCTTCATGGTGGCAAAAAGTGAGAAAGTTGGAAAACCTTTTGCAGTGTATCTGGCCAATCCTAAATCGTAGAGAGATGAATGATACCTTTTCGGAATCAGCCCTTGATGTTGTTACAAGTTGCATTAAAATATATTACTCAAAAGTTCTAATACGAAAAAGCACCCTCAAACTACGAATACAGGTTCCTCCATGTGAGTCCCAAAAGTGAATTTTTTTTTAAGGTGATTTTTTTTCAACTAATTTGTGTACTCATTTTTGAAGGGTTAATTACTGATTCCAAAAAGGTATCAACCATCTCCTTAAGGCTTAGTGCTGCTAAGATACACTCGAAAATGTTTTTGATTTTTCTTCTTGATAGAAAAAAGTAAGGATGTTGGAAAACGTTTTGCAGTGTATCTGGCCAACCATAAATCGTACAGATATGAATGATACCTTTTTGGAATCAGCACTTAATGCTGTTACAAGAAGCATTAAAATCTTTTACTCAAAAGTTTAAATTTGGAAAAGCACCCTTAAACTACGCTTACAGATTGCAATTTGTTGTCGTTTTTTATTTGCTTCTCATTTAAATTCAGATGTATGCAGTAAGATGGAATCCTATCACATACACAAGGGTGTTTACAAAAAATTTTTTAAATTCACCGCCAAAACTTGATCTCAATTCGAATAAAGTTTCTGACAATATGGACAGATATTGTTCACTTGTTTCTGAGACTTTTTTTATACATAAATATGACCAGATCTACCAGTCGTCAGTACTAAACATTGCCATGATAGCAAAACCTGTTTATCAAGAATGAAATTCATAAATATGTCATGTTTCTTTTATTTGCAAATTGGAATATATTTTACAAAAAAAGCCTTGTTTTTCTTACATCTTTACCTATGTACAATGTATGCATAACTTTATATCAATAAAAATTAATGAAACAATAAACGTGTTACATTATTTGTTTCTTTAAAAAGTTAAGTGCTGAATCAACTCTTTCGATGCTGGCAGGATATTGGAGCATACCGGCAGTAATATGTCTGCCTTAGGATACACCGAACACGCGTAAGGCTTTTCACCTGTAAAATAAAATGAAATTCTTTAATAAGTAATGATTCTGCAAAAGGACAAACAAATTAATTTGTAACTAATTTGATTATGTTAGTAGCAGTTGGAATTAATGTCGTTTTCAATTGGCAATCTGGAAGAGGAAAAAAGCATTCTGAAAGCGTTCAATTGGGAAAAAGTGACAGTTCTGATTCTAAAAAAAAGAGAATTTCTCTTCTGGATTTGAAATCAGAAGCAAAAACAGAATCACTCACACATTCAAAGATTAAAGTGCCACACTTGATAAATGTCATATTTTTTTAAATTTACAAATTGTGCGAACTGTGAAGTGATTCCTTGAAATACTAATACAGTCACACCAAACTTCAAACTTTTCAGAATCGAAAAAACTGTTCAATTGGGATTCCGAATCTAAAACCAATTCCGGATTGCCAATTGAAAACGACATAAGTCATTACCTGTGTGAATTCTTTCATGTTTCCTCAGGGTTCCTCCATCGGCAATGCTTTCCAACATTAGCCGTGTTTTGGTGTAAATTGTTAGCCACTCAGTGAAGAAAATTGAAAAAAACGATTATATTCACTTTTATATTCACTCTTTTTTTAAATCTCAGAGTTGGCAGTCGTGATAAATTTTGTGACATTTGATGTCAATCAGTGTGTATTAAAAAGATAAAATTTAAAATGGAGTACATATATGGGCGCGTTCGACGGTTCGTTTCTGCACGAAGTTTTCACGGGACATAGTTGGTGTCCAGCCGGTCAATAAATATGATTAGACGGTCAATAAAAACGTTCCATTCGGTGAATCTCTGACTTGTAGCACACCGTCAATGCGTTGACTCTTGACTATCGCTTTGACACGAATTTTAGGGTGATTTTAGTGAGCAAAAATAAAATCGATTTTTCTGTAGAAAAATTCAGAATTTTTAGATGTTTCTTAATCCATCGAGATTGCAGCCATCCTCCAATGGAATTTGACAGTTTATGTCTTGACAGATAGGTAATTAGCTATATTTTGACCTATTTTGAATATTTCTTTCTCCACGCTTCCCAAATCCCCTTAAATTAAAATTTTAGTGAGCAAAAATAAAATCGATTTTTCTGTAGAAAAATTCAGAATTTTTAGATGTTTCTTAATCCATCGAGATTGCAGCCATCCTCCAATGGAATTTGACAGTTTATGTCTTGACAGATAGGTAATTAGCTATATTTTGACCTATTTTGAATATTTCTTTCTCCACGCTTCCCAAATCCCCTTAAATTAAAATTTTAGTGAGCAAAAATAAAATCGATTTTTCGCCAGAAAAATTCAGATTTTTTAGATGTTTCTTAATCCATCGAGATCGCGGCTATCATTTAAGGGAATTTAACCGTTTGTAGATTCAAGGGTAAGATATAAACAATGGGGCATATTCATAGTCGTCTGACAAGTTGTTTCTTTGTCTCTTCTTAGCTAATCTGGAGTTTATGTTATTCATAGACAATTTAGACCCAGTTCCATTCCTTAAAAACGGTTGAATCTTTGACTTAGTTGTTTTTTCTATCTGTCAAAAAATGGATTGGATTTCAATGGATTGACAGGCAATAGTACTAAAATTTTAGTAGAATTCTGTTTTTTACTAAACAGAGCTGGCAAATTCTTTATGAATAGCAGCTGTTTCTAACCTGTGTGTTAACTTTAGACTCGAGGCCAGTTGGACCCGGTTCTAAAGCTTGACTATGAATATGTCCCAATATTTTTGCCAATTTGGAATATTTTACCGCCCTTCTCCCAAGAAATAAATATAAAATGAAAAATTTCGAATTTCCAGCAGAAACATTAAAATTTTTCGGAAGCTTTTCAATCCATCGAGAATTGAGATTTTCTATAGGTACGCCTTTTCTTTTAATACCTTTTATTACAAATAAAAGAAAACAATTTAAATAGACATAGAGCATTATTTCTAGATATCTGGACATAATAATGAAAAAGATGCATTCCAGAACACACCCCAGTACCAACATTTCCGAAACAAATATTTGTTTCCACTTTAATCAAGCGCCATCTACATCTCAATATATCAACAATTTATATTCATTTTTATGTTCACTCTGATTACTGACCTAATTATATTCACTCTTGATGTTTTTATTGTTTTGCATGTAAAATTTTGCTAACTTGGTTATTCACTTTTTCAAAAAACACGACTATTATTGGATGAAAACGGTAGAGCCATCCATTCCGACAGTGACAAAAGGTTTGTTCATCTTATGGATTGGAGTGGAAACTGATCAGGTAAGCTGTGGAGAAGAAATCGCAAATGAAATGTTTTTGGTAAGGAATGTTCCACGTATGTTCCTTACAGTTGAAACCATTTATCCAAGTAATAGTAAACCGTTTGTCAGACCCAGTTGTTGTTGTTGTTTTATGGTTTTTGTAACAAAACAAAAGTTAAATTTAGTTGTAATATAATCTGAAATTACCTTAACTTAAAACCTACCAACGTTCTCGAATCGGCTGGTAAAAGTCCGCGCATCCTTGCAATAATAGCCGAGCTTGTCGGCGGAATATTATCAAGTCTTGCTTTAATTCCCTGTCGAGGAAATTTACTTAGTGCAGTGCTCAGCGATTCTAACTGGAACATATTCGAAATATGTGTCAGGCCATAGTCAATGTAGAAAATATCAAATTCATCTTCTTTTAGTTGTTGATTATTTGGATTAGCCAATACTCAACGATTGCACCGATTTGTGGTTTTATCACAAATTAAAAACATAGTCGAGGTTTGAATTTCAGCTATGGTCACTTTATGCTGGTCTTTCTTGAATTATTTAGACTCTATAAGTTGATTTATGAGTTTCTAAATAAAGAAGAAAAAGTAATCATTATGAATGTTATTTTGGAACAGAAGAAGTTTATATAGATACAAACCTGAACATATTGCAACTCACAGTTCCTGAGTTGTTAGACCAGTTCGTTTAATTTCCGGTGGGGGAGTATAATCACAGATTTGATGCAGAACCAAGGGATTTAAATTAACATCCTCCTGCGATGATGTATCATACAGGACAACCTGTATATTAATTATACTACCCTCTGCGTTGCCGGCTAAGTAGACGTAGTCCTTCGTTAAAATTTCTCCTACCACACTCTTGCTAGCCAGCATTTCGTCCAAGTGTCGCTTGGCGTTTGGATTGCCAGCAAAGTCTTCCAAACCGAACAAACTAAACGAAATTGCTTGTGGGCAAGTTTCAAGAACTTCTTTTCACATATGTACAATTGACTGACCGGCACCGTCTTCATCACCGAAATCAATAAAGAAGCACTGCCCAATGGCATTTAATTTATCTACTTTATCCAAACGCACACGATGCCAACATTCTGCAATGCAAACCAAATAAATCTGTTTGCAAGCTACCGATACTGGACGAGTCTTTTCAGTCAACATGTGCAAATCGATTTCATTCATGAGATTATCAAACTCTTCGCTGTATTCCTTGCCAAAAAGACGAGCCCAAATTTCAGTTGTCGTAACACAATGAGTAATGTAAAGATTCCAATACTTTTCGGCATACTGGCACAAGAGAATTTAGCCAAATTTTCGTTTGGATACTCATTGGGATACGTAGAGTAAATACTTTCATGGACATGTGGAACAACTTGGAGAATTTCGATTTGAAGAAAGTGTATTCAGGTTGCGCACACCGCCTTACAACACAATATTCTGAAAGTGTTGTTACAGGATCAAGTTTCGGATTGAATTGGACAACTTTTTGTGGAATTATTTGCTAAGAAAGAGAAATATGTATGTGATTTAAAACATTATCAAATGCGAGAATATGAAAATAATCAAACTTACTTGGGTCTCTTGGGTTGTATTCTTTATCACATTTGATTTTCGGTCGCCAAATGGACTCGGTACCTCCGAACCAGCAGCCGATAAAGCTGGCGAGGAATCTGGTGTATTTCCTGCAGGAACGCGCGGCCCTATCGTAACAATATGCTGTTGCTGCTGCTTGTTTTGGTAATTGGAGACAGATGTTTGCTTTTGTTGCTGTTGTTGTTGAATTTGATATCTTTTTTGTTGATGAACCTGTTGAATTGGTTGAATAATAAATTAATAAAAACAATTTGCAAAAATATTAAAGCAAAATACACAAAATACAAACCTCAGTAAGTCTGTCATTTTTGACAAATAACAAAAAGTCCATTAGTTGTTTTTGTAGTCCAATCTGACATTTAGTTTTTTTTTTCACAACTTACATGTACACACCGATAGGAGAAAAACTTCCAATAAAATTTGCGGGTTTAAGAAGCAAGAGGGGTACCGGTCGGTTCTCTAGGTAAGTCTTTTCTCTATGCTTCACACATTGAATAAGAAATAGAGGAAGAGGCTTTTGGCACATATACAGTGTACGTGAGTGAAGTATTAAAATTAAAAAAAAAAAAAAAAAGTGAACCCTATCTGTCATTTTGCCTTGCTGAGAGTTAGTGTTGTGAAGTAGAAAGATTTTAAAAAAGTGAAAAACGTACTACAAAACTTATAAAAAAGTGAAATAAAAACCAATTTGTGTTGAAAATTAAGGCATATTATTATTAAAATATAAATCAAAATGAGGTGCTGCGTGAAAAGTTGTAAAAACTTGTATAACCGGAAAAACAAAAAGTTTTCATTTCACAAGTAAGTCTTGGCTCATATTCCACAAATAGTAACTTAAAGTGATGTTATTTTGGTAAATACGTTATCTTAGAATACTTTTATATTGTTATTTCATGGTATTTTAAGATAAAAATAGTAATATTGTTCAAAATAAAAATATACTTTAATCATGTTGCACAAATGAACTTGTAATGTCAAATTAGAAATTTTAGTACAGGGACGGATAGGTTTTTGTTGGTGATGGCAAGGCGCTAAGAAACGTTAAGCGCCCGTAGTGCAGTTTTTTTTCCGCGGTTTAGTTTTGGAAATATACTACGTATTTTCAATATTTCTGCGATTGTCCATGTCTATCGTGTCGGTTTTGTATCTTCGTCAAGAAGTATTTGTGTCCAGTTGTGATGATTTTAATTAAGTAAAAAAAGCTCTACTACTTTAATAATCTTCAAGATTTCCGAAAGATGAATGGAAAGCACTAAAGTGGATGGAAATTCTTGAGTTGGATGAAATCAAGTATTCATACCTTGTCTGTTCAAGTCACTTCCGTGAATGTGACTTCATAAAATCTGTTTTCAGGTTCCTGTAAGAGGTAGGTTTAATTTTATTACTTCAAGTGTACTTTATTCGATATTATAATCCAGCCAGAAATAAATCAAAAAAAAACTCATACAATTATTTATTTGATCGAATAAATTTAACCAAATTAAAAAAGTTTTTTTTCTTTTAAGGCTTACAGTAATAGCTATGCTCCTTTGTATGTGAATAAGTACTTCTGAGAAAATGGAAATCATATTCCAGTATTTCTAGCTACACATATTTTTACTAAACCACCCAAAAAAAATTTAGCAAAATATTCCTTTCGGCGCCCCAGCAAATAGCCGTCTACCTTCACTCCAACCCTGTGCCAATGCATTTGTGTTTGTGTAACTCACACAATTATGAAAACTACTTCACTTTTTTCTCGATATGCCTCTTCCTGTACTTCTTATTCAATGACTACCAGTTACTAGTTAGCAGAGTTGCCATATTGGGCTATTTGTCGTAAATTGGGCTATCTTTTTTGTAAATTGCCGAGAACAATCTGAAAATAGTAGCCCAATTACGCTTTGGGCTATAAATCGTTAAGGGTCTACGATTTTGGGCGATATTTTTTCTTAGCACACTTTTATTTAAATTCATGATATCTGAAACAGTGAACTGGTTTTCCAGAAGTACAGTGAGGCGGTGTAAATATAAAACTATCTATAAATTATTAAATAATGATGATGACCCACTAAAACTCACAAAAATTAGTCAAACGCGCTGGCTCTCAAGATACGAATGTGTGAATAAAATTTGTAATCAGTACTTAGAGCTTAAGTGTCACTTTGGAATAGCTAGTTTATCTGAAAAATGTCATACTACAAGGCTTCTTTCTGACTTGTACAAAAATGACTTCAATCATCTCCTTTTGATTGCATTAACACCTTTATTAAAACAAATTTCAGATTTAAATAAGTTATTTCAAAGTTCAAACCTTGACTTTTGCCGAGCCCAAGATGATACAAATCTTCTCATTACTTTAATGTCAAAAGTAATACTGAAAAGCGAATATATTTCTTCATTGGCGTTACCATCATCTCAAGAATATGATATTTTCAAAACTTTCAGTTATTTACAAAATGAAAATAATTTGAAAAATTTAGATGAAATTCAGCTAAATTATGAGTTTTGCGAAATGGAAAAAAGTTACCCAAACAGCATTATATTAAGTGTAAAAGCTTCCATTAAATTATTCATAAAAACATTTCTACATGAAATAGAAAAACGAATTCCAGAAAACTATACAATTTTTAAGAAAATTCGACACTTTCGACCAACTGTATGCCTAAACCATTTCCGTCCAGATTTTAAGGACTTGCCTTTAGAAATAATTCCAAAAAAAAAAGACGATGGAATATATAGAAATTTGGAGGAGCAATGGAATAAACTTCCTCTTTTTGATTGGGGTATGGTGTTTCCATCGGAAATCCCAACATGTATGGAAGCATTTTGGATACATTTGGCTACAAAGTACAAAGGTACAAAATATAATAATAATTCAAGCGAATTAGTTTTCAAGGACTTGGCCAATTTTGTTATTCAATTACTTACCTTACCTGTAAGCAACGCGGTAGTGGAAAGGACATTTTCTTTTATGAATTGTGTTAAGACAAAGCCCCGAAATCGTTTGACAACAGCATCTCTTGATGCAATCATGCGCTTGCGTATTGATGCAACCGTAAAAAAACTCTGTTGCAAAGATTTCTCACCTACATTCGATATGCTTAGCAAATTTACCTATGCAATGTACCGATGTAATAATGATGGTGAAGCTGATGACAATAATACCAGTGAAAGTGATGACAATTGACAATGTAAAAAAAATAGTATTATTTTAAAAGATATGTTTTTTTTTGTTTTTCTGTTTTTTGTTTTAAATAAAACATATAAAAATGAAATTCGTTTAATTATTTTGGGCTACTTCTTGGGCTACATTATGGGCACCGATATTGGGCTACAAGAATTTGGAATTTGGGCTATCAAAGCATTTCAAGATATGGCAACCCTGCGTAGTTAGTAGTGTTGTTTTCCGTGTCTTGGGTCGTCGTCGTCGATACGCAGCCGCTTCTTTTTTTTTTATTTACACTTGCTTTTTTTTGTAAAAGAACTGTTTATTTATAAATAGGTGTTTTATACGTGCTAGAGGAAAAAAAGGTGTTTTTTTTCGTGAAATAGTATGTCCCTCAAGTTAGCAGACAAAGGCCAGCAGAACAAACTTTTTTTGATGGCATTAATTAGTGCTTTTAAGTGTTACAAAAAAAATTTGTGCTCCAATAGTTTTGGAAAAAATTAATGTTAATTGAGTTCAAGTAAGCAGAACAATTTTCAAAAAATCGTACAAACCAACGGAAAAAAAAATATTTTTTCCAGTATTTAGAAGCTATTTATGTAAATGCTCTACGAATAAAAAACAAATATTTTGCCATATAAAAATTAATTTCTTTCATGTTCTGCTAACTTTAATTCCATTTTTCTCAAAAATCATTAGAGTTGACTCAAATCTTTTTGATTAGTTAATAGATCACCTAGCACGAATTAAATGCTCCATTTTCAGAACTATTTTACAAGATTTGATGAAAAACAAAAAACAAAAATTTATTTGCATAGATATCATCCATGTTCTGCTAACTTTAATTCCATTTTTCTCAAAAACCATTAGAGTTGACTCAAATCTTTTTGATTAGTTAATAGATCACCTAGCACGAATTAAATGCTCCATTTTCGGAACTATTTTCCAAGATTTGATGAAAAACAAACTATCATAACCATAAAAACAACCTTTGTATATGAAAACTATAGTACTATCATGGCGAGTTTTTGTTAGGGTTGCAGAGGTCCTGGTGGTGGCGCTGCAAAATGTGAGGTGTAAAATTCGATTTGGGGAGTCTTTAAGCGTCGAAAATTGGTGGTAGGGGGAAGAGTAGACTATTTTTTGGATTATTGCATCCAAAAAATAATAATAAATATCATTTAAAACCTCCATAAGCTCTCCGCAAAAAAAAAAGAGTAAGGGTTGCATAGGTAAATTAGATGTCGCCCCATTCGACTTCCACCATGATAGTACTATAGTTTTCATATACAAAGAAACAACTGAAGACAATATTTTTCATACATATATGACCATGAGAACCACGCTTAAGAGGCCTCCACCCATAATTTTGAAAAAAAAACGAGAAATTGCACTAACAAAGGCGAGTAGTGTGAAGTGTGTAGTTGATGTATTACCAAAATTTAAATTGTGTATTCAAGAATGCTTTTTTAGCTTGAAATCGCTCGAAGCTTTTTATTAAAAAACTGCTCTGGAAAAGGTGAGTAGAACGTGAAACTGAAGTAAAAATCTGATTTTCTATAAATATAGTTTTAAAGGCAATGAATATACCTTGCAATCGCTCGGCGTAGATTTTTAAATTTTCATATATGTAAACTTTTTGAATGAATCGGCCTTGAAAGTTCATAAAATTTCGCATATTCTAATGCTTTTTTTTTACCTTTAGTTATTTTCAAATTACAAATTACAAATATCACATAAATTTCCCAATATGACATACATGTTTTCTTCAACTGATTGACAAAAAAAATATTCAAAAAGTCGCTAGTTTTTTAAAAATATAACATTTTATAAGAGCCTTTTTTTCACTTTTCTCCCTTCAAAATATCGTTTTTCGATGATCATACTAATTTTTAGTTTATCTATTTCCCACAAGATGGTTTGATTTCAAAAATGCATTTGAATAAGTAAAATAAATACATATGTAGAGGATAGTATTATAGGAGTAGGAGAAGCTTTGTATATGAAAACTATAGTACTATCATGGCGAGTTTTTTTTAGGGTTGCAGAGGTCCTGGTGGTGGCGCTGCAAAATGTGAGGTGTAAAATTCGATTTGGGGAGTCTTTAAGCGTCGAAAATTGGTGGTAGGGGCAAGAGTAGACTATTTTTTGGATTATTGCATCCAAAAAATATCAATAAATATCATTTAAAACCTCCATAAGCTCTCCGCAAAAAAAAAAGAGTAAGGGTTGCATAGGTAAATTAGATGTCGCCCCATTCGACTTCCACCATGATAGTACTATAGTTTTCATATACAAAGGGAGAAGTGATTGGGTATTTTTTGCATAACTGGTTTTAGGGTTGTAGATATGAAGAGATCAACAACCTCAGAATTTTAGCATCAAATTTGATATAATATGAGATTTTATTAGCGATTCAAATGCAATTGTTTTGTATTTTTGTATTTTTTGTATTTGTATAGTCTTTATTTAATTATATAGAAGAAATTACAGTAATTACTTATAGCTAGCAATTATGATAACAAAATTAAATAAATTAGTGACATTTTTTGTTTTGAAAAAAAAAACAGAATCAAATGTCACATCAATGAAAATTAAAAACTTCAGTGAAAAACAAAAATTAAGTATTAAGTGGGCGAACTTTTACATTTTTTAATGACTTAAACTCTAATATTCTAATATAATTTTTTTATTTAATAATAATTTAATTTTTAATTTTTTAATTAATAATTTTTTTTTTTTTTTTTTTTTTTTTGTACTTTAAAGAAATTATGTACATAAATCACTTCATTTATTTGAAAATTCAAGACAAGAAGATGTAGTGAACTATAAACCAATCAAAAACTATTTATATAAAAAGAAAAATATCAGTGATGATGCTGTATTCTCGATTAAGTGAACTAGATTAACAATTAAATAATTAATGGCAGCATAACTTTAATTTGCTCGTGATTAAATTCAAAAAGCCAAATTTTTACTTTTCTTAAGAATGTATGTATGTATGATGAATAGGCAGAGTTTACATAAAAGAAGTGGTTGTTAGAAAATATAAGAAATGAAGAACTATTCAGGTTGATGGTATGTTATATTTGTGTGGCCTGTTGTATTTGCAATTGTTTACAATTACATATGTACATACATATGTACCTATTGTTATTGGTTTTTCTTCGCGTTGATGCTGTATTGTAATAATAAGGACACCCAAGGAAAATTAATAATTTATAAAATAATCTATATTTTTATCAAAAAAATAAAAAATTTATATAATTTAAATGAAAAAAAAAATAATATTATAAAACGCATAAGAATATATAAATATATAAATTATACGAATTTGAAAGGAAATATAAGGAACTTCAGTATAAATAATTTGTTAATAATTGCTTTTTATTTTATCTCAAAACAACCAATTTTCACATATGTAGATATAGTTTTTTTTTTTTAAATACTCAAAAAAGGCGAACAAAATCGTTCCCTATTTTTATTTTGTCTAGAGTATAATCTGAATCTCAAACAATGACAAAATATAAAATTCTTTTCTTAGCAACTATACAAATTGGAATTAGATAGTGTAAATACAAAATACACCAATTTCAAGATTTTCGTTGGGTAGGTCAGTTAACTTGTTCAACCGGCTTTTCTTTTCTTTTCTTTTATTGTATTATTATGAATACAAAAAAGCAACAACATTGCAATACATCTAAGTAACCTGTTTTCTATATCAAAAGTGGCCCAACTGGCTATTCTTATTAGTTATGAATGAAAAAAATAATATACAAAATACACAATACATATACACACACACTTACAAGCCTCTCATTTCTATACCCGCTTCATGTAAAGAAATCAGATTTTTTTTTGTTTTTGGTTTGTGTCTAATTTTCTATTTATAATCTTTCGAAATTAATTTGTAATGAAGGTTTTTTATATAGCTATCGTTTTTTTTTAATCTGTGATATTATTATTGTATAAATGTTATAATATTCTTCAGTAGTAAGGTAGAAAATACCATTTCTCTGTAAATTTTGCAATCGAATAATACGAAAAAAATTTATGTAAATTCAGCTGCAATAAAGATTCTATAAAAAAAAATTCGAAATTTGATGATTCGAAATTAAAATTATCTTCGAATCTGTCGTGACAAATTTGTCATTGTCATACTATGACAATTATTGTCACTTGTCTATTTTTATGATCCAAGAAATTGTCAGACAAATGCGACAAATTTGTAGAATTGTCACTTGTCCATTTTTATGATCCAAGCAATTGTCAGACAAATGCGACAAATTTGTAGAATTGTCACTTGTCTATTTTTATGATCCAAGCAATTGTCAGACAAATGCGACAAATTTGTAGAATTTTCAATATGTCGTGACAACTTGACAATTGTCATACTGTGACAAATTTGTCGTTACGTTAGAACACAATAGATTAAGGTACATAGAAAAAAAGGACCACCTAAAACCAAGAAGTTTGGCTTATTGAACATGCGCATTAAAAATCTTATTAAAATGAATGCATAATAAAATATTTTTATAGCATACATTTTTCATTAAATTGAAAGTCACTTAATGCTATAAAATCATTGTTAATTCTTTCTTTAAAAATTCGAGGGCGTAAAATACGGTATTCCACTTGAATATCTTCATCACTTTCACTCGAAAAAATAATATTTAATATGTTGAATGATACTAGTCACTTCTCTATCTAAACTTGACCGAAGCTCATTTGCCTGTCACAATTGTCAATGACATATTGACAAATTTGTAATTTACATATTTTTTCCTGTCCCATAAAAGAATTGTCACGACAAATATGTCAGAAAATTCGTGACAATTCTCGGAAAATTCTTGACAATTCATTGTCATGACAATTTGATTATGATCCAGAAACTTGACAATTGTCACAAATTTTCCGACAATTCTACAAATTTGTCAAATTATTTATGGGACAGAAAATTGACAATTGTAGAATTGTCACTTGACAAATTGTCAGGTGACAAATTGTCACCTGTCAATGTTTATGAAATAGGGCCTAGGTCTTATATATAATGAAAGTTGGTTTGAAAACTACACCAAGATTGAGTTTCCTATAGAGAGCAAATGGTTACTCTCACTCACTTCTCTCATTCTCTGGATAGAGAAAGAAATCACGCTGAAATCGAGGGATTGTTTTTTGGTTGGTTTTCGCACTCGAGGAGGAGGAGGAGGAGTACTCGCAAAATTTCTTCTAAGGAATATCGCAAGTATTTTTTTTCTGTGTTGCGTAAACTCCTTTTTTTTATATTATATTTCTTGTTTGGTGTTTTTTATTTTATTTATTTATTTTATTTCTTTTACTTACTTTTTTTATTTTCAACTGGCTGTAATCGGCGCGCGTTGCTACGCCACCTGATGTCAATGAGAATATTATACAAACCTTCTCCGTGGAAATATACTTATATATGTACCGATTTTGATAATAATCGGTCCAGGTAGTTTTTGAGTTCACCGATGACATACAGACAAACATTCATTTTTATATAATATTGGTTTTTTCGTCGACATTTTGTTTTGTTTTTTCTTTCTCTTTTTTCTTGTGTGCAGTGATATAATTCTCTTGTGTCATTGCAATCACTTGAGAGTTTTATCGCTAGCTATTTTTTTTTTTTTTTTTTTTTTTTTAGGGGCAGTTTTATTTCGAGAGTGTTTCCTTTTTTAAAGCAAGTTAATCTTGTTGATTTTCAAAGAGTTTGAGTCAAAGTTAGTTTTGGTAGAAAATAGGTGTGACCATCCAAACTTTTTAAACTTAATATTTGAATTTAATAGGAAATATTTTTGTGTTGTTTTCTTAATTTTTATTTATTTAATTCATAAAATAAAATATTTTTTAACTATTAATTATTTTTTTGTAAATCATTTTATTTTATAAGTTAAAAATGAATATTGGTAGGTTAGGACGAACTGGCCTATGAGATGAAGGTCAGGGGTTTGAAAGTAGGGACAGTTGAGGAGATGCGAGAGGCATTATGGTCATCGAGGTTACTCTGTAAGAGGAACTCGATGTAGGTTAGTTCAGTTTATCACTTTACTTATGAAGAAGACGCAGAAGCAGAAGAAGCTAAGATTGAGGATTAGGATTAGGGTCCTTCTTAAAGTACTTCCGAAGAATCCAAAGTCGTCGGAGTACGTTACGATAGTGACAAAAATTGAGTAGTGTATAGGCAGGTTAGCTTGGACATTGTGAGGCCGAAGATAAAGTTAGTTCACTTCGGAACAAGGTTTTATGTTTGTTAGGGGATATCACTGGAGATAGTGAGAATAGTGATAGCGAAGAATAGCTTAATAAGGAAAAGACTCCAATTAAATTTAAACCCAACTTCAGACACAAGTTGGTCAGACCCTAGGTGTTAGTTCGCGGTCTTAGGGCCTACTACAGTAGCGTTGGCTGAACCAAGGGTTGGTGTCAGTAGTAAAGAACATTTGGATTTGCGTTCCGTCGGAATGTAGGCTTGATAGGGTCGATGGTTTTTGTGAACAAATGGTTGTTCAGCAAAAACACATCGAACATATAGTAAGTGGGGGATAAAGTTTACTGGTGACTCAAGTAGAGCATCAGTGAAGGCGGTTAACGAACTTGCCTTCTTAGCTAGGAATTTGGATACCTTTAAAGTAAATGTTGATAGTCTTACCCCGTCTTGTGGAGGCAAAATTTTGTTGGCACCGGAGTGCGGTTATCAACCTAGTTCGTCTACACAAAACCGAGTAGCGGATGTTGTACGCTTTTTTTCTATAATCGCACAAAGCACAATTTTTTCTAGCTTGATTTTCAGGATTCACCGGAGCACAGGGCAAAGTGTCACATAGAATGACATCAATATTCATTTTTAGGCATCGCCTCAAAGTTGGTACTTCGCGACGATGACGCAACCAGGGGCCAGTTTCACAGAACATACAATGTATGAAGTTTATGTTTTTCGAATTAGCCTCATATGATGCACAGTGCAAATTTGCAATAAAAAACTAAACTATGCGCATAAACAGGAATCAAAAAATGCTTGAAAAATATAAAATTTACACTGAGGTGCCTGTTGTCAATTTTGGCAATCATACATTGTATTATGTAAAATATGTGAAATAGGCCCCAGGGCTCAATCAACTTGTTTAATATCTCTTTCATAAATGCTCGTCTTGTCAATGGTTTTTGGTTATTACGGTTGGTATTATGTTCGTGGATGACAAAAGAGTTGAATATACACATGTTCAATATGCCATAAAAGTAGCACAGTGGCCATTTTTGCTATAATTAACTGTAACACTATTCATAAACATACGTACCCCTTACACTTAAAATATCGAATACTCAACGTCTGTTCACCAACGAAACTTCCGCAACCATAAGCTCTATTGGTTTTAGGAAGGTACTAAATATAAGGAACTTCAGTATAAATAATTTGTTAATAATTGCTTTTTATTTTATCTCAAAACAACCAATTTTCACATAGATATAGTTTTTTTTTTTTTAATACTCAAAAAAGGCGAACAAAATCGTTCCCTATTTTTATTTTGTCTAGAGTATAATCTGAATCTCAAACAATGACAAAATATAAAATTCTTTTCTTAGCAACTATACATATTGGAATTAGATAGTGTAAATACAAAATACACCAATTTCAAGATTTTCGTTGGGTAGGTCAGTTAACTTGTTCAACCGGCTTTTCTTTTCTTTTATTGTATTATTATGAATACAAAAAAGCAACAACATTGCAATACATCTAAGTAACCTGTTTTCTATATCAAAAGTGGCCCAACTGGCTATTCTTATTAGTTATGAATGAAAAAAATAATATACAAAATACACAATACATATACACACACACTTACAAGCCTCTCATTTCTATACCCGCTTCATGTAAAGAAATCAGATTTTTTTTTGTTTTTGGTTTGTGTCTAATTTTCTATTTATAATCTTTCGAAATTAATTTGTAATGAAGGTTTTTTATATAGCTATCGTTTTTTTTTAATCTGTGATATTATTATTGTATAAATGTTATAATATTCTTCAGTAGTAAGGTAGAAAATACCATTTCTCTGTAAATTTTGCAATCGAATAATACGAAAAAAATTTATGTAAATTCAGCTGCAATAAAGATTCTATAAAAAAAAATTCGAAATTTGATGATTCGAAATTAAAATTATCTTCGAATCTGTCGTGACAAATTTGTCATTGTCATACTATGACAATTATTGTCACTTGTCTATTTTTATGATCCAAGCAATTGTCAGACAAATGCGACAAATTTGTAGAATTTTCAATATGTCGTGACAACTTGACAATTGTCATACTGTGACAAATTTGTCGTTACGTTAGAACACAATAGATTAAGGTACATAGAAAAAAAGGACCACCTAAAACCAAGAAGTTTGGCTTATTGAACATGCGCATTAAAAATCTTATTAAAATGAATGCATAATAAAATATTTTTATAGCATACATTTTTCATTAAATTGAAAGTCACTTAATGCTATAAAATCATTGTTAATTCTTTCTTTAAAAATTCGAGGGCGTAAAATACGGTATTCCACTTGAATATCTTCATCACTTTCACTCGAAAAAATAATATTTAATATGTTGAATGATACTAGTCACTTCTCTATCTAAACTTGACCGAAGCTCATTTGCCTGTCACAATTGTCAATGACATATTGACAAATTTGTAATTTACATATTTTTTCCTGTCCCATAAAAGAATTGTCACGACAAATATGTCAGAAAATTCGTGACAATTCTCGGAAAATTCTTGACAATTCATTGTCATGACAATTTGATTATGATCCAGAAACTTGACAATTGTCACAAATTTTCCGACAATTCTACAAATTTGTCAAATTATTTATGGGACAGAAAATTGACAATTGTAGAATTGTCACTTGACAAATTGTCACCTGTCAATGTTTATGAAATAGGGCCTAGGTCTTATATATAATGAAAGTTGGTTTGAAAACTACACCAAGATTGAGTTTCCTATAGAGAGCAAATGGTTACTCTCACTCACTTCTCTCATTCTCTGGATAGAGAAAGAAATCACGCTGAAATCGAGGGATTGTTTTTTGGTTGGTTTTCGCACTCGAGGAGGAGGAGGAGGAGTACTCGCAAAATTTCTTCTAAGGAATATCGCAAGTATTTTTTTTCTGTGTTGCGTAAACTCCTTTTTTTTATATTATATTTCTTGTTTGGTGTTTTTTATTTTATTTATTTATTTTATTTCTTTTACTTACTTTTTTTATTTTCAACTGGCTGTAATCGGCGCGCGTTGCTACGCCACCTGATGTCAATGAGAATATTATACAAACCTTCTCCGTGGAAATATACTTATATATGTACCGATTTTGATAATAATCGGTCCAGGTAGTTTTTGAGTTCACCGATGACATACAGAACTTGCCTTCTTAGCTAGGAATTTGGATACCTTTAAAGTAAATGTTGATAGTCTTACCCCGTCTTGTAGAGGCAAAATTTTGTTGGCACCGGAGTGCGGTTATCAACCTAGTTCGTCTACACAAAACCGAGTAGCGGATGTTGTACGCTTTTTTTCTATAATCGCACAAAGCACAATTTTTTCTAGCTTGATTTTCAGGATTCACCGGAGCACAGGGCAAAGTGTCACATAGAATGACATCAATATTCATTTTTAGGCATCGCCTCAAAGTTGGTACTTCGCGACGATGACGCAACCAGGGGCCAGTTTCACAGAACATACAATGTATGAAGTTTATGTTTTTCGAATTAGCCTCATATGATGCACAGTGCAAATTTGCAATAAAAAACTAAACTATGCGCATAAACAGGAATCAAAAAATGCTTAAAAAATATAAAATTTACACTGAGGTGCCTGTTGTCAATTTTGGCAATCATACATTGTATTATGTAAAATATGTGAAATAGGCCCCAGGGCTCAATCAACTTGTTTAATATCTCTTTCATAAATGCTCGTCTTGTCAATGGTTTTTGGTTATTACGGTTGGTATTATGTTCGTGGATGACAAAAGAGTTGAATATACACATGTTCAATATGCCATAAAAGTAGCACAGTGGCCATTTTTGCTATAATTAACTGTAACACTATTCATAAACATACGTACCCCTTACACTTAAAATATCGAATACTCAACGTCTGTTCACCAACGAAACTTCCGCAACCATAAGCTCTATTGGTTTTAGGAAGGTACTAAGATGCACGTGTTTGTATCTCTTGCACATCGCAAGCTATGATCAATTTTTGAACTGAGAGGGTCTTTGAGACCCATGTTGAGACCCCGGGAGCCGATGGCATACCAGCCGAATTATTCCACCACGGCGGGCCAGCCTTACGTCAAGCCATTCATGATATTCTAGTGCACGTATGGAAGCAGGAAGTAATGTCAGAAGACTGGCGAAAAGGTATAACTTGCCCCATACACAAGAAGGGAGATGTCACAACGTGCAGCAATTATTGTTAAGTACCGCCCATAAGATACTCTCCTCTATCCCACAAGAACGGCTAGCCCAATACGCTAAAACCATAATCGGACAATATCATTGTGGTTTCATTCCAGGCAAATCAACAACTGTTCAGACCTTTACTCTTAGGCAGGCGATGGAAAAATGTCTTGAATTTAACATTCCAACATACGCCTATGATAGCATAGCCAGGGTAGAACTTCACAAAGCCATGAGAGAATTCGGCATCCCAAATAAATTGACACGACTTTGTAGGTTGACCATGACCAACGTAACAAGCCAAGTAAAAGTAGCCGGATTGCTATCCAAACCAATCAACATCTATAATGGACTCCGACAAGGGGATGGTTTAGACTGCCTCCTCTTCTTGGAGAAAGCAATCCGTGGCTCTGGCACGGCAACAAGAGGGACCATCGGCAACAGGTCCAGCCAGATACTGGCTTAGGCTAGGTTAGGTTATAGGGGGTGATGATTCGGCAAGCCGAATCACCTCACTCGGATCTCAATCGATCCATTGCGCTCCCCAGTGTATATGAAAAAGAAAGGAAAAGGAAAGGTTAAGGAAAAGAGTAAGTGGAAGATTAAGGGGTGCCTCCCTGAACCATCCCGAATTCTGAATAAATTTCAGGATGTTTCTCAGTGGCAGAGACGAGATGTCGCCCAGTTCGTCGAAAAAATATTCTCCGAGGGCTATATGTCTTGTTCTAGCTAGGCTAGGGCATTCGCAAAGGAAGTGAAATGAGTCCTCCTCCGCCTCTTCATCTTGACACCCTCTGCACAGATCAGATGCAATGATGCCTATTCTGTTTAAGTGGGTTCCCATTGAGTTGTGACCAGTAAGGATTCCAGCCAATAGGGATAGTTGAGGCCTACTTAGCGAGAGTAAGTAGTCAGTTTTTTTCCTTGAAATATCTGGCCAAAGACTTCTCGAAACCCGACACGTGTCAATCTGTGACCACCTGTCATTGGCGGCATCGAGGAAGCTCTGATGAATTCTACTCTTTTCGAGCGCCAGTGGCATAAGTACTGACGATTCAGTTTGGCTCGGATCAGTGGATGACCCGTATTTCGCCAATTCGTCTGCCTTTTCATTCCCATGTATATCATAGTGTCCTGGGACCCAACGTAGGGTAACTGTGTTTGTTGCGCTAAGTAATCTCAACTCTTCGCGACAACATTCCACCAGTTTTGACTTTGTGACAACTGAGTAAATTGCTTTTATGGCCGCCTACTGTCTATGAAAATGTCAATGTTCTTGTTAGCTAGTTTACAAGTGGCAAGATGCTTTGCTGCCTCATAAACTGCATAAACCTCCGCTTGGAAGACACTGCAGAAGTTCGGAAGCTTTATCGATCTATTCAAAGGTGGGTTTTCTGAAAAGATGCCTGACCCTACCCCCTCGCCCGTCTTGGAACCGTCCGTGAAAACCGATACATGATTTGTATTTATGACCCGGTTTTCTGTCCAGAGATCCCTTGTAGGGATATCCATTAAGGCCACCGGATTGAAATCAATGTGTGGTATCATATAGTCTGTTTGAATGTCTATATCTGTAAAACTCATAATCGTTCTATGACCAAAAAGGCCCCTTTTCCAGTAATTGCACTGTCTTAGTCGCAAAGCACTATTGGCCGCCATGTCCTTTGTGAAAAGATCGATTGGGGCAAGTGAAAGAAAAGTTTCCAGGGCTGCGGTCGGTGTAGTTCTCATGGCACTGGTTATGCCAATACACGCTAGTCTTTGAATTTTGGTCATGGTTTTGAGATTGGTTGCCTTTTCTAAGGCTGGCCACCAAACCAGACATGCGTATGTCAAGATAGGCCTTATTATGGCTGTATACATCCAATGGATGGTTTTGGGGCTGGGACCCCATCTCTTTCCAAAAATTTTGCTACAAGTATAGAATGCTATAGACGCTTTCTTCTCTCTTTCTTTAATGTTTTCTTTCCAGTTAAGTTTACGATCAATTACTAGACCAAGATATTTTGCCGTACCTGTGATATGTAACGGAGTCCCATTTATGGTGGGAGGGATTATATTTGGAATGTTTCGTTTTCTCGTAAATAAAACCAGTTCTGTCTTGAGTGGGTTGACATTAAGTCCACAGCTACTGGCCCAATTACTGAGCTCGTTAAGGGATGTTTGTAGTAGCTCGCACAAGGTGGGGACAAATTTTCCTGAGACCATGATCACGATGTCATCCGCGTATGCAATGACTTTGACACCATTTACATCAAGTTTAACCAAAATATGATTAACGACCAAAAGCCAAAGCAGGGGTGACAAGACCCCCCCTTGTGGAGCACCCCTACACGTCCTTACTTTTAGCTTGCTGTCACCCATTTCTGCGTTTACGAGTCTTGTTTGAAGCATTGAGTCAATCCAGTTTGACAGCATCGGGTCGATGCCTATAGAATCAAGGGCTTGCCGAATTGCGGAATTTTCGACATTATTGAAGGCCCCTTCTATGTCAAGGAATGCTCCCAGAGTAAATTCTTTGCAATGGATTGACTTCTCAATCGTGCCGACCACCTCATGAAGAGCTGTCTCAACAGATTTGCCCTTCATATATGCATGTTGGGCCTGTGAGAGAACTCCATCATTTAGTTTTTGGCGAATGTGCGTTTCTATCAATCTTTCTAAGGCCTTGAGAAGAAAGGAAGATAGGCTTATTGGCCTGAAGTCTTTCGGTTCAGTGTGAGTGGGCTTGCCAGCTTTCGGAATGAAAATGACATTGACTTCTCTCCAACTAGAGGGAATATAAGTGAAGTTTAAACAACCTCTATAAATTTCCACTAGAATTGGAACAATTATGTCTTTAGGGCTTTGTAGCATAATTGGAATTATTCCATCAGGTCCTGCAGACTTGTATGCTGAGAAGGAGTCAATGGCCCAAGCTACCTTTCTGCTATCCACAATAAGATTACCGATATTAGAGTTTTCACTTATGTCCGGGCCTCCATTCCCAGACGATGTGTCGGTGACGCATCCTGGGAAGTGAGTGCTCATTAGTGACTCCAAAGTCTCAGAGCATGAGTCTGTCCAGGTTTTATCAGGCCTTTTTAAGAAGCCTGGAGGATTGTGGAC
This sequence comes from Syrphus vitripennis, assembly GCA_958431115.1. NCBI lineage: Eukaryota > Metazoa > Arthropoda > Insecta > Diptera > Syrphidae > Syrphus > Syrphus vitripennis. The sequence goes on from OY288108.1 coordinate 72,134,399, forward strand.
CTTTGACATAACTTTTCTAAGCCTGGCAGCATCATTTGTGGACACAATATCCGTACAAAATTTGCGCCAGGCTGCTCTTTTTACGTAGGTAGTTCTTTTTTTATATTCATTTTTACTGATCTTAAAAATATCCCAGTCAACTGGGTTGTTACTGTGTTTGGCTCTATTGAAAAGTCTCCTGGAATTTTTCCGCAGAACGGACAGCTCGTTTGACCACCATACGGGGTTGAGCTTGCCTTTTCTTTTGGTTAAAGGGCAGGAGATTTCGTAGGCCTTGAGTATGTCACTCGTAAGTTGATTGACCCGTTTTTCAATGTCTGAGCTGTTCAATATTGGTTGACTATTAAAACGGCCCAAAGATGATGCCAGTGTCATGTTGTAGGCTTCCCAGTTTGTTTTTCTGGGGTTTCTATAGGGCTTAGGATTGTCTATTTTGTACTCTATTTGGAATGATATCATTCTATGGTCTGAGAACGTTACATTACTTGAAACTTTCCACTTACTAATTTCAATGGTATCTGAATTTGTGGAAAGTGTCACATCGAGCACTTCTCTTCTATTCTTGGTAATGAAGGTTGGTTCATTCCCACGGTTAAGGATCAACAAATTGTTCTTAATAATATATTCAAAAAGTGACTCACCTCTTTGGTTTGTATCTGTACTGCCCCATTGCAGATGATGCGCGTTTGCGTCGCAGCCAGCCAGGAGATCCCAGCCGTTCTTACCTGCTGCTGTTACCAGGTCATCAAAGGCTGCTGACGGCGGAGGGCCCGGTTCATCACTTGGCATGTAAACGGAGGCTAGGATCAGGGGCGGGGCCCCTTTTCTTTCGCACTTCACCGTCGTCATATCTGATCTACAGTAGGGAGATAAGAGGAAAAGATTTATGTTTTTTTCCGCCAATATACAAGCACGATAGTTACCTTCTGTAGGCCCTTTTTGAAAGTACAGGATATAGTCATTGGACCTGAGTCCGCAGATATTGCCTCTGTTTATCCATGGCTCCTGTATAAGGGCAATGTCTATGTTGTTCTTTGACATAAACGAGATTAAGGTGGCAGAGGCCAACTTACTGTGCTGCAGATTTATTTGTAGCACATCCATGATTGTGTCTCTTATTTTGTAAGTTGGCTACCGTTACCGGTCGCACCCTTACCTCGTTTAAGCCAATGCATAGCTTATATCCTCTCGATGGAAGTAGGGCCATTGTCTCATAGTTGAGCATGACGATGGCTTCTTGGCCTGTTTTCGTAGGCTCTTCCATCTCCATGACTTGCCAATCCACATTCGGAAAGTCAGGGTTGAGTCTTCGTAAGAAGCCCTCAAGCCTTTCCTTCGTCATACGAGGGCCCGGAATATTTATTCGGACTTTGGGTCTGGTAGGGAGGTCGTTTTTGAAAGCAACTTTTAGTTTTGCCCCCTCAAGTACTTTCATCTCAGTTACTTTTTTCTTGAGCCAGTTAAGGGTATATTCATCGCGGCATGTTAGAATTTTAAACCCCTTAAACGTCGACAGTGGCCCGAATCTTGGCAGCGTGCTGGTAGACGAAAGCACCTCGTCGTTAACACGGTCGAGTAGCTCCTCTTCCACTTGAGCCCACTGCTCATCGCTAAGCCGATTTTCGGAGCTCCCCTCATTGATAACGGCCACCTGAAGGCTCTCTTTTATCACATCAGCCAAAGTACTAGCATTGTCGGTGGTCTTATGCTTTTTATTGGCTGTGATTGGAGGGGGAGTCGAGTCGTTGTGCCTGTTCCTCTTTCTTTGACTACCTGGGCCAGCGTTGACGACCCTTACATGATTTGGACCGCTGAGAGATGATCTTTCCGGTCTCACATGTGGGTTGCTGACTTTCGTCGTTTTGGAAGGTAGGGCACCCTGGTCTTTTTTTCCTTCATTTCTGGGCCTTCTTTCTTCGAGCTTCGGTTTAGCTGCGGGTTTGTCCTTAGTCTCTATCTTTGCTAGAATCTTCTTCGCCCAACTCAGCCGCTTCCAGTCACGGAAACTGAGCTTTTTCGAGTCTGAATGGCCATATCTGCGTACAGCTCTCTTGGCATTCTCGATCCTTTTGAGATCTGGATCAGGATCCCTTTCCTTGTCCTGCTTTTTTGGATGTGCCAGGTTCTCCTTGATCGGTTTTGGCCCATGCGGGCATCGATCTTCGGAAATGGCAGTCAGCAGGGTTTTTGAACACCCTGGACCATCCGCGTAGGCTTCGGTCAGTTGTCCTTTTCCAGACCCTTTGGGAGTTGAGGTTACCTTGGCTGCTGACAGTGTCAGTTTTTTGGCCACAGGTTCGCTTGGAGATGGCTCTATCCTCTGACTGATAGCAGTGTTCTCGGCCACGGTGACGTCTGCGTCTGAGCTGTCTGAGCTGGCGAAGGACTGATAGTCATCCTCAAGGAGTTTATTTTCCTCGTCAGATGTCATCACTCTCTCTCCAGCCCGTACTTCTCCGTCATCAGAGTCAGAGAATACCATGAAGTTCTCAGAAAGGACTTCATCATCTTTCTTGGCACCACCACTACAGACTTGGACTTTCTCTGCCGCTGTCTCTATAATTTCGGTTACTATTGTTGTTGCTTCTGTCGTTTTTATGGTCACTGGCGACTTATCCTCATTCGAGGCCAAGCCATCGCCGACAGCCGTGACTACTGCCGACTTTTGAGTGTATATCCCCACTCGATTTTTGCTCACTATTTCTTTACTTTTTTCCATATTTGCTTTGTCGATTGCATCTCTGTTTTTGAGTCTGCTTAGTTGTCCAACACTGCAGCTGGATTGCTGAAGTATTAAAACGTAAGCCCCCCCACCAACGTCAAGGTGAAACTCTCGGGGGGGAAAAGATACTGGCTTACGCAGACGACATTGACATCATCGGAAGGACCGAACAAGCTGTACACGATTCCTTCATTCAGATCGATCAGGCGGCACAAAATCTGGGGCTGCACATTAGTGAAGGTAAAACAAAGTACATGGTGGCGTCGAATGCGAGAAGAACAGTTGGTCAAACAATCAAGGTAGCGGAGCACGAATTTGAAGTGGTGCAATGCCGATAATAATGTAGAAGAAGAAATACGCGGGCGGCTGCTGCTCAATTCCAACAAAGCCTACTATAGTCTGTCAAAGCTCTTCAAATGCAGAAATCTCACCATAACTTCAAAACTGCTGCTGTACAGGACCATGGTCCTGCCAGTACTCACGTATGGATCCGAGACTGGGTGCTTAGCAAAAGACACTCCGACCTCTTAGCCGCGTTCGAGAGAAATTCATCACCACATCCTCTGCATAAGTCATCCATACTGAGCTTCATCTTCTTCCTATGGTAACCCAGTTGGTTATGCCCTGTGGTAATGCTCACGAGAAGAGAGAGAGAGATTTTTTTCTTAGTCGGTTAATACTATCAGTCCTTTGTTTACTGAAGTTAGGCCAGAGTTTTCTCGTTGTGACACAGGTATCAAGTGAGCTCCATCTTTTGTTTGTCAAAGATAGAATTTTACTCTCGATTGCCTGTATTAGGTTGCAGGGTGGGATCTGTACAGTTGGGTCCGCTTGACTAAGATCAAGTGTTGATCCCATTCTTGCCAATTTATCAGCGCTTTCTTTTCCTAGGACACCTGTGTGACCAGGAACCCAACAGAGCCTTATGTTATGCTGCGTACTAAGCACCTTAAGCTCTTCGCGACAGCAAGCTACAAGCTTCGATTTTACTATAATGGCAGAAATTGCTTTTATGGCCGCTTGGCTGTCAATGAACAAGGTAATATCAGCTCGTGGTATTGCCAACATTGATATTTGATTAGCAGCTCTTGTCACTGCCAGGACCTCAGCTTGGAAGACACTGCTGTAATTTGGTAGTCTGAATGAGCTGGCTAGTCCAAGGGCTTTTGAAACGAAACCTGCACCAACACCAGTATCCATCTTGGAGCCGTTAGTGTAAACTGCAACCGTCGGTTCGTAGGTTAGTGGTTCGTTGGTTAGCCATTCATCCCTACTAGGAAAGAAGGACGATTCCGGAGACGATACAATCATGAATTGTACGCAATCTCCCTTGAAGCAAACATAGTGACAAAAATTAAGCTCGCTAGACTCCGGTGGGCAAGGCACCTAGCTCGCATGAGTGAAGAGGAACCGGAACCGAAAGAAAGGTCTTAGTGGTGCATTTATGCTTGCGCTGGAGATATCGCGTGGACTAGGACGCCCGAAGCCTTGGGATGCGCGACTGGATGGCGTCGGCTCAAGACCGGGATAGGTGGAGAGACTTGTTGAAGGAGGCCAGGACCGGACCCCGGTTGTCGAGCCGATGATGATGAAGAAGAGTTTCACCTTAGCGGCATATGGTAGGGACACTAGACCATATTTAGGAGTTTGGATTTTTGGAATTAGGTTTTTAGGGCTTCTTGATTGCGGAGCTCCCCGAACTATTGTAGCGAGATTGTAGAGGGATGGAAAAATTGGAATGAGTTAGGGCTAAAATTAGAAAAGACAGAGATTTAGTTGAGCTGAAGATTAGGACGTCTGCAGAACCGATAAAACAAAGATATTACCCTGTTTCGCCCGCGATTCAGAAACATATCGATCAGGAGCTTCAGGAGATTTCGAAAGCTGGAGTGAGAAGTGGAAGAGTCCCTGGGCATCACCGATTCTTCTCGTTAAGAAGAAAGACGTTAGTTATCGGTTCTGTGTTGACTATAAGAAGTTAAACGAGGTTACTGATAGGGATGCTTATCCACTATACTTTATTTCTGCATACAATCTCGAAACGCGGAGTACTTGTCTACTTTAGACATTAAATCTGCTAATTGACAGATTCCAATGGAAGAAGAATCGCGCAAGTACATTACTGTGCCAGGACGAGATCTTTTTATTTTATATAATTAGCGCGCACTAATGGGGATACAAAATATCACGGAAGCTACCGATAGGGTTATCAAAAATACTGATGAAAAAGTAGGGATTATTTCCGGAAAGGTAGAGAAGCTAGAAAAAATTGTTGAAATGCAAGGAAATATAATAGAAAAACAAGAAGCCATGTGTTCCAAGCAAAAAAAGAGAATCTCTCAGCTGGAAGTAGGTTTGAGGAAAAATAATTTAATTATCTTTGAAGTTGAAGAAACCGACAAAAATGCGGAGGAACTCAAAGAAATTGTTGTTAATATTTTAAACAATGGCAACGAAAACTTTCATCAAGTGACATTGAAAGCTGCTTTCGTCTAGG